>VNJU01005486.1:0-520663 GCA_008042675.1 Drosophila seguyi | reverse complement strand
TTATATATTGTTATATGTATATGCTATGCACTAAAGAATTAATTTTGTTTAATGAATACCATACACAGATAGAAAAATACGGGATATTGTTGCCAAATTTAAGCTCAAATGGGCACGATTTCGGCCCAAGGTCGGATTTGCTTAATTTGAGTATGAACACACTTACTATTATCAATCCCGAAAATTCTTGATTCGATCCCGCTATTCTTAAAAATTTTAAGTTCAATTATTCTTAATTCAATCCCAAACATTCCTAAATTTTGCAATCCCAAAAATTCGTGATTCAATCCTGACTATTCTTAAATGTTTTAATCCCGAAAATATTTGATTCAAACCCATTTGTCCTTGAATATTTTAATTCTAAAAATGCTTGATTAAACCCGATTTATCCTTAGTATTTTGATCCCAAAAATTTTTGATTTAATTGGTTGTTCTTAAATTTTCATTTAAAACATTTTTATTTTTTATACGATTAACATTAAACCTTAATTATATTTATTATAATGTCTATTTTAATATTTAACATATTTACAGAGATTAAACTCTTATAACTTCTAAAAGACTTCCAAAAAGCAAATTAACATTTTTTAGCAGACTTGCAGTCTTGACGATTTTCTTACATTTAAAAAATATGTACATGTATGAGTATGCAGGGACATTTGCATTTTTACAATCATATTTGGTTTCAATATAAAAAAAATTTTATTGAATGAAAAGCAATATTTTCTTACAAGCTAAAAAACTTTAAAAAGAATCAAAACTAAGCAAATTTTGGTCAAAATATACAAAAAATGCTTTTACTTTATATTTTTGTCCTTTTCAGAAATGGCTGCATGCCTTCTCTTTTTAAATAATAATAATGAAGAACAAACTACTTCTGTGAATCCGTAATTGTGACTTTTTTGCTTATTTTCTTGTCGCTATTTTGAAAACGCGAAGAACAGGGCGAAACTCCACTCAACCAAATTGCCACCAAAAAGTCTTGGAGATCTGGAATATAAAAATTATTTTTATTTACAAACGATTGGTATTAATTAGTATTTTTATTAATTACCTTAATTTGCCGTTGAATTTGCTACGGCCAGCTGTTGTTTACAACTGTCGTGCGCAGGTGGTTTGAGTAATACTTATAAATGTTTACTTTAAAAATGTAAATTCTCCTTGCCAGAGGAGTTTAATTGAAAGTCAATGTCAATCTGAAAATATAAATATAATTAAGACACAATTTTCAAAATTAAGTGATATTTGGGTAAAATCAGAGAGAGGAAAAACCGACTACAACCATTTAGATTATAATTAGTTTAATTTTCCAATCGTAAAAAGTATTAAAAAGTAGTTTATTTTCACATACTCCAAAAAGAACATAGTAATCTTACCAAGTCAGCTGCTTTGGAATGTAAAAGTTTTTCCATGATACGAAAAAGTCCGAGCTGTTCAGCTTTGTCAGATCTAAGCTTCGCAAGAAGGTTTTTTTCCAATCCACAAATACTGATATAAACGGCTGAACAAAAATCTACAAGTAAAATATATTGTTGCTACTTGAATATTGAAAACAACTGTACTCCCAAATAAAAAAGTGCTCGCGGCCGTCGCGTCTGTCTTGCGAACGGTATAAATGCATATGTTGCAAGCATACATTTGTTCGAGCGCGTATGTGTGTACATAAGCGAATACACACATGCTTGAAGATCGCTTCCTGGAAATAAAATTTTCGTGCGCGGTGCTGGCGTCTAAAAGTTAATAGTTAGACTGCGACATGTCTGTGCACGATCGTATAAGGTTGAGAACGAATTCCACAAATTTTCCAGTAGCACACAACTTAATGCTAGCGTGCACAAACATGTACGCGGAGTCTCACTGTTTACTTGACGACACAGCGTCGCCCTCGAAAAATTTAAAAACGTCACTCCGTTTCGCAAGCACACACATATGTATGTACATATGTATGTATGTATGTACATACATTTATATGTACTACAGCAACGAACATACCACAACACTTTATATACCAATTTAAGGTATTCTTATATATGTATATGTATGTACGTACATACATTGTATATTAATAATTTGTATGTTTTATTTCCTTTCCGGCAACACTTACGCATATGTACATACATATGTATATGTACATACATATGTATTTATATAAATATACTTTTTGTATACTTACCGATTAGATATTCATACTTAAACTTCTATAGATTTAGCAACCGATCTGGCGCATCGCTATTATTTTCACTCATATTTTTAAGTTAATTATTTGCTGGTTATTTTTTCACTTCCGTACTCTTTTAAAGTTGTCTCACAATTGCCGAAATACACGCGCCAGAGATAGAGAAAGAAGCATGAGCACCGTGAGAGAGCATTCGAAGAAAACAAGAACAACTTCGCCTCCACCGAGAGAGCCCAAGAAAAATATCGCTCTCTCTCTCTCAGCAAATGCTGCTCTCACCGAAATTTTAAGAGTTTTTAGGCTTAATCCAAGAATGATAAGGCTTATTTTGTCACTTTAATCCCGAAACTGGATTAATTCAAGAATTTTAGGCTTATTTTGTCATTTTAATCCTGAAACGGCATTAATTCAAGATATTTTAGGCTTATTTTGCCATTTTAATCCCGGAACGGGATTGATTTGACCATTTAACTCCAAATCGTACTTAAAAATTGTAAGACACCACATCAAAAAAATCAAGCCCAATTAAGCTTGATTTTTTCGAGATACTTTTCTATCTGTGTAGTTAACTTAGTTATCTAACTTTGTTCTTAGGTATGAGGTTATGACTCTATATTTAAGCTTATTATTAATTTTCTTCTAATGTGACCCTAACCTTTCTAACAAAAAAGAAACAGCTCTTTCAAGTGAAATCAACACTGAAGTGTCATAGCACCATTACAAGCCGGAAAACCTATGCAAACATCTTGTGAATATATTCGAATTGTGAAATAATTTTGATTTATTAAACTCCCCCCACGAAAAGGCATAGAGATACAACACGGACAGAAGCTATTTCGCTTTCTGTCATATTTTTTTCGGCTGGCGAGATTTACTATCCATGAAACCTAGGACACGCCAAGGAACTCAATCCGAGCCAAGAGCCAAAAGTTTCCATTTCGATTTTGCTTCTCTGCTATGTTTTGTTTTTGTTGTTTTTTTGTTTTTTTTTTGTTTTTTTTTTTTTGTTCTTGTTATTTTGTTTTTATTTGGCGGCACGTTCGCACTTTTTGCTGTCGCTTCATTTTGTATCCGCCCCTCCACTTGCCGCCCTCCGCTTTTCCGGCTGTTGTTATAAGAAACTCATTCGGATTGTCAAGTTCGTTTTCATCAGCAGACAGCAGGAGAACCTGGAGGGAAATGCCAGCCAACTGGCAGGAGCTTTAAGATAACCATTTTTATAACAACACGGCAGCGATCCATCCACTTCCCCAGTCTGGTTATGGTAGGGCCTCCCAGGCACGAGAAGAAATATATAGTGAATATAAATTATAGATTATAGATTTCTGAAATTAATTTAAAATAATTTAAGGATTGTGTTATGAAAAAATTTTGGTAATTAAAGGAGTTCCTTTACAAAGTATCTTTTTAAATATAAATTTATAACTCAGACATGTTTATGCTTTTCAAGTTGTTTGTGAAAATTCAAATATTTTAATCAATTAAATTTGATTATGAAATCAGCTTATCCTTTAAATTTTCTTGCTGTGCATTATATAGGGCTTTACACGCCTCTTCGGTTGCCCATTTATTTTTCCTGCTGTTGTTATCGTTGTTATTGTCGCTCGCTTGTCGTGCCCTGTCATAAAAAAAAAAAAAAAAAACGGAGGAAAAGCTATGAGTCGCGGTGGGGGAAAAGTTAAGCATCTTGGCGGGCATATGACAGATTGCTTAAATGGCACCCATGTGGGATATTACCCGTGCTCGAAGGTCGACCATCCTAGTTGACATTTCAAACTTTTTCCCCGCCTTCTCTAATTTTTTTTTCTTAAGATAATTGGTAACTGAAGTTATTGGAGAAACTTAAAACATCAAACTTATAACTTATATTTGTTAAAAGAATAAAGAGAGAATTTATGCATTAAACAACCTTTTTCTTAAAACCGTTTCTTAAGAATATAAGGCATTTTATATTTAATCATGTATGATCATTGACTTGTCTTATAAATCCACAATAAATGAACCACAGTTTCAATTCTAAATGTATCCCTTAAGAAACTGTGTCCTAAAGAATATATTTCTGGCAGCATGATCGAATTTCTTAGCGCTTGATAGAAATAAGCCTAGTTTCTTATTAAACTTTAAACTTTAATGTTCTTCCAAGTTTTGGCCCTTTAGTTAAGCACTTTATCTTGGGCCCACTGGCGAGCGTGGAACCAGAAAGGCCAACAACATTAACTGACAACAACAAGGACATAGCGCATACACACATTCGACATTTTCCGACATGTCCTGCAGCAAAGGGAAATTCGTTTCCATGCTCGCCTCTCAGCGAACGATAAACGGACGCGATTAAATGAGCAAATCGTTTAATTATAAGTCCACTTAATGCCAAGCGTAAAGCCAAAGGCTTTATAGGCTCCATGTCCTGGCAGAGGGTGTGGCGGGTTGGCTTTGGGATATGGATTGGCAATTTCGATTGCCTTTGGCCGGACTCAGGGGTGGGGAAGTGGGGAGTAGGCCGGGTATCGTGACGCGACATTTTGACATTTCATAGGGACCGAAGAAGGAACCGGATAGCCGATAGCAACAATATGTCAATGCAATTTGCCAATGATACAGCAGGCTGTGTGAAAAACCCCCGAGCCAACGGCACCACCTCCTGTGTTCCCCTAGATTTTCCCCCAAAACTGCCAGCAGTCAAAATTCAACGGACAAGACAACTGCTGCCTTTGGCAGTTCTTTCCAAAAGGAATCACAATCGCACTGGGACTTCACATCTGTCATTTGGCCCACCTCTGACGATTTCCCATTTAATTACAACAGAGGAAACACTGGAAAAAATAGAAAAAAATGCAAGGATATCTTTCTAAAATAAATATATTAAAGCATATATTTAATTGCCTTACAGTTGTTTAATACATATGTTTTAAGTGGTGCAAATAATTGTCTAGTTTTTTTTTGCCAAGTGTCTAAACACGGTCATTAGAATTTCAAACTCCTCGAAATGGAGTAACGCAGAGGGACCTCGTGCTTAAATTGCCATCATCGCGTCGAACGCATGTCGGGTCCAGTTGCCTTGTCAGGAATCAGGAGCCAGGACTCACGAGTCATGACCCCGCAACGCGTTGACTGACAGCCTCGGCTCAAAATGTAAAATCAATGCTCGCTGGAAAAAAGGCGAAAAATCCTTTTTGCTGACACTGACTTGACTGGCTTTGCAAAGCTCATCCATGGGTGAAGGATTTTTTCTGGATTTCTAACATTTTAAGCTTAGTTTAAATTCATGAAATGGGTGCTGTGAGTACTTTAGAATTTGTTTGAAAATATTATATAAATCAAAATTTAAATTTGAAAAATTGAAAAATAAAGGGATATTAACTAACACTTTGTATTATTATTTTATAATTTGTAACATAAAATAAATTAAGAATTAATGTAATATTAATAATTCATTAAATAATACCTATAATAATTACATAAAGCCTTTTATCATCACCCATCTTAAAATATTAAAAGCCAGTTTCAAAAGTCAACTTATTGACCTGCTATAGAAATTTAATGATGGTATGTATAAATTCCTATTTAGTAAATCAATTCTAAGCTTAAAATATTTTGTATTTTTAACAAAATCAGTCAGATATCCGAAATATTCCCCAATAAACTTAAAATATAGGTCATCACCCGCGACCCCAGTTCCAGTCCTGTTATTAGAGCAGTCTGTCATTGTCTTAAAAAAATATCAACTCTGCACTAGTCAGTTATTTTAAAATTAAATAATAAAAAAATAAAAGAAAAAAATATATGTATATATAGAGAAAAACGAGGAAGAGAAAGAGGAGAAAAGGATAACAGCAACCGGAACAATGTGAAAAACAGTTCATGTTTATTTGAATCCCGTGTTGACAGAGTGACAGAGTCGGACTCGGACCGGTCAAATATTTAATTTAAATCAGTGTCACTGGCCATTAGACGAACCGGCGGCTGACGAGGATGGATGTCGCACTGATCGGGCCAATTGTAAGCCGGTTAAATAAAAACACAGCCGCGGGTCCAAACGCAAATGCCAAATAAAACAAATAACGTAATGAAATTAAATTAAAATCTCGCTGTGTTAGCACTTTAAATTGTCGGAGAGACAGGAGGCGTAGCCGGTAAAAACTGCAAATTGGAGCAGGAAGAAAATTAATCAAGGACTGGCTGGGGGAGTGGTTGGAAAACAATCCTTGCTGCATGTTACCACCTGAGAAGCGACTCTTATGCGCATGTTTTTGCTTTTGTTTCATTTGCCAGAAACTACAAGGGAGCCGCCGCCGTCGCCTCCACCCACCCGGAGAAGACGTGGATGTGGAGGCGCTTACGTGTTTTCATTTCATTTAAAACATTTTCTTTGGCCAAATTACAAAATATATCTAGTGTGGAGCCATCATCCGTCAGCCATCAAGGCATTCTAAAGGCAAGTAAGTGCCTTTAAATGCGGCAAAATAATTAAAAGCTTAATTTTAGGGCTGGCTTTTTAAGGATTTCAATTTTATATTAGTCCAAAGTAATTACTTTGAATTTAATTCCTAACTATAGAGAGAATTTAGTCATATTTTGTATCTTTGTGAGTATATTTTTTAGAAATTATTATATAATGCCACTTTTAAGCCAAATTGCATCCCCAAGTTGATTCCTTTTATCTTTCGTCTTCCAAAAATAACAATATGTGCCTTTTGTACGTTTTCTCGCTGAGCCTGCGGTCAAAAAGTGTGTATTTCTTCAGCCAAATTCGGTGTAAAAATATTTGCCTGGAGAGGCTGGCAGGGAAAGCGGCGGACACGAGCGCTGAGAAAATAAAAGCCAGGACATAACCACGGCGACACTTTGTGGCACACGCCTCCCGGTGGAGGTGGGGGAATCCACACCTGGAACCCAAAGTCCCGGATGAGGCAATTTACAGTTACGCGGCCACGTGACTTACTAAATCAACTTGGACTGTCGCTCGCTTTATAACAGCCAAAAAAATACAGGAATAAGAAGTGGGAATACGAAAAAAAATAAAAAAAGAAACCTCAAATCCTATTCCCGCCCTGGGTGATGTCGCCGGAAATGTCGGGCTGACAAATCGCGTGCAAAAATCTGTAAAATCTTCGTCTGCTCTCATCTCTATCTGTATGTTCCATAGCTTCAGAGTCGGGTTCTATAGCTAACACTCAAAAAAAAATAAATTTCTAGCAAATTTGAAAGATTAGGGTATGTTAAAAATGGTTTTGAGGCTGAAGTCGGGGATATTTTTAGTTTAATAATATATTTATTATGATATCTTTACTGAGGTACCTTCAGTAGATATAAATTTTCTACTTTTATCTAAATAATTTTTTATTGTTTTTATTTAATACAATGAAATATGTTTAATTATAATATTAATATTATAAAATGAAGAAGTTTAATACATTAATAAAACGTCCTGACTTTGCTTTAGCCTGATCTTTTATACATAAAATTAGAATCAAATTGCTAGCTGAACCCTTGCTTAACCCTTAAACTATTATTTATTGCTCCATAATTTCCAATTAAGATACATTTTTAGAGTAAGATTTTTAAATAAAACATCCTGTTAAAATACACACTTCAATAAATATGAAGAGTGTGCGAACTGAATTCTAGCATGTGCAATAAAGGCGTTCCTATACTACTTTTTACTTATGTCTGATTGGATTTAATTTTCAAACTAATTGTTTTAAATAATATTGCATAAATGCTATGGTTTCTTTGTGTTTATATTTAATAAAGATTCCAAAAACTTTCTCCAAGTGCATACTCCTGAGCAACTCCAGCGAGTGCTACTTTGCTTGAGTTGGGGTTTGCTTTGGCGCCTCGTCCTGGACTCGAAAAAAAAAACCAGAGCACCGCCGGCGCCTCTTTGGCAATTTGTTGTGTTTGCTTTTTGTTGGTGGCTGCTGCTGCTGCTTTTGTTTTTGTTGTTTCTTCCCTTTCCATTGGCCGTGGTAAATTTTTTGATTAATCAAAGGACATTTTTTTCCTTGCTTTTTTTTTTGCTGCAGCGCCCGTGTCTCTTGGCTGTTCGCTGTTGGCTGTTGGCTGGTTTGTCGCTTTGGCCAAAAAAGGAGGCAGAATTAATGCAAAAATGATGAGTGGAAATTTGTCAAGCTTATTTACTTCCGTCATTTAATGGGCCCGCGGCGAATCGGTGGGGGAACACGGCCGGGTGGAGGGGGCGCGGATCCGGATCCGGTGCTGGAGCTCCAGTCGAACCCAAACCCACAGACGCCGGAACTTATCTTTGTTTGCTCCCATTTCGGTGCTGCTGTATTTCCTTTTGGCCCCAGGCAATATTATGCATAATTTTCGGTCAATGCCTGACAGTTTTTGTTCCTGTTTTTTTTCGCAGCGACATTTTTACCTGCGGCGGCCATTGGCCATTGCATATTTTAGCCCGGATTTGTCCTAATGCGTTGAATATTTTTCACTGCCTTGTAAAGTGTTTGGTTTTATTTTACTTTATTTTTTGCTTAAGGGATGCTAAATCGAATTTCTCCTTGTTGGCATTTTCCTTTCAATTTCGCTGTGTTTTTGTTTGCCTGTATCTGTTTGCCATAAGTTAGGTAAACGACTGCAGGAGAGGAAATGTGGGGCATAAGCGGGGTTTTTTCCTCTGGCCGGGCTCCCTATTTGGTTTTGGGAATTGAGAGGAAGTGGCGTTAGGTTGAAGGTCCCTTTTGGGCCAACAAGGATGAGAGTTAAGGGTTCTTGTGCCGGATCTTAAAAGGCATCTAGGCAAGTTTTCCCAGAATCGAGGAGCACTTAAAAGATTAAAGAGTATTTATTAATTTAACAAATTGATGGAAGCTCTGTCTACAAATTGTCAGGCTTTTAAAATGAAATTTTAGTTTATTTAAGATTGGGTTGGTGTTGGAAAACATTTAGTGGTTTGTTGTGTATTTTTGGTAAAGAATTTTAAACCTTTTTTTTATTAAATTTATTCGAAATTAAGTTCCAGTGTTACATTTTTGAAATAAATATAAAGAAAAATATTTTAAATAGTTTATAATATATTTTGTCTGATAAACAAAATTAATATTATATAAGGTACATATATTTGTAGATATATTCTTAAGATGAAGGCGTTTTCCAAACACATTTCCCCTAACAAAATTACTAATTTGGAAGTACCGAGAATAAAACTTATCACTTACTTTGTCAACCTCTAAATTTATTTAATACTTACTTTAGAAGTCAATTCTCTACACTCCTTTCAAAATTTTATTTGTTTTTTTATCCAATTTACTTCGTATTCGTATTTTATTTATTTATTTCCCATACATCATTTAATACAATTAACAATTCACATACAATAATTAAGTTTACTTGCCATTGATTGTGTGTGTTCCTCTTTTATATTTATTTTTTTCTGTGCTCAAATATTCATGTGTAAATTTGTTGATATTCCAATTTTCCATCTCCTCCGTAGAAATAATTCCGACATATAATCGTATTTGGTAGCAAATGTTATGTTTAGATACCTATATTAGATTTTATATTCCATAGTTCACATTCAGTGTTGATTTTCTTTCGGCTCTGCACTTCACACATAATTAAATGGGGGGAATGGCTGGGATACCTGCTCGGACCTAGACTAACTCGATTTCGACTATATACAAATTCAACTGTTGCTGCTGCCTTGGCTTGTTAACTATTCACTTGGCTCGAAATGGTGCAAGGGTTCCGCCTGCTGGGACGCCCCGTGTCTGTCACACAATAATTCTTACAGGCGAATCCTGCGAACTTAGGCTACAAAAAGGACGCCCGTCAAGGCCAGCCACTAACTCTGGGTGCCGTGCCAGCGCAGAAAGTGGACGAGGCTCAGAAGCCAGGCGGCCAGGGAAGCTGAAAGTATCACAAAAAAATCGAATCAAAATTTAAGAAACAAAATTCACTCGTAAGATGGTTTTGAGAGAAACTCCCAAATCGATCCACACACTCACCTGGCTGGCCGGTGATGCAGGACCCGTTCTCGGTGAGCCGCTGATTGGTGCCGGCATCCTTCAGCGCCAGAATAGTGGTCTCCACGCGGCTCTCCCGCCGCACACTCGCGATGCCCATGATGTCCGCGGAGCAGCTCAGCTGGAGCACCTCGCTCTTGCTGATGAACCGCTGGTCGTCCAGGTGCAGGCGCAGTTGCAGGTGGCTGCTGAACAGGTGGAAGCCGTCGGCGTGGCGGGTGACCTCGTTGACTTGCGGCAGCAGGCTGTGTCCAGGTGCCTGTGGCCGGCCGGATGTGAAAATGGAAAGAGGAGAGCGGGGAAAGGAGAGTGTTAAAGCCAAATCTCGGACCGCATGCGGGCGTGACCTGCACCAGGTGGCAGGTGCACGGTCCCATTTCCATTCCCAGTTGCCGTTCTCTGTCAACATTTGGACAAATTCGATGACCAGGACGGGACCGACCGACTGACTGATGTGCGACATGTGTCTGGGCCTTGTGGCTGTGCCAAAACACGTCGCTGACGCCCCTTAAATATGCAATGAGGTCGCACGGATGCACTGGGAGGAAAACGAGGTGCTCGAGTAGAGGGGGAGTTATTCAAAATCATTTATAGAATTAATAAAAATAAAATAAATCAAATTATAGGTTGGGTGCTTTTTTATTTTTGCTCTTTTCCCGATGATATTCGGAGATCGAAGATTGCACAACATCTGTACATTTTTTTTACTTGTTTTAATTAATCCTAGACCTTTGAAAGGCTCACGAAACTGGCTGTGATTTTTGAAATTAACCGAAATTATGGGGAAATTACTCTTAGGTATTTAAAGTTAATTCAAATTAAAAAAATATTTCCTTCTCCTTAGTTTCTTTTATTTCCCACAGTGTGCTAGTATCTATAGTACTCATCATATATGGCTACCTCATTCCATTGGTTTGCCTTTACTTACCGTCTTATTGTTGATATACCACATCAATTTGGCCGCAGGACTCGACCACTCAGAACTGCAGTTGGCCACGAGATAGTCATGATATTTGTAGGCAAGTTTCAGGCCCGAAATGAAGGGATCGTACTTGGGCAGCACTGCAATTAATCAAACAAGGGGATTTTAATTAAATAATTAATACATTATTTTATAAAACCAGTAAACCAGTTGCATGATGGAAGCAAGTATTAAAGATTCCCCAAGAGGTATTTAACTGGAATTAAAGGTCTCGGAGCAAATGAATGATTGTCCATTTGCCAAAAGTGCACGCAAAGTTACATTTTTGTTCACAGCTGTGCAGAGAAACTAAAATTGTGGACCCAACCCCCGGTCAGAATGCAATCCTGGCACACAACTTATCCCAATTAGAGAGCTGCAAAGTGGAAGCTACTGAAATCCGAGCCGAGTTGCCATAGAAATGGATGTTATATGGTAAAGTGCACCCAGCACTTCGACAATTACCGACACGCCAACGCCAAATATTTATTTGAAGTGTTAATTAATCTTAACAAATAATTGCCCAGGACAAAGTTTTTTGATGAAAACAAGCGTAATTTAGTTTATGGCGACTGCCTCCGACCGCAGCGTAACAACAAATCCTGGATTCGAATGAGTGTTGGTGCCGTAAATTTGTGAAATATGCTAAGGACCCCAAGGTCCTCCCCGGGAGACAATGGAGGGGCAGCTCTGTGGCTCTGTGGGCTGGGTGGGGGCATCGAAAGTCAGGCAGTCGGCAGTAAACTTTTTAATTGACTTAATACAAACCACTTTGGTGGAAAGTTTCTGACCTGTTTCAAGTACAACTTGGACGGGATGCGGAGACGGACGGGGTAGTCCGGAGTCGGTAGTCCGGAGTTGAAGTTGAGTTGATGATTTGCGGCCATGCGGAGCTCCCTCTGGCCGCCACCCCCAATTGGCCTCTCGAATTGTGTGACTTGCATTGCGGGAGGGGAAACAAAAGCGGCAAAAATGAAAATTCAACGAAAACAAAGCAATCAACTAGGGTAAATAAACCAAAAATGGCAATGTAGTGCCGACCAAGTACCAGTAACACAACAAGAAAACAAGATTGAAAAAAATATATACCCACAGTGGGAGAAAGCCAAAACCCAAAGCCCCATCCCATAAAGACCAACAAAAAACAAAAGTAAAATCAGTTTTTTTTTGTTTTGGGAAAATTGTATTGTTGTTGGGAATGCTAAACGAGACCAAAAACAGGCAGAGACTGGTCAGGTGTAACCACATTTAAGGGGGGCTTTCCAACCTTGAATCATAATATTTGAGCTTAAAAATATAAACGTAAATAAACCACAGAAATGACTAACTGAATAATAGTAAAAATATTTAACATTTAAATACATATAAGAAGTAAATGTAAAGTTTTTACAATATTAATAAAGGCTTTGATGGCTCTGATTAGTTGCTTTGATTGTGGATTATATTGTCATGTTAATTGCGTTTATATTAAATGTAATACAAAATATAAACTATTAAATTTTAAGTAATAATTCGTGTAGGTAATTCTTTTTTCCCTCAGTGAAAGAAAAAAACCTGTAACCAGCTTGTTCCGAAAATGCGGCAAATCTCCGAAGTAATTAAGTGCGGCTCAGTCGCCGTTTTATGGCCAGTGTTTGGACACACGCTGGCTGGGCATATCCTGGCAGATCCTGGCATTCCCCGACCGACTGCTGCTGAGCTGTGCAAACTTGGCAAAGTTAATCAGTGTGATGACACACGGCACGCAGCTAAGCGACAAAATATTTGCCCGGCCAAAGTTTGAAGCAAACCTCAAGCCCCCCAAGCCTGATCCTGTTTTCCCTGCTCCGGCTATGGCTATGGTCCTGGTCCGCTTTCTGTTCCTGTTTCAGGCATCACCAAAGTGTCCTGGGCAATAGCTGTTTGAAAATCGAGTGACTGAGAGAGCGAGAGCGAACGCCTGATGTTGTTGTGACAAAGTTTTTAAGGTGGTTACGATGGCGATGGCACTTTAGTGACGAAATTCCCAAGTCGATTGTTGGTCTGTCAACAGCTCCGCTTCGCCCTTTATTGAAACAAAAAACGGGCGACACCAGGCTACAACTACCAGCTAAAACTACGTGCATCCAGTGCTCTCCCCTCAAACCACACTTAACCCAACACTTTGCCCACAGTTTTTCGCCCAGTTTTCGTCCAGTGTTCCGCACACGGACACATTGTTCTGCCAAAAGAGGACTTTAAACTTTGCCGCTATCTCGTTGATGAACTTTGATGCCATGGCTGGTTGGCTTTGTTTTGTTTGGCCGCCCTCCCTCGAGGCATTGTATTTTTTTTTACAGCTTATTCTTCGGATTTGTGAGGCTATACTGTGTATATATATATAAATTAAAATGACGAAGCCAACTGGGCGCTGGCATATGCCAAAGGCACACCACGCTCCGCGGACAATGCAGGCACTCTGATTATATGGAAATGTATATATATGCAGGATTTTTATTTGCATATCGCATGCACCGTTGGTCTAAGCCAAAGTCGAGAGCCAGGAAAAAATGTGCCGAAACGTATTAAAAATATTACATTTGAATCCATTCTTTAGTGCTCATTCTGGGATACTCTCTTGGGAAATATAAAAGAATTATTAAAGAAAAACTTTAGTAATCGAAAGTAAAATAATTGACATATTTGTAAGTGGGTTAACACCAAATTTGCAATGTAATTGTTTTATGTTTTTAAGACAATATCAAGAGGAGATGGAAATGTGCGAATAAAAACGAAAAACCTCAAACCTCTACCTCAAGCCACAATTGTCAGTGAAGAGTCAAAAGCACACAAAGGGTCCTTTACCTACTGATAAGGACTCTATCAGAATCAAAAACATAAGTATATTTTTCATTTATTTGTTTAAATATCGGTTAACCCTCTATTCCTCAAGACACTCTTTCCTAATAGTTAGGTCAACCTTAAACTGTATTCCCAAAGATTTATCATTTGGTTACAACATCCACATTTGAATCATCCAAAGAGTCCCACAAATATTCATCTCTATTTACAAATATTCATTGTATTTCCCACAATAATGACCACATTTATGCACTTTTGCATCTGCACTTATTTCAGTATTTTACAATTCCAAATCAATCACCATAAATCAGGAAGGCATAAATAAAAGCCAACTAATAATCGATAGCTCTTGCCATTGTGGCAGCAGGAAAGCAGGAAAGCAAAGAAAAAGCTTTTCCACAAAATAGCGGAGAATGAGGGAAAATCGTGGAAAATGGCAAACTCTCCACGTTTCTGACTGACACTTAATCTAGCCGGCGGGATTTCCTCCGTGTACAACAACTTGAGCATGGCTTACTTTGTCTATTTGAGTACGCAGAATAGATAAAAGTCAAATTGACATGCAAATAGCGAGCACACAAACAGTCTGCCCTCTGCTCCTGCCGAACATCCAATTAAAGACGCAATACAAATACGAAAATGCGAATTCAAATTTGATTGTTACGCGTAAACAAATGCTTAAGTGCGCATTATGCAAATCAATATCTCTTAAAGTAACGTCAATAAATAAGACGCCCGCAACCGAGTCAGAGTCCTGCCCTGCCCTGCCTCTCCCTGCGTCTATGTATATATGCCAGTCCTGCCAGCTACAAAAGGAAACAAATCGCTGAGCGGCGAAATTGCGACAAATAAATCATTTTGAGCCGCATAGAAACTAGAAACAAAAGACATAAGCAGGCCATTTCCATTTGCCTCGCAATGACGTTGGACCGAAATCAATTGATTTGAATTTCAAAGTAGAGCCCGAGCCCCAGCCCGATCCCAAGCCCACGCCATCCGTGCGACCAAAAGTCTGACTGACTGACTGACTGAGTGTCTGTCTCTTTGACGGTTCGGTTCCTCCTGGCCGCAATCAACCACAAAACGCTGGAAAGGGTCTTAGTTACACGAGGAGAAAATCAGAGGGAGTATGGGAGAAATATATTTGAGAAGTAAGATTTTATTATTGGTTTTAAATTGTCGTTCATGGACTTCGATAATGAAAAATCTTTATAAAAAAATACATTTAATAAAGTTATTATTTAATTACACAATGCTTTATGCAAGTTTAAAAGCTGACCAAGCTATTTGTTATTAATAACACAATAATGTTTGTCTTTAACATGAACAGATAAATAAGTTTAGCTCTTTTTAAGAATTACTAATCAAATGGAACCAATAAATCAAATTAAGTATCGATTTATTATTTATTTTTGGTAAATTTTGTTACGTGCATCGAATAAAGTATCAATTTATCACTCATATATCACATATATCGATTTATATATCGGTATTCTCATCGAATATCGTAACATATATCGATATTTTCCGTCATTCCTAATTCGAACCCCAAAAAGTATGCTATGTTTCCTGAGTTTTATATTTGTAAAAAAAAGTAAGGATAGAAGAAAACCAATTACCGAACCCTTTTACAATATTTTGTGGCTGTGTAGACCAGAGTGTTGGGTGCTGGGCGGATTCGTCGTCATGTACGCCGCCAATCAAAGCGAAATCAAAATGGTGGGCGATTCGATGCGTTACCAGTCGCTTTCGGCGGTGCGGCGTTGACGTTAACAAACCGAACTACAAGTGCCGCAAACGAGTTGGTCCCGGGATTTCTGGTGTATTTGTTGGAGGAGCCATTGCCACAGCCTCTATGGTACATACCCTGGCCCATTGCCCATTGTCGCTGTCGTTCATGTTGTCGCTTAGGCCGGGCACAGCACGTGACAACGGCAAACGACCGCGCATTGTAGATTATAAATTGATTCGCACAAAACTCACAATTGAGTTGAATTTGTTCACCAGTGCGGCAGGTGGCGCAGCGGGGAGTCGCAGGGGGCGCCCACTGTAGCCGACACACAGTGCCACAGTGTCGATGGGGAGTGGGCAGAGGCTGCCTGCCAGGATTTATTAACAATCATTACTCATACAAATGGCTGACGCGTGTCACAATTTTCCAGCATTTATGCGACGCCCCTTTGAACTGCCTACTGCCCTAGGTTCGCGACCCCGCCACCGATCGCTCCTCGCTCCTCCGGCTATCTGGTAATCCGTGATTCGCCCTTCCGCAATCCGCCCGGAAAACACTCCGCCGGTGTGGCATTGATAAATGGAAGGGAGTTGCCGTTCACCCGAAAAATCTACGGGTTCGGTGGCCGTGCAAAGACCATTTATAATTTTATTAAGTGTTTGCAAAATTGCACATAATTTGTTGTCTTTCTGTTGCAAAACATAAATCAAAGACAACCAACAAAAATTACACACAGCGCGAGTACACTGTGGAGCAAAATGGTGGACGCCTTTTTGTGACAGTGGAAATTGTTTGAGAGAATTTGGATATTTTAGAGATTAGATATTGATAAATATGTTTTCTTGAAGTCAGATACTGATCTTTAAGTATATACTGAAATGGTATTATAAGTTTAAAAAATTAATAAAAATACAAATAAAATGTTTTTAGTAATTATTTTAAAACTTTACAACTAAAGGGAGAACATTAAATTAGGAACATGATTAACTCTTCAAACTTGAGTGTCTAGATTTATTTTATAGTCAATTATGGCACTTGTTTCTTTTGTTTCCTTTCAGATACACAGCAGATCCTCTCCACTGTACCCTTAGATGCTGTAGCAAACTGGGAGGAAAATAAAAAAAAGGATAATGGGTACGGAAACCTACCTCCCACTGTCATATTGGCCGTCTGATCGATCAGCTTGAACTCGGGCGCGTCGCCGGACACCTCGCAGCGGTATTGGCCCGAGGAATGGAAGTTCAGCTTCTCCAGCTCCACGTTGCAGATGAATTGATTGCAATGCGGCGAACCGTCGGCGATGGTGACACCTTTAACGGGGAACCAATTTGTTGTCGGCGGAGTTAGTGGCGAGTATCTGCAAAGACAGAGACGGACGGAGGCGTGGCAAGTGTTAGAACGGGATAGAGTCGAGTGCTGCGCCAAAATCGAAGTCATGAAATATTGATGAGGGAATCATGCAAAAAACTATATATACATATATATATACGAGTTCTCAATGCTTTTTTCCTAGTCAGTTTCAGCATGGGAACTGTATCCGCTATTTGGCAGAACTGTCGATTTTATTATGAATATTATGCAGTTCCCAGCTCAGTTCGGCATCCACTTCAGAGCACAAATGAAATTCAAATTCGAATACGAATTCAAATTTCATTCAAATCTGTATTTTTCAATGCGGAAAATGATGCACTTGACTATATCAATTAGCGTGGTGTTCGGGGGGAAGTTCTTTTCTACTAAAGAAGTTCTATTAAAGTATTTAAATATACTTTATAAAAAATAATACATTTTAATTTATACGCTTTTCTTTGATTACCTTAATAATAATAATAGTTTCCTTTCTAAACCACAATTACTTGGATTTCCAATTTTTTTGGTGAAGCCTGGTACTAATTGATATTTGATTTTTCTTTCTTTTATTTACATAAAGTATTTCTAGTCTAAATGACCAGTCGGCCAAAAAAGTTCTAGCACATTCGATGAGATGCGTAAAAAAATAATTATAAAAAAATTAATAAAAAACAATAATTAAAAACACATATATATTTATTTCAATAGGGGTAAATTTTTCATACGGGTTGTCTTTTGGATTCCTGCAAGAAGTCTATAAGGATTTCTAACTGATTCCCCCAATAACTCGCTGATTCCGCTCTAAATTCCTCTGCAATTCCGGGCGGATTCTGGTCGGATTTCACTTTAAAATTTTCGTCTGATTCTGGTGGGAATTGGTTTTGGCAATTATAAAATTTCTGTTCCGCGTTGTATGAAGATTTAGACCTGATTCAGCCCGGAATATGGTGGGAATGGTACTGAAGAGCATGTACTTACATATGTGTTTGATGAGGTCAAACTACATTACCGAAAACACTCACTCAATTTAGCAAATAGAAAATCACGGCCCAACAAATTCAGAATATCACTCGAAATGTGTGTGTATCTCTTCTAACTCTTTTTTTTTTGTGCTGCGAGTGGAAGCAACCGCAGTGTCAAATGCACATGAATAATTGAAGCCGAGTGCAGACCGCACAATCAAAGCGTTCACACAAAAGCGTAATTGATAAAAGCCAACTCGGCCTACGGCAGTAAATTACTGGGCAGCCAGCTCCAGAATCCAGCCTCCTCTCTGAAATTCCACGCCTCCGCGTATGTGTCAAAAACAATAATTTCGAATCGAATGTGGTTGCAAAAATGCTTCAAATTTACATGCAACAATGTTGCAAAAGTGGGGGCGTTGCTGCAGGCCCAAGTGCACTGAGCCCTAAAATTACATACGAAAATATGAAATAAATCCAAATACATAGAACGGACTTATACAAAAATAAGAAAGGAAATAAAACGACATAAAAATGTCACAATAAATCTATTTATGTTGCTTCAGAAAATTTTTTGGATCAAAAAACACATAAAAGAATTTTTTAAGTATGTATTAGTACTTTTAGGTACCAAATTCAGTGCAGATTTCGTTGTATGATGTAGGCCTTTTTGGCATTATTTTGGATACTTTTGGGGGTTCTTAAAACAATAGTGTTCAGAACTACAGCACTGCCGTGTATTTAATTAAAATAACTTTTTCAAGCCACAAGAAAAAATGCTTCGGATAATTTCCGAAATTTTTCCATTTTCCATATTCTCGGTTATTAAATCTGTATTTTTTTCTCTTGTGTTTTTGCCAAAGTCGACGGAGTCAGTCCATTTGGCAAAGCCCGTAACCCGTTAAATGGTTCTGATATTTGTCATAAATAATAATTTTTTTTTTTTTTGGCCAACACATATTTGTTGCACGGCCTTAAAAATCAATAACGAAAACATGGCAACAAAAAGTAAGTGAATGTAATGCCCAAGCGCACACCTTTGTTAAAAATTTCTCGCTCGATTAAGCCGCGGGATAAAGAGCCGGCTGGACCCGGTTTGGACTCCTCCTCATCCGGGCTGCCATGGTATGCGAAGTGCAACAATTAAGCCAGTTAAATAAAAAGCCCTCTTCGCACATATTTGGGACCGATATGGCTGCGCCACCTGGCCGCAATTGCAGGCGCCCATAAAATCCATTTCAATTAAGCATTTAAATTAGTTGCGACACTTTCAACCCACTCCGTTTTATTTTTTTGTTGCTGTTTTATTTCGGCTGGGGGCCTTCACTTTGTTGCAGTTTCATGACGTTTTCAATTTGCGCCATAAAATCTGCATGAATGCGCCGGCACATTTCGCAATCTCCCCGCTGCCAGCTACCAATCCCCAAACTCAAACTCCGACTTCCAACTCTCTGGCAACGTTTTATTATTTCAAACTGAATGCCGAAAAATATTTTTATGGTCCGACCGACCAGCGCTTTTATTTGCTGTACGGCCGCAGCCGGTTGGCTCACCTGAAAAACTCGAGGCCGTCCTTGTACCATTTGACAGAGTTCAGCGTCCGATTGCCCATCGCGTAGCTGCAGAAGAGCTTCGCCTTTTGGGCCACGTCGATGATCCGCGGCACGGAGAGGTTGGACAGGTGCAGGCCCTCTGCGGGCGCGGGCGCCATTCCTGCAACGAAGAAGGGGCAACAGTGTTGTCAACTTGGGTTTTTTATTGGCGAAACTTAAACGGGTGATAAATATTATAGACTAATTAAAGACATTGGAAAAAATTTACTAATTCTCTTAGAAAATAATTAATTTTAATATTGGAAAGTGTAGTTGTGTTTGTGTTGTCCTCCTCAAAGGACTTAGAATTAGGTATAAATTACTTATAAAAATAATTTTATTATTTTGTTTGTTTTTAAGAGAAAATGACTTTGCTGAAACGACATTTTATTAAAGGTATTATTATATTTTTTTTCTATTTTAAAATTGGCTAGAAACCAGCGAGGGTCTCACTACTGTATGGAATCAGAACGGGAAGCGATTCGATTGGTGGTATTATTTGGAAAGCTGCTGATAAGTTCGAGCTTGCCAAGCGGGCTTACGGGGCGGATGAATGTGGGATATGGTATCAAGGAAGTTCTGAACCATTAAGAACTTAAAATAATAGATTTCGTTGCGTTATCCGCAGAGTTTTTCGTGGTTTACAAAGTTATTTTTTCTTTGCCGGAATAAACTGCAAAGGGAAAGCATGTGTAGAGACATCGAGAAAGGGAAAAATTGTTCAAACGAGGAGTTACATAAATAACAAAGATACAATTGGTGAGCATTCGTCATATATACACATGTAATTAATGAATCCAATAAAATACATATCTTCAGTATTTACATTTAAATATATACGCAGATATTATTTAATTCCCCTTTTAATACCCTCTTTGGACACTGTGACGCGAACAGAAAGAACCCTTTTTTCCGAAAGTCGAGGTGCCAAAAAGGTCGCCATCGTTAATGCCTTGACTTTGTGTGCTGACCCGGTCTTGAGCTTTCCGCCTTCACACTTCTCGGTGTGCACATTTTTATACATTAAGTCGCATTTTTATTTCCATTTTTATTCCGCGTCGCCACATTCATTATTGCATTTAAGCCGCGGCCCGCAAATGCAGGCCATGAATCAAATGGCCGACCCGTCGGCCGACGCGGGTATTAATTAAGTTTATATTACTTGGCCTGATAATAAAAATTATGCAAACGGAGGAGCCAGGACGAGTGGGCGTGCTGCGTGTATCCGTGGGATTCCGATCCCCTTCGCCTCGTGGCTCTCTCTCTGCTCCTATCTTGGCTGCTGTGGCATGTGAACTATGAACTTTGGCTGACCGACAAAATAATTAGCCCGGACTGCGACGTTCTCCTCTCTCCTGCTGCCCCGCAAGTAAGTAGCGGAAGCAACAGTTTTTCGTTTGTTTATGTCCTGGCGCTTTTCCGGCGCTTATTTTACCAGGGACGAGTTTTAATGGCCCCTGGGACAACGGCTTGAACGTCGACTAATTACAACAAATAACAGAGCAGACAAACAGAAATTAACTTATGTGCTACATAAATTAGCGATGTAATATGACTTTTTCTGGCATCGGCCCCCGGATGTCCTGAATTTATTGCCCGGCCAACGGGCTGATGCTCGCTCGTCCCCAAGGAGACGAAACGATGACTAATCCGCGTGACATAGTTCGCATTTCAAACAACAATAATAATAACAAAATGTGTAGCTTACGAGTATTGTTTCATAGGACACAGAAAAGCATAAGTTACGAAATAAACTTGGCCAGCAAATAATCAAGGGGAAACAAGGATTAGGAAAGCCTTAAGCTTAAAGGTAAACATATTAGTGACAGGTAATTGTTATATGCTAGTAGCCATAAATACGCAAAATTAATGATTCCTTTATTAAATGTTGGTGGGACTAGGAACTGAGCTGAACTTTCGAACTATGAAAGGATATTTGGTAGATAGTTTTAATATTTATTCTGTCAACAAACTTGGATTTAACAAAGTCACAAAGTCACTGCCATATGAGTCTCTAAATTTCTCCATGTTTTTTCTGTGCATTTTTAACTTCTTCACTTAACCAACAAATAGATAAATAAATATGCAATAAAATATATGCGCGAACCTAATGTTTCCAGAAATTCAAAAAGTAAAATTCTAAATGTTATTTAGAGATAAATTATTAAATGCCGCAAGGGAATCCCACTTTCGCCTTTTCAAACATTTGCATATTTTTTTGGGTATCGTAATTTTTTTAAACTGGCTGTAGTGTTAACTGTTTTTATTTTTTTGCCCTGCCCTTTGGCCATTTGTAATGATGTTTTGTTTGCATGCGAAATTAAGGCCAGATAACATGTGCGATTACGTTGGGTTTGCATAACATTCGGTGTATTTTTTGTTCGCCCATTGCTGATTCAACGGTGGATTATATTAAACGCTTTTGTTGTTAGCGTCGGAATGTCGCCATATATATGCCAGGCCCCAAATAGTTTAAATTGCCGAGCGCTTAGAGCAATTTGCCACTCGGCGCAATCTTCTCGACAAATTGCTTTATGTGCGCATCCCAGACACATTACTCATAATGACGGGCAAAAAATTCGATTAGCCTGGAAAGCAATTAACATGCGAGGAGCGCATAGACATCCTTTGAGGGGGAAATTAACCCTCTGGCTGCCGACTATTAGGTTTTCTTACTGAGTAAATGTATAGAGAAGTTATTAAATAAGAAAAATAGAGAGAACTTGAATAAAAGGGATTATTTCAATTTATTGTCTAATTTATATATTACCTACTCAAAAATATTAATATTTTAAGACAAGCTATTTGTGCGGCACAAGTGGGTTAAGTGGCCTATATCTATATAGCAAAAAATGACGGAGGCCATTCGTGGTCAACTCGCCAGCCGCATGAATGCGTCTCGTTTTTCCCCCCGCCGAAAGCCCGGAAATCTGGCCTAAGCCTCTTTGGGCCAACTCTGGACAGAAGGAGCTGGTGCTCCAGTTGCCCTTGACTGATTGTCGGTCAGTTAATATCACTCAAGCATGCCGTGGCGACGAAGCCCCGATGACAGACAGACAGCTGACCATGTGAGCCCGGCGATGAGTTGGCCAAAAGCCGGGTCTCCCCCAGAAGAGCCCAAGCCCCTGGCTCACATGCGATGAGATAATGAATGCGTTGACGTTCAAGGATTTAATGTGCCGAAACAATGATGAATTAGTGACGAGACAGAAATTTCTCGAGCGCAAAATAATGAGCATTAAGCATTTGGCTTGCCTCGGATCCCCGTATCCTCGGGGACAATCTCATGATGGCCGCCCCAAAGGCCGTTGTCCTTTGGTTTGGGCCATTGTGCGGACAATTTGCTTTGAATTTAGTTGATTGCCGGACGGAATCTGGCGCCATTTGTGCGTTTTTCTCCTCAGCTAACAGCGCATTAAATTCAAAAAGATAATTTGAAATTTAAAGAAAGCAGCCGAGCAGCCCAGCCAGCGCCGAAACGACTATTTGCTAATTTAAATTTTAATAGCCATTGCTGTTGGGCCAACGATTTTTCTGTAGGTAAATTTATCTTTGTCATCGCCGTTGACAGTGACATGTGGTACGGGCTTTGTTTTTTCTATCTATTTATTTTTTATTTTGTTGCTGGTACATTAATTTGGTAAGTGTATGTAATATATAGTGGAGAATGTATTGGATCAGGGAAGGCGATTCGATATGTGGATATATTCAAGGAGTATAAATAAGGCTTCGAAGGTAAAGTTCTAAAAGTTGTAAATTGCCTCCTATCAAGGATTATAAGTTAAGACAGATATAATCAAATTCTTTAATTAAATTTTAGATCATCAAGGTTTTAAACAATACAATTTGATGCACTGGAAATGGAAAATCCTATCTTCACTTGAAAACCTCAGCTCTCGAGTTTACAATTTCCCACAAACACTTCCTGTTTGATTAACATTTCCCTAAAAGCATTTCCTGCGCCCAATTCTCATTTGGCTGCCGACAGTTGCTTCTAGTTTTCGTAATTTTAAAGAAAACGAGAAGTGAGAGCTCAGTTACATGATTCGTTACGCCCTGAATGGAATGCATTCCTCCAAAATATCCCACAGCCAGGACTAAATTTTGTGCTTGTCAATGCCTCCAGTTGCTCGGTCCCGGGACTCTGCCCCTGCCGTGTCCCCGTTTCCATTTCCATCTGCTCCCCATTTCCATCATAATTTTTTGCTCAACATGTTATTGCTGGCTCTGGCGGAGCGCTGAGAATGTGGAGCACATTTCATCTTGGTTACATTTACTTTCCCTTTTTCCTTCTATGTGTGTTTCTCTTTTCTCTTTTTTGCTTGTACCAGGCCATATATTCTGCTCGTATTTTAGTTAACATTTTTAGTGGCTTTCGTAGTCGGGAAACAACAAAAGATTCATCATCTTTTTTTGTTACACGTAGAGAAATAAATAAGCGAGAAAGGGAATGTTTATGATTTCAATCTTACTATGTGCCTAATTTAGGAATAAATATATACTGTAAGCTCTTTCCTGTTTATTCATATTTTTCTCAGCATCCGAATATTTTGGGTTAGGACTTTAGGCCTGGCTTTAACTCTGTGTGTATCGGTTGGCAAAGTGTTTCTTTTGGTTTCACAATAAGAGTGTGTGTGTGTGCGTTAGTTCCTGACAGTTTTATACACTGGGGAATCGCTGGGTTTTAGTTTTTGGGGAGTTTTTCTGCGCATGATATGCGTTGATGGATTGCCCTGGGCCAGCTTCTTTTTTTCTCTCCTGGCACGCCTTCGATTTCGAGTGGCAGAGACCTCTGCGCTGATTAAAGCGAGTCCAGAATGAACTCAACTGTTACAGCATTATGCATAAATTGCGAATAAATATGTAATCAGGCGAACAAGTTCCTGCAGATGCTCAGAGACTAAAGAAAAAAAAGAGAGGAAACTGCATACTTGCAACTATAAGATGCAGCGAGTCGACACTTGATTGCAGAGGAAGGACACTCGTCAGGAAGAAGGAGTGGGGCGGGGCAGGGATCGGCCGGCTGAGCCGGCAAGTAGGTAATAGTTTCAGGTAAAAGCCTGTAAACGAGCAAAACTGGCACAAACGAGCAGCAAGTTGAATGCAGACGAAGATGACGATGATGATGGTATAGAAAAAATAAAAGAAAAGGACGCTAAGCAAGGCTGAATTTAGGAATACCCTTACAAAGCAGTACTTTAGGTAAGCAAAAATAATTTAAAATGGGTAAAAGATTAAATTTCAATGTGAAAATAATATATTTCTAGGCCATGAGTGAAAATATTAAATAACTATTACATATCATAGCTAAGCTAGCATGCCCCGTAGAAGGAAATAAGAATAGAGGAGAAAAGTAGAAGGAGGGCCTGGGCAACTCCACAAGGATGCCCCCAGATCCTTGGCAGCTGTGGCAAATGCAACTCGAGTCGCTGGATATAAAGCCATTCGGTTGGAAACTGTTTGCCAGTGCCAAGCTGTAGTGGCTGTGGCAGCAACGGCATCAGAAAAGGGGCTCAAGTGGCAGCCACTCCCCTCTAGACAGTTTTCCACTTCCTCTTTTATTTATTACACGGCGTATACGCAATGCAAATATATTCCGCGATGCATTGTTTATGCTTCTGGCTCGTTCATATTTATATATATATATAGATATATATTGTACTCTTCTATCGCATTTTCACTGTTTTCGAGCGTCGCTTTTTTCGCTGTCTGACAAATTTGTTTTTGCCTCAAAATGTATTTCCGCTCGGTGCAATTTTTGCGTGATTGTTTGTTCTGCCTTTTGCCTTTGCATTTTGCATTTTGCAACTTTTTTAATCATTTTTATAAATTCACCGCCGCCGCTGGAGCAACCTTTTTCAATCTGCAATCTGCCGCTGCCATTCTTGACGTTCCTTTTGCTTTTAATTAAAACGAACTCTCAATACAATATGCTCTGGCTCTGGGAAAGCGACGCTTGCCTTTTTGTTTGCCCTTAATTTTCTCCCGTTTCTTTCTATATATTTTTTTTTGTTGTTTCGTCCTCTCTCCTCAATTTTTAGAGTTTTTCCTGTTTTTTTTTTCGGCGTGGTTTTTGCTTCCCATATATTTCCCACGTCCCATAGTTTGGTCTCCACAGACGCCGGGGTTTATTTATTGGGTGTATGTGTGTGTATGTGCAGGATTGTTCCTTTTTGGACAACAAAAAGTTGCTAAACTAAAATTAGTAAACTTGCCGGAGCCGAGAGTTGCGAGTGTGATGTGGTGGTGGTGGCCTATAAATGAAAAAGGGAAAACAGCAGCGCCCGGGAAAACTGTGCCAATTGCACAAGTTATGGGGCGGAAATTGAAGAATGGCCCAGCAGACTGGCATATTTCAATCTTCACATTTTTTTGTTCTGCTAATTGCCATTCAAGGGTCCCCTTTACGGCCAGCGGCACAGAAAAGCGAGAGTTACTTGAGTTCGAGCAAGGACGTAGTTGGAAAAGTCCTCAAACGAAAAGTGAACTTTGGTGGAAAGTTGCAAACATTGTATTCGTTTCAAAGGGCAAATAAATAATGTTTCTCATTTGTAAAAGTAAATAAAATTATTTTACTACACTTTTCTACCTCTTAAATAATAATAAATAAAAAGAGAGTATTATGTTCGAAAAAGAAATTATAAAAATTATTCTTAGGGTTTTAAAAATTGTATTTAAAAATTATAAAGATTAAGTTTAATCTTAAAATTTAATAAGTTATCTTAAGTTTTAGTGTTTTTCTCAAATTCTTTTACTACATTAATCTGACTCCCTAAAAAATGCATTTTAAAATGCGTTTGAATATAAAATTTTACAACAAAAAGATTTTCTTTTTTATGGTCTTTTTTTTTAATTGTATTATTTGTAACTTTGATTTGTAAGATTCTATATTACTTACAAATTTAACAAATTGGCTAATAATTAATTGCTTGGAGTATCTTCTCAAAAAAAATTACATTTAAGAAGACTTTCAATGTATAAACTAAAAGACATATAAATAAAATGGTTTACATTCAATTTTAAAGTTTAAAAACTCTAAAAATTATGAATTTTAACTCCACAATTGGTCAAACTAGAATTGCTTTTTTTAAATTTAGAAGAATATTTCAAAGAAAGCATTTAAAATTTTTAAAATTAATTCACTTTATATTCCAACGTTTTTCTCTCTTCTCTTATTTTTTGCGTCAGCCAAAGCTAAACTGTTTTCCAAAAGATCATTAACGGCTGGCCGGATGACAAGGGGCGAGAAAGGAAAATATAAGGAGGAACGAGGACACTTCACCTGCCACGAAGGAGTAGCGGCCAACTTACACGAAAAACTGCAACAAACACTTGAGGAAACTTTTCTCATTTAACGTAGACTCAAACTGAAAAGCTACTCAAAATCTATTTGAGTTGCCGGTGCTGGCAGCGACTTTTTGCAATAGAATAAAATCCATTGGACACTTTTGCAAAACTAATAACAAAATATTAAGTTTACACAAATTCGAGCGGGTAAAAAAATCCAAGAGAGAGGAAAAGGGAAAACGCAGGATGCGGAAAAACTTTGCCCACTCGCCTGCAATTGACAGCCATTAAAGTTGTTCGCCTTGCGGGCCAATATTAATTTTAATGTTCATTTTCAATTGCAGCGTTTAGGGGCGGAACAAGTTTACGCTGGCATAAATATTTTTGCAGTATTTTTTGCGCCTTTCCATTCCCTTTGCGCTTTTTTTTCATATATTTTTCCAGCCATAAATGTCGAAGCGAAACATTGGCTTGCCGCTGCATATGTTTCGTAATGCAGGGAACGGGGGGAGATCGGCAGGATACTGCATCCGTAAGATACTTTCCCATCAGCGCAAATGCCGTCGCATAATGTTTAAGAAAATATATATTTTTCCCATTCGATGCAATGTCGCTGCGTTGTTTTTTCCACATCGTCTGCTTATTTTGCCAAAGTCAAATATTAGCTGAAAAGTTGAGAAAGTTTTCTCAAGCAATTTTGCGCTTACATTTTACGGAGGAGCAGCGTACGACAGCTTCCCAGCAGCTCCTGGTCTATCTGTCAGGCATTTCCTTCGGCTTTCACCCGGGCTTCCTCTTTTCCTCTCCCTTTTGCTCGCCCTTCCACTGGGCTCTTCCCCTCCACCGCAGATCTTTATCCCGAGCAGCTGCCCCGGCATCCTTCTTGCGTTTCATTTTCCCCCAAAGTGCATTAAAAAATATTGTTGCTGCATGGTCGGATACGAACGGCGCGTATCATTTTTGATAAAATTCATGGTAATTGTTTCAACTGTGAATTTATCGAAGTTTTTCATGTTACGCACAAAACTTTGCCAAAGCCAACCGCTGAGACTCCGACAGAGACGGCACGATGCCCAGAGAAAAGGAAAGGCAACGGAAGAGGAGACTTCAAGGCAGGCATTGCTTTTTATGGTACAGCGGGGAGGGGAAGCGGAGCTTCTCGGGCAGATTGAATGGAGAATGGATGCCTTCGACATCGACATCGACACGGCATCGCTGTCAGTTAGCTGCCTCAGTGTGGCTCCATCCACAGCTCCCCGGAGCGACCCACCGCCGATCAGCAGAAGTCGCTTCCAATGGTATGTGGTTGAGGGAACGAGCGAAGAGGAAATTAACTCTTTAAACTTAACCTCGCCACGGAGGTTCGCACACAGGCAGCAGGAAAGACTTTATGGCAGGTCTTTAACAATAAAATTGAGAAAATTATTAAAGATTTATGGGCCAATTAAGGCAATAGTCAGAGCATTGACTATTAGGTGTAACTAGTTTCCTAGAAAACTGTTCTCGTGAAATTTAGCAGAGCTTAAAAGTATTTTCTTATTCCAAGGTGTTAAAGAATTCATTTAAACCAATTTAAGGTGAATTTTTAATAGAGGAATTTAAAGAAAGTTTATTTCATTTAGAATAAAGTAGAATTGATTCCATTTCCATTAGAAAGTATTAGTAAATTCTGTATATTAATAAATTAAATATACAAGTAACCCAATTGTCAAATAAATATATATTTATTATATTTTAATTATTAATAATTTGATTTGAAACTTCAAAATGATTCAGGATTTAAAGTACAGACCAGCTTGTATCTTTTTTCAATAATAATCCCCCCCGTAAGCTGTCACTCTAGTAACTGTTTGAGACTTCTTAGTTTTTTTTGGCAACAAATTCCCGCTCATGTGCCTTCGAGTTGCATATCTTCCTGGCAGATCAACTCCCCGGTGTCCGCTTACTTTGATCAGAGTTTATCAGAGACCCGGAGACCCTTCGGCCACATCAAAAAGCGTACTAAAGTTGGAAGTTTTAATTTGGATGCCCGAGACCCCCAGCAAACTGTCTCGGTGCACTGGGCCACAACATTTACATTAACTTTTGACCTTATCACAACAAAGCCAATAGAATCAATTTGGGCGTCCGAAGGCAAACAACAGGGTAATAGTGATGGGAGCAAGGGCCACGTTACAGATGGAAATGGAAATGAAAATAGAAAAGGCTGAGCGGAGCCAGGGAAAGCTATGGGATGTTGTCCTTCCTCTTGCAGGACACGGCAACTATTGTGTATCATTGGCTATAAAACAAACACCGTTCAGGCTTTTGAACCAAACTTGTGTACTTTTGCATACAGATGTGTACTTAGGGGACTCCTCGTGGTCAGCACACGACGAGAGGCTGAGGTAAGGAAAACAAAAACAGGACAAGAAATCTGAGCATTGTTAATGCGTCAGTACGTCAGGGAAAATGCCCAATAAAATATGAATTGTAATTTCAACATGTGAAAATTCTGGAAAATAGGTTGTTAAAGAGTTAAATTTTGAGCTAGTAAATCTTATCAGTTTGTTTTGGTAGGAAAAGGAACAAGAGTTTAATGGAAAGTAATACTTAAAGGTCAATATTAAAACAAAGTTAACTATTAAGATTGAGAAGATAGCTAAAAAGTTAGTTTGCTTAAATTGTAGTTTACAAAGTAAAAGGAATTTTAAAATATATATATAAAAAATATTATACTTATATATCAGAGAAAACAATACTTACAGATCAATTATAAAACAATGCATTTATTTTAATATATATTTAATGAGCTATATAGATTTTGAATCGAATTTAAATGAGTACAGAAAATATATATTACAATTAAGCACTCTTATGTCTTCATTTTCTTTTCATTATCCACTTGAAATAGTTTAGCACGCACTCAGTGGCTTCCCCCTCTTGCAATTTTGCCATTCTGCCACCTTATTGAATTAGCAAGGGGGGATAAATAAAGCGAAAGACTTTATCATTGTCCCACCGCCTCCGAAGCATATTTCATGCTAAATTATTACAAATGTACGTGGCTCGGTGGCACACATAGGGAAAATGATAATACAATAACAGGATTGGGGCAAACTAGAGTAAAATTTAAACATATTTTCGCCCTCAGCTGGGAGTTGTTGGTGCCGGTGTCTTGGGGGTGTCCTGGGTTTGTGTGGGGGTGTGTGGGGTGTGCAAGGGTACGTGGCTTTCTTGATTCAAAGTTATGACTGCTCAAGACGCGCGGCCGGCGGCTCTAAAATTTATTGTTCGCCACTATGAAAAACTGCTGCGAACGTGGCCCAGGCACTTGGCAGTGTGCAACTACACGAGATTATGATTAATTGTCCGGGGCCCTCTATGCGAGCCGAACATACCGCGGCCCATCTCCTTTCAATCTACAGTGGACCATCGAAAAAGTGGAATTTTGTAATACGAGAACATTCTGTTGTGTTTGCTCAAATATAGAGTCTAAGAGGCTGCTCATAAAGGGATTAAGCAAAATTTTAATTACTTTTAGCTTTTTTTAAAGGTTTAATACCACTTCATAAATTTTTTACAATTTTTTTTAGAATTTATAAACATTTTGTTGACTTCTAGGAATGTTTTAAGAGTTTAACTATTGTCCATTTCTTATTACTTTAAAAGTTATAAAAATTCAAAGTGTGCACGTTTTGAGTTTTTTTGAAAACGTTATTTTTCAATCGGCTTGCAGAACTCGAATATTTTTAAATATTTGCAGTTGAAATTTTATTTTGTAATATATTTTTTTTAAGTTTGAACTTTATGCTAAACCATTTGAGGAGGTCCTCAGCCATATATATTTCAGGATAACTGTGGTGGAGTTGCCATTATAGATTTTTTTTAGCTTAAAAAATATTAATTTGTAATATGCAAATGTCCATGATTTTCGATTAGTAATTAGTCGCGTATATAATTTATAATTGCATAATTTTGCATCAATAAATACGCATGACTTATTATACTCTTATTCCCATATCTGTTTCGTCTCCACTGTACTGGGCGTGCGTGTGGGCGTGGCACGTATGACACAAGCGCGGTTGATGGCACAAAAAAAAAGAAAAGGAAAAGCATGCATCCCGGGCATGAGGCAGCTGCTTTGGCTCAGCACATAAATATGGAGCCGAGTGACAAAGCCAAGGCATTAAAAATTAATTTACCCCCGGCCAGGACTGGCTTAGAGCGAGGAGGATGGCAAGCCAGATAGAGAGAGAGGGAACGATATGGAGCCCGACTAGCTGGCGCTAATACTTAACGCTCATTTTTGGATAATTTAAAAACATCAAATATCCAATTAAACTTGCCACAAGCATTCATCCCCAATTTATATTAATTACAAACTAATTAACTCTGATCCCTCGCCGGGCAACGTTCGTTGCCATCAACCGCAAGCAATGCCGAAAATGCGAAAATAATTATTAACAAAAATTAAGTCAAATTATAGCCGAACCCGGAATCCACCCGCCCCCCGAAAAGGAACAAGAAAAACGAGCTCACCATGGCAATCAGGCTGAGAAACGACGCGAAAACAAAAAAAAAATTTAAATATATATTTAAATTTCGTAACAGAATTAAAGCGCACCGCAAGCCAAACTTATCCCACGAGCTGGAAATGACTTGCGGCCAGGGGAGGCGGGGCCGGAAAATCTGTTCGCAACTACAGCTCATTATAGACGTTGTCCTGCTGCTACAATATCCTGTTTGTTTGCCTTACTTTAAGGCAGGGCCAAAGTGAAAAATGCGGTGCGAATTTGTAAAGTCATGGAAGTAAAGACTGTGCACGAAAAGAAAAAGGAGCTTGAAAATGAGAGATGAGATCATTTTATAAAAGAAGCAAAGAGGAATCATAGTAATTATTACATACAAATAAAAATATATATTAAAGAATTTAAAGTAGTTCAGTTACCACCCAATTCGGACAGTGTCTCGGCCTTTTGTCCAGGTCCGAATGCACATGGCCGCAAAACTTCATCGGCCACACAAAAGCAACGCCAGAGGGACGCCAGCGGAGGGAAATGGGATGCCTGAGCATGTGCGTAACCTTAATGGAATTAGAAAAGTTTTTAAGCAAAGCAGAATATATATATATGAGTGTGATTTTGATAAAAAGTCCCACTCACTATGCCCCGGCTAGGTGCGTACATATCAGGCGAAGCGCAAAAATTGCGTAATGAAAAAGTTTGCGCTCCTCTTCTCCCTCAGCACTCTGCATTTTAGTCAACCTCAACCTTAGAAAACATCTACTCAGCACGTGTATGGACAGGCCGGGTATTTTTCTGACATTTTTCCTACTTGCGGCGAAAATGGCGCAAAAGTTTTTGCCAAACGCAAATCACTGTCAACGGCAGTCGTAGCCGTAGCTCAGGCACATAATCAAAATTCACGGCTATTGACATGCAGAGTTTGAGCACAATGCATTATGCTCTGGGCGAAATGTACAGAGCTCCGGCGTACAAATGGTACAAATGGATGTGTATATAGTCTTGATGAGATTAAATAAATTTAATTATTGCGCATACGACAGGTGGCCCCCAGCGAATAATTGATTCAAAGCGATAAGCTGCTTAGCAGAAACTTCAAATGGTTGCTCAATTTTTTAAGTCTTTAAGGTGCAGAATTTAATTTCAAGAAAAGTGAAAATTAAGAGGTTTCCATGAAAATATTTGCTTTAAAGTCAATATATTAAGAGTGTCGTCCAGTGAAACACTATTTAAGTCAATTATATCACGCAAATAACTTAAATCAATTGCCAACAAACATTAAAGTATGCTTAACGCTGAACTACTTCGCAACATAAACCCACGAGGCGTTGAAACAATCGTTCTATTTATGGGCCGCCATTAAGGCGAAGTGAATAAAATTAACGACTTTTTAAATTAAACCATTTGATTTTACTGCCAAAGTTTGAACACATATTTTATGGCCACTAATGCAAATCGAAATGATGCAAATGAAACTTGAGCGGCATTTAAAGCTTTACTTCGGCACTTGTGTGTCCTTTTCGGTTAGTTTTTGACAGCTGTAAAGGATCTCGAATCAAAAAAGATGCTAAAAGTTCGCCAAAGTGTTGGTGTTGCACATATCAAAGTGCCGTATAAAAAAAAAATCAAATTTATATTTATGGTTCGGCGCCAGGACATCAGACGGCTGGCTGGCTGACTGCCTGGCCGAACGAAGTTTGCCGCCTGCCCGGATGGCATTATAATTTCAAATTTTCATCCTGCCTGCTAATAAGAGAGTACACCGAAGGAAACTATTTAAAGTTTCTAATAGAACAGTACTGTGTAAGGGTAATATATATTTTAATAATGGTAAAGTTTTGGTATAAATATTTTAACAAAGCTCATAAAATTATGGAAAGTTTGAAGATTGAGGGTTTTTAAAATGTAAAAAAAATCACACTTCAGACTCATTAAATTCTCTCAATTTTTCTAAACTAATTTAATCCTTTTATAATTAAATAAATTACAGAATAAAAATGAATATCCTTAAGTAACCAGCTTTGAAAACGTTAAGAGTTATTCATTGGCTTTAATTAAGTTACCTTTTTTTATTATATTACTATAAGGAACACATTGTTAATATTTTCTCACTGTTTAGCTAAAGTTGAGCCAGACAAACGAGCCGTTGGCCTTTCGCCCTCGTCCTTGTGTCTGAAAGTCTGCGTGTAAAATTATGCCCGTTGTCTGCCCAACGGCCATTACGATGGCATTCGATTTCGATTTCATTTTCGTTTCGTTTAGTAGCAACAGCGGCAAGCTGCTTTGGCAACACTTACAACTTTCGACAGTTCAAACGGCCTCGAGGCGGGGCGTGGCGGGGTAAAATCGGGGGGAAAATGCCGAGGAAATTCGTGGGAGGCGGCGGAGTGAGTAGTCAAGCGCTGCGGGACACATAAATCATATTTCGCAGCGAGAGTGCTTCAAGGAGCTGCCATTGATAAATGGAAAGGATCAACTTTAAGCGGAGACGTGTAACAATGATTTACCAAAGAGGCAAAAAAAAATAAGAAAAAACAAGTGGCCAATACAAAACAAGCATTTTGTGGTCGAGAACGATTTGTATTTAATCGCTTGATGTCTTTAAGAGAAATTTGAATGGCAAAAAAAATTGTTCACTTTGCTTAAATGCTTAAGAATGGGAAAAAAGAAATTAACTTTTACTTGCGAAAATAGGTAAGTATTAGTCATTTAAGTATCATGTCCTGCTTAAATTATGTAAGTAAGTCATATTAACTAATCTATAATAACATATAAAATTTAATCCTGATGATTCTGTATATAATATATAATATAAATTCTTTGTATTGCTGAATTGATATACTTAAAACAGCTATAAATTATTAAGCAAATACAAATGGCAAGCATTTTATAAATATTTTTTACTTTACTAACTCTTTAAGATGTCTTTCTTATAAAAACATAACTTAAAACAATTCAAACATCCAAAAAACAACTCCTATACTTAAAGTCCTCAATTTTTCTTTTGCTTTCCCTCATTTAAGACATAAGCAAAAATATTCCTATCAACTAATTGTTTATGAATCAATTTGCAATGATGGCTCGTTAAACGGAGGGTTAAATTCTTTATGCGGTCATTAACATTGGTCTGATGTGCAGTTTATGGCGCCGCAGACGGAAAGCATTTTCCATTCTTTCTTTTCCTCTCTGGTTCCCGCTTTATTTCTCATTTTTTTCTATTTTCCTGTTGGCAGCAATATTTTTTGTTTGCTTGTTTATCTATACATTGATGTGAAAATGGAAAAACATTAACAGCTGGTTTTTATGAAGCGCACTCAACTATTGCCAAGTAATCCTCGCTGTTATTGATATTATTATCATTATTATTATGGTTATTTTCGGGTTTTTATGGCCAAAGTTGGCGCTACGTTCGGGGATCGTCTCGCATAAATGAATTTAATTATTCCGGAATTCCCGGGCGAGCAGCCAGCACCGAATATGACGTGCCGTTTGGGGCACGACGGAGGCGGAGGTGGCATTAATATGGATGCCAACCTGTTGCCTAATGGCCTAACAAATCTGGCTGAATAGCGAGAATAATTACAATTACCACGCGGCGTATACGCAACATGCGGGACTGGGGTCCCCAGCTGCTGGTGCTGCTGCTGCTGCTCCTGAGTGCGAGTGTGTGTTTGCCCAAGTTTGAGTGGCTCTCGGTGGCAAAGTCTTGGCGCTGGGAAGTGCCCATGGCATGACGGTCACATTGTTGGCATCAGCCATTGTTGACAGCCAAAGCCGCAGTCACACTTCCCACAGCAAGTGCAACAACAGCAGCAACGGCAACACCACCAACAACAGGGCCCAAACACACACAAACAAGCTTCAGCAGCACAACAACAATAACAAACAGTTGTTGACATTTATGCCGGCGAATGTCACATGCCAGGCACGCCCTTCTGCCCACCAGACGAGGCTTAGACCAGGAAGTGCACTCGGAGAAAACTAGCTTAAGTCAGACGTTTAGGGAATGTGTCAAAACAATAGCCCACTTCTAAGCAGGATTAAAGAAAGCAACGATTTCTAAAATTGAGAAATATATTTTTTTGTTAAATTATACCTTAAGAAAATCTAAATAATATTTGTATTGTTGTGTATTTTTTAAAGTGTAAGTTGAGGCCAGTATAGAAACACCAACAGAGAGGAACTATTGCAAATGCAGCCCAAAGGCAATGCGGATATGTGACTACGGGACTAAGCAGTCAAGGGCAGCTTTTAGACTTCCTGGAAAGACTCGGTAATAATAATAGCAGAAATTGGATTGTATTTTATGAAAGCTACCCATTTCGTTATTAGTCATAGTTTATTTCTTACAGCATAGGTGTTATGTGTTTCGAAAAACCTGCAGGGCAAATTGCATCAATAAACACAGTACATTTTAACCTCTCCTCGTTGCGAATATAAGGGTAAAATTGTGGGAAAAATCACCTACTTGTGGCACAATGCTTAACATAATTCAATTCACCGACAAACTTGCTAAAGAACAGGGAAAAGTATATAGACATACTTATATATATATAAGCGAAAGGCATTCTTATATGGCGCCCTGGTATATACGGGAAATTTCTCTATTATGAACCGAGTGTCAACAGTGAAAGCAGCTCACGTCGAGAATTGCAGAGCTCTTGAGAATGAAGGTTTGGTAAATACAGAATTGCATTAAATTAAATGGGATGTAGAGAACATTTAAGGTTAAAAAAACTGGAAATATTTTAGGAGAGATTACTAACTAAATATGGAAGTATTTAATTCAAATTTCTGAGTATTTGACAGTCTAGTTTCAAGAATTAGTGTTTTCCCACAAATGCGGACTAATCAGATCCTTGCTTTCATTTCAATCAACTCGCAGGAAGTTCAACAAACTTTAAGATTTTAATTGATCAATTTTTAAAAATAAAAAGAATTCTCAAATGCAAACGAGCAATTCCCATGAGAAATAATAAAGGAAAAGCGAGTAAATAAAATATATATATTAACAGTTGAACTAAAATTGTTGCAGGATCCGATTCAACCGCACCGGACTGTCAAATATGATGATTGAGTGGAATAATCATCATATTTGACAGTCCGGTGCGGTTGAATCGGATCCTGCAACTACAAACCCGATCTGAAATAAATGCAATATGCGACTTAAATTCACTTGGTATTTTCTTATTAGCTTCAGAGGATCTGTAAAAATTATATTAATTTATATTAAGGTAAAGAAATGTATATTAATCTTTCCATTGCGTTCTTGGTCTTGTCCTGAATTTACGTTGCTTGGGAAGCAGCATTATTCATTTAAATTTTTACTTCCACTTCGCTTTAGTAAGACATTTTGAAGTTCTGTAAGTAAGGTCACTCTAGCTCCAAATGTCAAAACCAAAAAAATCTTTCAAACCAAAAGCAAATGCTTTATTTTGGACGAGAACTAAAGTACGAAGCAGCAGTTTTCCATCTGTAACCCAGTAATTCCCATCGCAGGTTCAACATGTCAAAATTTCCGAAAGAAACGTCCCGAGACGACGATGACCTAAGTCTTCGGCGGATGCCGCGCAGCCCTGAAAACGGACCCCCACATGCCAAGTACCGTCGTGTGGAAATCAACACTTCCGTGAATATGCATCCACAGTCCCTGTATTCGGGTGTGGCAGTGCAGGGTTCTTCTGAGAGCCACATGAATGGGCAGTCTATGCCTGTGGGATCATCAGCACAGGAGCTGATACCAACCCCAATTTTGAGATTGAACACACCGAATCCACAGCTCGCGGGCATCGAGATCGTTATTGATGACAGCTCGGATGTGAATGTTGCTGCGGACTCCGGCCTTGCAGGTGAGATCGATTTAAGTCTTTCCCGGATGCCGCATAGCCCTGAGGACGGAACCCCACGGGCTCACGCTGTGGAAATCAACCCAAACCCCATGGAAATGCGCCCACAGCTCCTTCAATTGGATGTTGTGAGCGTGAGAGTCCAGGATTCGTCTGAGAACCATATGAATGGGCAGCCTATCCGTCGGGGATCATCACCACAGGAGCCTGGATCGTCAAACAACGTGATTGTCATTGACGACAGCTCGGATGAGGAAGTTGCCGTGGAAGTGCAGGATTCTTCTGACAGCCACATGAATGGGCAACCCATTCCTGGCGGATCAGCAGCACAGGAGCCTGGGCCGTCAAATTTGAGATTGAACAAGCCTTACTTGCAGCCGTGCAACGTGATTGTCATTGACGACAGCTCGGATGAGGATGTTGCTGCCAGTTCCCTAATGAGCTCATCTGTGAGACATATGCAAAGAAATTTCACCCCTAGGAATTTTACAAACCATTGGACTACAAAGGAATACTTCTTCGAGAGGTTTGGCTTCAGCAAAAGCGATTTCCTAAAGGACAGCTTCGTTGATAACTTTAAACAAAAACTTAATCGTCAGCATGAGAAATATGATATAAAGCGCAGAGAGCTCGCAGAAATGTAAGTGTGCAGCTCTTATAGCCCTGTCTGAGGCAGTAAATATATATTTTTGACATATTTCAGTATTGAGAAGGCGCGCCGCGCACGCAAGGTTCATGACCGGGCAATGCTTGACAGGATTTTTAATTTCCAGTTTGACAAATCTCCGGTCTTCCTCATAGACTATGACGCAGAGTTGAAACCACTAACGAAGGAACATCTGCAGCAGTACGAGACCCTAATCCTGGGCTCGCCCTATGAGGTACTTAAGTTTAATATGCACCTAAGGCGCAGCGACATCTTAACCCTGGTCGGCAGGAACTGTCTGAACGACAACGTCATCAACTTCTACATGAACCTCCTGGTGGAGCGCTCCAAGCAGCGTCGGGGCGAGCTGCCCAAGGTCTATGCCATGAACACATTCTTTCTGCAACGCCTGACCCTGAGTGGATACCAAGGCGTCAGCCGGTGGACGCGCAAAGTTGATTTGTTCAGCAAGGACATCATTCCGGTGCCGGTGCACCACCGAGGAAACCACTGGTGCATGGCCATCATCCACATGCTCAATAAGACGATCCGCTACTACGACTCGATGGGCCAGTCCAACCAGCCGGTGCTGGATGCCCTAGAGTCGTACCTGAAGCAAGAGTCGCTTAACAAACGCCAGAGGCCCTTTGACACCAGCAGCTTTATGATCGAGAGCGTTCGGAGTGTGCCGCAACAGACCAATAGCTATGACTGCGGCGTCTTCTGCTGCATGTTCGCGGAGTACATAACACGGAATGCGCCCATTAAATTCACACAGAAGGCAATGCCGTATTTTCGCAAGAGGATGGTCCTGGAGATTATCGGCGAGAAGTTGTGGGACTAATTGAGGTACCCTAACTCCAGCGTTCGACTGCCATGAACTAGTCATTCCTCGCTTCCAACGGAATTATTTTATATGATATATGCATATTTTAATTAAATGCGGTCGAATGCTGAAGTAGACTCGTAATAATTACACTTGAGCATGGGCTTAAATGCTTTGCCATTTCAAGATTAATTTCTGCTTGTCTCTGACACGTTTGGTAATCTTTGGCAATCAAATCAGAAAGCTCGGAAGTTAACCTGTGACATTTAACAAACACTTAATACAGTTAAAAGCTAATTACTTAAACTGTCAGGCCAACAACTCAACGACGGCAATATAGCAATCCAAAGTCAATTGGCAAATGACACAGTAATTACTTCCAATGATGTGGTAACATTTTTACAACACGACACGGCCAAGGAAAGTGTGGGGGTTCGGCAAAACATTAACAGGATGTCTGACTGCAGCAGCCAGCCGGCCAATTTGCTGCAATCCAATCCAGTTAGCCGGAAAGCTGCTGAGCAATTTGCCCGGCCATTATTCATGGCACATATTGGGACCGGAGACCGGAGGAACGGTTACCAGTCCAGAGTCCAGTCGCCGGTCCGGTCAAACGAGCGGCAAAAGTGGCAAATCTTTGTTCACACCTCTGGACGGGAAGGGGAACGGCAAAGGGTACCGATTCGATTCGATTTAGCTTCGGGTCGCATGTGTTTGGTGAGCTATTTTTATGGATTTCTGCGTATGTCCTTTTGGTCAACCTTAAAAGTGTTTTCCTCTACATAAATTTGCTATAAAAACCATTTAAACGGAAACGGTTCAAACATTCGAAGGAGAATCGCTGCCAAAACGTGCACTGTTCAAAAATGTGCCTATTTAAAATCATAGTTAGTTGGAATAAGGTATGATAGCACAAGATAGCGTAGAAATCAGAGCGCAACTTTGGGATAGTTCTTAACAGAAAAAAAAGAAGTTGGAAATTCTCCTTTAAAATAAAGAAAATACTTGTTTTCTATTCATATTTACATATATAGTTTACCGATAAATATTTTCCGTAGTGCAATCCAGGGTGGAGAAGGAGGTGGGGGACCAGGACTGGGTTCCAGCTCTAGTTGGCGTTTGACTTGTGGTCCGGACTCGGGGTGGACGCTTTGCTGGCCAAATCTAAACTGCTTCAATAAAGCAAATTATCGTTAAAATGCTGCTGCACATAAGAAGATTTACGATTGCTCAGCTCGTTGCTCGTCGTTTGAGTTTTGGTTTTGGGTTGGGTCTTCTGTTCCTTCCATCTTTTTTTCTGTCCATTTCTGTTTTGTTTTTGCTTTTTTTGGCAGCACAAACAGGACCCAGGACCAGTAGTTGGGATACAATGGAGGGGGTTTCGATTCTGGGCGCTTGTTGCCCGTTGTACATTTGCGGTTCCCCTTTCGTTTGTTTACTCTGCCGCTGCTCTTGATTTTTGTGCTTGAATCCCTGAATCGTTTAGTCGAAACCTTTTCTGCTTTTCGGCTTTTCCCTTTTTGCTGTTTTCCCCACATTTCCCGTTTTCCCTTTTGCTGTTTTGCTTTGCCCGAGCTTTTGGGTCGGTCTTGCATTCGATTTTCCCCAGCAGAAACGAAATGAGCGTATGACCAAAACAAATAACCCACAAAGTGAGTTGTTCGGGGGAATCCCCATGTGCGTAGGTGTGCACTGTACGAAAACGGTTTGAAAACTATCGTAGGCTGGGGAAATTCTCTATATATTATTATTTTTATGCAATTTAATATTAATGGTAGCTTAGATTTCTGTTAGCAGGCGATGTTGAATAGTATTTGGAAAATTAAATTTTACGTTTTTATAATATTATATTTATTATAATTTTATTTTAAAAGTGAATTATTAAACCCTTCTTCTTAGGTGAAGATATTTTACGAAATATCAACGAAAATTGAACTTTTAAGTTATTTTCTTTCATAAACTCTTTTATTTTTCCCAGTGTAGTTGTGTAGCTGGCTCCGGGTGTGGGTGCATTTTTCGTATTCGTTGATTAGCAGCGCCATGAATGCTTCAACGCTTCTGGCCACAGCTGGTGCGCAAATCGCACACAGTTGGTTATTTGACAATTGATGATAGCATCAAGAATGGGTCGCCAAAATGGCCGGCACACAATCCCACCCCCATTTCTCTGCGTGTGCGAACTAGCGAGGAGCACGTGACCAGTGCGAGTGTCACGAAAACTACGGCGAGGGTCTGGCAATTAGCCTTTGCCCCCAGGTTTGGTGAGTGAGTTTTTTTAAATATAAAAGGACCTTACCTAGGCTCAGTTGGTAGAAACTTTAAAAAGTTAAATCGGGAAATTTTGGCGGTAGTAATTAAGGGGAAATATAAGAATTTTTTTACATTAAAGCCAAGCAAAGTAATCAAAGAAAATTAATAGTAACTAACAACTAAAGTCAATATCAATAATTGTGATTATCCCCAATTTTATAACTTTATTATAAAAAAATTTAAATGCATAGTTAAATCAATATTAACACGATCTCCTCACTACATTTTCCAAGCTTATCTCTTTTTATTTTCACATTTGCCACATTAGCATTAACTTTTGTCAGTCGCATTTGGGGTTTAGGAGGCCTAAAAGGTTTTTTGTGGCTTCTATTAAAATTGAGGCAATATAGCAATTTAATATTTTCTATTCGGCGGAATCGGCCGCAAACCATTTCCTGGCGGGGTCGGGGGTCGAAAGTTGACATTATTAATGAGTTGGTAAATTTACATAGCGTTTTATGGGCCATGTGGGGCCCTGTTTTTGGCCATGGTCCAGCTGAAAAGCAGAACGGCCCCTCTCACTTCCGGGTGGCCTCTTGATCGGCGCTAATGAACTTTTTGCCAAGCTGACCCCTGACCCCTCCGCAGTGCGCCCCCCTCCGCCGGTATGCCGCCGAGTGTCGACTTTTCCCAGGGCCTGTTATCTGTGTTAATGCATGCGTTTTCTTTGTCTCCTTTATCGGGACTTCCTGTCATTACTCCTGCTATCGTCCCCGTCCCAGCCTCCGTGCTTCCGTGTCCGTGCATTACCTTGTCGTCCTTGTCGTTCTGCCCCGCCCCGGCCCGCCCCTTTCCGCTTTTGGCCCCGATGTCGTCGCATTTTCGCTCCTTTACTCAACTGTCCTGGGCCCGCGAGATTACAGCACTCACACTGGGAGCAAAAATCTATTTAATTGCAGGGAAAATTGTGGTTATAAAACATTAAATTTTTTGTGTTATTTAATGTTTTCAATATCTTTGAAATGGTATTTTAAATTGTATTATTTTTTATTTAAATATTTTTTAAGAAATGTCTTAATTCCCTCGAATTTCCCCAGTGAAACCAGTGTTCCCAGTGGCCATCAGCAAGTGCCCCTGTCCGCCGCACTGCCCATTGCTTAATTTCGATGGCAATTATTTATTTAAACCGCCTGTCGCTCCTGCCGCCCCCCTTGCCCCTCTTGCCCCTCTTGGCCATTCGAACAAGGCTGGGCTTAATTGTTTGACTTGGCGTCTCTGAAACTATGGGCAGCATTTCCCATTTGCCCCCGGTTCTTCCCCATTTCCACACTCGGCTGGTGCCGCTTTGACAACTCGTTGACCGTAAATTTCCAAGTTTTTCATTAGGCTGCCTGCCAGTCCCAGGCGAGAGACTTTCCTTTCGGCTTTCTAATCAACTTGGCCGCAGTTTGTCGCGCTTTCCCGCTTTTCCCACCACAGCCTAGCCGCCTTTGTCTCGACGCGCGGGGGAAAACTTTTGCACCTCCCGTTCTGGCATGTTTAATGAAAGCGTTTTCACTGCGATTTCATTTCATTTAGTCGCCTCCTTTGCCGCTCCATGGACTCCGTGGGCCTCCTTCATTCATTATGCGCCGCTCAGATTTGTAATTTACACCTGAGGCCAACAAGCAGTTGAACAATGCGAGCCGCGAGGGTCGTAATACAAGTTTGGATGCGGGGGAATTTGGCCAATCACAAGTTGTTGAAAACAACACGGGAAAGTTTATGTTGTGCTGAGATGAAATTGGCCAAGCAGGGAATATTTTTTTGGTACATCACTGACCTATGAAGGTCTTGCTTGCTATTTGTAAATATTCGTTATACATAATTAATTCTGATATAATTTACTATTAAATAATTTGATGTAGTGCAAGCTGTGTTTAAGCTTAGTAAATATTATTCAGTATTTTGGGGTATGTCTGTATTTTCTTAAAAAAATATTTAATTTGGTCAAGCCATGTCAATCCTTATTTAATTTTCATTAAAATCAATTTAAATTTAAAATTCCATTTAGGAAGCTTATGTACCTATGAATGTAGAATATTTCCTTGTCCTTCGATTTAACTTTGTTAACAAAAGTCTAAATAATTTTTAAATCCTTTAAATACACTCTTTACATTCCACATCTTAAATACAAGTCTTGGAAAAAAATGAAATACCCAGCTTAAGAGCTTAAAATATCCTTTACCCACACCAAGTAACATGTAAAAAGGCTTAAATTTAATTTTTAAATAAGAAAACAGTCTTAACATAAATAAAGCAGAACCTAGAAGGAGTTATAAAGCAATCTTAAATTTCAGTAAAATATTTTTGCTTTTGTTTGAATTAATTTTAAATGTTTTCCTTGCATTAAGTAAGATCTTAATAATCACTAGTCAAATTTCGATTTCTTTGTATTGATATCTGACATTTCCAAAGCTTGATGATATAAATAAAACAGCCAGCTTAAAAGCTTAAAAAAAAACTCGTTTTTCCTACAACGATAAAGCCATCCTAATTCCCGGCAACCCGCTTTTGCCGCCTTTCCGGGACTAGGCCAAAATGTGAAATGCGAAATGGCTGGCTGCAATTACGGGGGTGCTACCAGGGACGGGGACGGCACTGTTTCCGTTTCCTGCAGCAAGTGCAGCAACTGCTGTAAAATGTTTATGATGCTTTTATGGCAGCTGGCCCCCTCGCCGGGGGGCATAAAGGGGTGCCCGAAGAATTAACAATATGAGTCTGAATTATAAATATACATGCAAAGGCCGGGCGAGTGCAGAGACCGAGTGCTAAGTGGCTTATTACGATTATAGCTATTGTGCCCATTGTACTTGGTGCAATTGAAAGTAATTTGCTTGTTTACACGACCAGAGAGAGAGTTGAACGAAAGGACCTACGACAGATTCTCCTGGCATTGACGTCACCGGGTCCCAAATCCATCATACGCCACGTGGCCCAAGGTCGTGCTTTGTTCGCTTATTTAAATTTCAGATAGACCACCCGCCCTGCCGCACGTTCGTCCGGCCACTTTTTCACTTGTGCATAATCTTTAATTTAAACAAATGCCGAAAGCCAGAAATAAAGCCCAACGAGAATCTGCACCCAAGCCGAAAACTAAAACTGGACGTGTCGTGCGAGCCAAATAAGCCACAAAAAATAGAAGCAAAAATGTTGTATATAATATAAAATAAAACGTTGGGATATGGCCAAAACGGTTGGGGTTTAAAAGCAGAGCGGAAACTGTCGTCGCATGCTCGTGGCCAAGAGGAGGGGGGTGTAGAGCGTGCGGGATCCAACCCTGCTATATAGCAGCTCCCCTTAAAGCGGTCTGGCTTATCTGAGCTGCGGGGTATTAAAGCGTTCACCTAGGGACTGTTCCCCGATATGTAGTTGGACTGAGAGGGAGTTTATCAAATGAATAAATTGTGGCTCTAAATTAAAATTTCTGGGAAAAACTTTTCGGACTCGCTACACAAAAATCAATAAATTCCTGCCTATTAAAACTTTTAGTTAATTAGAGCTTAGGGATTTTAAAACAGAACTATTTGCTTTCCCTGGTAGCACTGGTAGAAACTAGCCTGTTTTAAGCTGAACTAAACTCTACCTTAAAATTTTACAACTGCCTTTAAATTTCACCTAATTATTAAGGGTTTAAGGGCATCTCGCTGTCGACTTGCCCTGCAAAATCTACTTATTTGTTGGGACTAGACTTGCTCGTGCAGTATTTTCGCAAATTCCATCAAAGCCGCTGCGGCTTTGGACCTTGCTGTTGGCCACTGCGCCCCAGAGCCCCTTTTGGCCAATGTTGCTGCGATGTTGCTGCTGTTGCAGTGGCACGTAAGGAATTGACCGGGAAATGGGGGTGGGAAGTGGAAGTGGGTGAGTGCTGCGACACATAAAGTGTTTCCTGCAAAATTTGTAACATGCGTTGAATTTTGCCATCGCCCTGAACTGGAGGAGCTTTAAGTCAAAGGAATTTGATAATATGCTTAACTGTGTACTTGTATTTAAATTTCTTTCAAAGGACAATATGGCCAGACGGTAAATACATTGTCATAAAAACAGTTTATTCTTGAAAATGTTGGATCCTTTTTGGGATTTATTTAAAAATGTCAGTTTAAATAAACAGAATGTACATTTTAAAAGTATTTTTTTAAGCCATTATAAAGTTTAAAAGTTCTTTTACTCTTTGATAAATAACTTCAAGTTCAAGTCCAGCTCCCAGCCCCCAGCCCATGGCCGTCCTGCAGTGTTATTGTAACTGATGCTCTTATAAATGGCCTCTGCCCGTCAGACAGAATTTCGTTTGCCGCTTTTATCGCCGAAAACCGGAAAGTGGCGGCGGATGGCGGGAAACTGGGTGGCACAGGGAGGTGGTGGTGTTTTCCAGTGGGGCACACGTACACTTTGTATTTCCGTTAGCCCCCCATTGTCCTTGACAGTTTCATTATGACAGCTGGCGGGAGTCGCCTTCCACACCCATTTTTTGCCTGATTTTGGTTTTGTTTAGTTCCGCATTCGTGCTATTAAAGTGTCATCTTGTTTGTTGCTTCTGCTGCTGCTTTTGCTTTTTGGTCTAAAACAATGGCCAAGTGTTGGCATTATTATTATTATTATTATGATGATCATTATCATCAAACGCGCTTCCTCTTCCGCCGCACAAAGCGCAAAGATAATGGTCGAAAGACAAGCGGCCAGATAAAATGCCGCCATTCATACTCTTGACTGATTTTTAGTTAATTTCATTGGCTTTGTGTTGCAGGATAAGGGACAATAAGGAGGGGTGCTTATTGCGCAATTAAGTGCTAATTACGGGAGTATTTTCTATGAATTTAAGATCGGGTGTCTTTGGTTTCATAGGTTTGTATTTATCTTAGTTTTAAATGAATTTTTATGACTCTCGAAAGTCAAAAGTATAAGACTTTCGAGAGTCATAATTTCAAGGATAAATATAAATATAATAAAAAAAATCTTGAAAATTAGAATATGAAATGAGTGAATAATAATTTAGTATAGAAACTTGTTTCTGTAGAATATTTTGAAGGTATTTTGTTTACATAATAAGGATAATGGGTCAAATGCATTGACCAAACAATAAATTCCATATTGAGACTCCAGAAAAAATTCATTATTGTTGTATCTGGAATTTACAATAATGCTATTATTTTTTCTGTTTGTTCCTTAATTAAGTCCGATAAAACCCTGTTGCTCCTTAACACTGCCCTTAGCAAGATGATGAATTTGCTGGGCGGTCCTGGGAGCGACATGGCTGCCAAGTGAAAATCTGAAACTGCACAAATATTTAATTGAAAATAATTTACGCCCCCAGCCGCGAAATTTGACGGCTGTCTGGGGCCGGCGAATTCGCAATATTACGAGCAGTCAGACATTTGCGCATTTCTGGGATTGTTGAATCGCTGTACGAGTATTAAAAGCGGGCAGGCCGCTCGGGATTTATGGCTGCAGCCGGGCTTTTCCAGCTCCTTTGGCTCGGTGGCCGGGCACACATAAATATGCAATTATTTTGCATTTTCCGCACTCGCGCTCGATTTTTATTTTTATATATTTATTTGCAGATGGCGTTTGCTGCGGCGCTGCGGTCTCACGCACATTTCGCCATGTTTATGGCAATCGGGCGACTCTCAACTCTCGACCCTCGAGCTGCGAGTTGCGAGTTGCGAGTTGCGAGCTTCGACTTTCAGCAAATTGACTTTTACACAAAGATGCGGGTGCCGAACGCACACACTCGAGGCTCTTGGTTGTGCGACATATTTATTTGTTGATTCATATATTTACTCGTATTTATGTGCATAATTTGCATTTGACATATATTTTTTATGGAGCCAAGAGAAATCAAAATATATTTTATTCGACATGCAAATATTTTGATATTGAATCGGGAAGCAGACACAGCATATTCGGCCATATAATCACCAGAAAAATCTCTTTGCATTGAGCTTATTTAATGCCATTAATATTCGTTGCTTAACGCTTAAACCAAGGCAAAGTTGATGGGCTAAAAATGTTATTAAATCTGACTTCCTATTGGAAATTAGGTCTTGAGTGTAGTAATCTTTTTTTAGATTTTTTTTTTATGAGAATGCATAAACAATTTTTTACTATATTTATTTTTATGTGGTTTTAAATACTCTAAATTTCAACTAACTCTCTTTTGATTTAACTTTTGAATGGAATCAAATACGTCTTGAGACAGTTAGTTCCTTGAAAATAACAATTATTTCCCCACAAATACATACATAGTTGTCAATAAATTGGAAATTCCTTGTACATTTTGCCTTCGGATTATCTTCCAATTTAGTCGAAATATTTCCGATAAATATTTCGATTGGGGATCTCTCTATCTCTCCTTATGACCCTTTGCTCTGTTTTTTGCTACCAAAAAACTTCAAAGCCAAATGCGAAAATCCCGAGTGCACACACACATGTGTATTATTTGGGCAAATATGCTTGACAAAATTCCGTAATTTACATGCTGAAAATTTTCCAGTCTCTCTATCTTTTCTTTTTTTTCGAACCGTTTTTATTGGATCTTTTTGCGGAGTGTGGATGCAAGTGAGTGAGTGAGTGAGTCAGTGAGTGAGTGTTTTAACAAATTGAAATGCATTGTGAGTGCCGTTGAGGGTTCTCCCATGGTGTAATTTGTGTGCAGCTTTGGTTATTACTCGTGCTTATTGTTGTTGCTGGCACAACACGGCCCGGCACAGCCTTTTGTGGCATCGATAAGCCCTTGGCATATCGCATTTTATTTGCCAGCCAGGCGGCAAAGCTGCAAGAAAAATGTTTGTTCATTTAAGATAAATTTATTGTTGTTGTCGATGCAAATTGCAACATTTATTGAATTGTTGCTGCTGTTATTATGACTGCCAGTGGCGATGCCGCGCTCGTAAATAGTTGTGCAAATAAATTCCGAGCGCAAATAAATCGCAGCTCGCAGGCGATAGCCGAGCGTTTATGACACTTTTGGGTGCGCCGGGGAGGGGTTTATCGTTAATCGGGTTCATAAATTTCGGGTAACTCTTTGATATGCACCAGGAGAAAATCTGAGGACTATGGGAGTTTTACTAAGAGTTCAAATAAGTTTTAGGGGGATTTGTTTAGATAACAATATTCTCAGGAGAAAATGTTTGGCAATAGTAAAGTATATTAAAAAGTTGTCAGCGAATTTGATATTATAAATAATATATAAAAATATCAGCTAATGTTATCCGATTTATCAAACAGATTCCTAATATAGCACATATATTAAACGTTGAAATATCGCTGTAAATATCGACCTTTGCGGTGTTCAAATTTATGGTTTCTGCTCCTACTAAATCATATTAAATTACTTAAAAACTGTAAATTAATTGATTTATTATTATTCTACAAGAGAGTGCGATTATGACTAATTATTTCGTACACCCTTTTGTAATATTATTACTATTATTCTTCTTCAAGGTGTAGTTTTTATTTCAATCTGGCAATGGTTAAACTCTCTTTACTTAAAATACCATAAATAACTCAGAAAACTAAGAACACAAATGTATGTAAATATTCTGCCATAAGCGTACTCACCATTCAGCGTGGCCAGGAGCAGGGCTCCAAGCAGGCGCAGCAGGCTCATCGTCAAATCCTTTCCAATTTACTTGTAATCCAGCGCCGAGCTGCTAGTCTAATGCCGTTCCCAGGGCTGTGAAATGAGACTGGGATTTAGTCGTCGCCGGAAACGCGTTTACATTGCCGCGATAAGAAGCGGAAGTACTCGGCTCAAGCAGGCGGGAGCAGCTGGAGCAGGAGCCGGAGCAGGAAGTCGGGTGGCAGGAGCTGGCTCCGTCCCGGATTCGGCTTCGGAATCGGAGTCGCACTCGGATTCAGAGTCGGGTTGAGAATCTTTAGCGCAGGAAGCACTGCGCCCGTTGCCTGCCAGTTTGCCGGGCTTTAAATGCGGCGCACCACCCGCTGGGTGTCGTTTCTCCCGGATTTTCCCGTTGATTTTCCCCCCTGGTTTTCCTTTGTCTTGCCGCGGAACTATGGTTTCATTGCTCGCCGTCGCTCAGTTGGCTGATGATATTTATGGCCACGTTAGTTGCCCCTCCTGGCTGCTAGCATTTTATTGGGCAAATTAACGCCGCGGCTGCACTTTCACTGCTGCTGCTGGAATCCGCGCGCCTTTAAGGAGTTTGCATATTAAACCCGCTGGCACTCGCCACATGCATCATCTCCTGGCTGAGAGACTTTTGCTAGCTTACATGCATGAAATCCACGCTAAAGATTTATCGTTTCTGGTCTCTACTCCGCCGGTCGTGTTGTTGTTTTATGGCTTTATGGTTGCACTGCGAAAGAAAAGTGGTGCAGAATTTACAAATAATTTGAGTTAAATGTATATGCATGTTTCTAAGGATATTTTACGAAATTCTTTGTATTTTCCTGTTAAGTTCAAGTTGTTGTTATCGTTGATTTTATGTCCTTTTATTTCTCCCTGTGTACACTGTTGCGTTCTCGGAATTCAGCGTCTGTCTCGACGTTGCCCGACTTTCAGACGCTGGCTTTGGGCTGTTTTAGCCTTGGCTTAAAGCCGAGACGGGCCATAAGGAGCAGGTTGGAGGGGAGAACCTGCCATTCCCAGGATCCCGTATCCCACAATCCCAGCGCCCAGATCCCCAGTTACCGAGACACCCGTGACCCATGTGGCGTATACGTCATGCGGATTGTCTTTTGTGCCATGTGAGCGACCACGAAGTGAACAAATGCAAGCGGAAGGGTAAATCTCAGAGCAGGTGGCACTTTAAGGGTGATTCACACAGTTGCCTTGGGATTCATAAAGTACAAATGTGAGGAATTTAAAAATAACTCCTCATTTATTTAATTTAAGTATTTATTTATAGATTTCTTTGATCCAACAATCGCTGGCTATGACTTGAGCCTTAAATGGACCCAGTTGCTATATTATCGCTCCGTTTTGTGTCAGGCTCCCAGCACATTCATCTTGTGCCGTCTCATAGCTTCGGCTCCAGCACACAGGAATGCCAGCGATTCAAAACTCAATCTGTAATACACTGCCGGCTACTTGGCTCCATGGGCTTGGTCTCTGCCTGCGCCGTTTTCCCGTGTCACTTTGGCCCAGCATCGAGGCGCACGCCAAACGACTGACAAATCGACATTTGTTCGCTGCAGGCCCAGCCAAAGGACCCAGGTTTGAATTCACCACCCTTCCCTTCCTGAGCGAACCAAATCAAATTGGCCGCCAAACGTTGGCTGGCGTCAAAAGTCATCCATCAAGGATGCGGAGCAGGAGGAGCAGGTCACCAGCGGATCAGGAGAGGAAGCGGAATGGGGCGCATTCAACTTTCATGAAATTGGCTGTGTTTAAGCCAGCGGCAATGGCAACAATGCCAGCTTGGACTTGGACTAAGTCTAGGACGCTGCGAGAAATGAAAAAATTTTGTTACATATAAAAACTTAAGCAAACTCTTGATTCTTGTGTTATAATAAATATTATATTAACTTAAGGTAAAGAATTTAACCTTTAAAAATGGGTTTCGAAAGGTTTTAAATTTAATAATCAACTCCACAAGTCATATAATATTCCCTTTAAGTTATTTTAATATTTAAATAAAATAAATACTGAAACCAAACCCAGAACTTTTGCTTATATTTCTGAAATCAGCACATCATTTATTTCCTGTGTACCGCCTTCTATGGTGGAGTGAGCCGAGTTTGCTCAGCATTCGGAGTACGAGATCCACCACTAGAGACTTAATAAACTGAGCCCGCCGGGCAGCACGAGCCGACAAAAAAAGCACCGAAAATGTATGTAAATAAATAAACGCTTAACTCTTTTCAAAGCCAAGTTCGTGGGGCGAAAAAAAAGCAGTAAATATGTATGTATATATGTATATAGGAAGCAGCAACGAGTTTTGTGCATTATTTTGCCTAAGTCCCCCGGCGGCATTATCATCAATTCATCATCACAGGGGGCGTAAGAGCCGGAGCGAGGGGCGTGGCCAGGGAGAAGGTCTAAGGAATAAGGGATGAGGCCGTTTAGCTGCTTGTGATGCGGTTCTGTTTATTTAATTTCGACAGCAACAAAAAAATGAAGAAGAAGTTACTGAAGTTGGACAGAGTCTTTAGTACGGTGAAGACTGGGTACAGTGAAACAATACAGAAAATAATTTAATACGTTGTATTTCGATTTAAGTATTAGTAAATTTTATTATGGGTCTTGAAGTTTCCTGTTTAAGTATTCTTCTTTTTTATATAATTATATTTGAAGTGTTTTTATTTGCTCTTATTATTAATATTAAGTTCATACTTTAGCTAAGCATTACAGTGTTATTTGTAATATGTAAAAGTTCTTGTGTGGGTATTCGTGTTAGCCTTTGCGGCTGTGGCAGCGTCACCATCATAGCCACAACTAACGCCAGCGGCTACGCTGCCACTCTGTGAGAGTGTTGGTTGTACACTCTAAGAAAATTCATGTTAAATTTAATATACATAAATTTAATACATGGCACTATAATCTCTCAAAAATTTCAATATTCTAAAAATGGTAAAGATTTCTTAAGTCTTCAATGCTTCAACTGCTGAATAAAACCGAGCTTCCTATACATGAACCCCTTGATTTTTTCCCCCAGTGCATCTTAGTGTGTGTGCTCTTTTTATATTCCACTGCGCACTGTTGCTGTTGCTTTTGCTGCTGCTGCTGCTGCTGCGGCTTTCTATGGCCAAACAACAGGCGAGCTAACAGCAGCACATGAGTCAAATAAATTACCCCGGCATTGTTGTTGGCAAATTTTTGATGGTTTAATTTTGTGGAAAATAAGTTAAGCCGCTGCTGCGGCGGCCATATAACACACACACACTCACACAGCGCACCAGTAACACACGCACTCATGAGCACATCCCGAGCGGGGCAGAAATTGTTGCCTACTTTGCTGCGTCGCGTATACGCAATAAAATAAACGCGTCGCAGTTACATTTCCGGCTCCGACTCAGACCAAAATATAAAACCGTATGGAATGGCGGCGGCTCAACTCGGCTTCTCGGCACATTTTATGCCGCATTGCCATTTTTATTTATTTATTTTTATTTGCCTTTGGCTGCCGCTGCTGTGCGCCCTTTATTCATTCATTTATAAATTATTATTGCAAAACACTCAGCCTCCGCCTCTAAGCACACACCACTTGAATTTTGAGAGCGAAGTGTGCCTGCGTGTGTGCATTGTTTGGCTAAGAAATGTATGACTTAATGAGTTTTTCGCTGGCTAAATAAATTAGCCAAATGCTTGAAAATCTGCCCGATTGGGGCTCACAAAGCCAAGGCAACCGGGGCTCAAGTGAAGCTAAAGTGAGTGGAAAGCATCCGCATATCTGACGTTCCTTGAGCCGTTTCGTGGATATATTTGGACCAGCCAGCCACTTTTTCCTCTCGTTTTTTAATGTTCTTTCCATGCATGGCAGCTGCCTGTTTTTTTGCTCCTTTTTTTTTTTTCAAGCTCATGCGACGGCTGTTTTGAATTGAGCCACATCATCATCATCCACTTTGTCATCGTCATCGCCACAGCCATCATCATCGTCATCATCATCTGAGCCTGATGGCTGACATTGTCAAAAGGGTTTAAGTGGCTACACTTGAACCAGGAGAATCAGCAGCAGCAGCAGCAGCAGCCAAAGCAGCAGTTCAAGTCCTCATCCCTAGATGTAGACAAATATGAGAGCTACGGTGGAATGGGGCAAGATTCGGCAGGGAGGGGGGAATGGGGCATGACAGGAAACTTCTCCCGGTTGCCAGGGAGCAAGTTTAAAGCGAGGCGAGTCCTGGGGCAGTGCAAAACGGAACGAGCAATAGGATGAAAATTTAATGTGATATTGATTTCAATATTCCATAAATAATATTCAACGCAAAAATTGTGCTTTGTTGTGTGAGCCAAGTCCAGCATTTAAGGTTGTGGATAAGGCAAGGATTTCAGTCTTTAATATTTTTGCAAGGAATTTAATTGCTCGGAAGAGCAGATTGTGGTAAAATTTGAGAATTTCAGTCTTCAAATAAGTGACCTTAATTGGCTTTTGTAGAAAGGTATAGTATTTATTGTAGTATTTATTTATTTTATTGTTCATCTTATGATTAAGTCAAATATAAAATATGAACAACCCAGTAATAATTTTTATTATAATAATAGAAGGGTTTAATTTCATAGCACAAATATTTGATGCATTGAATAGATAAATTATTTAAATATACTCAAACATGTATTATTGATTTTAAAAGTCTTCAACTTCTGTACTAAGGCCTTAAGTACTTTTCCACCCTCCGAATATCGTAGGCCGCCTCTTATTTTGCTTCTGATGAAGTCCTTTCGAGTGGTTCACTTATCCACCATTATCCAAACCGACAATTAAGCCCGCCCAACACGAACCTCCTCGAAATCACGCTCTCCGAACCCCAAAAAAATCGACGACAATAAACATTTAATTACCGGCCATTGTGCCGTGTTCTGCACGGTAATTTGTCAAAGGGTCTAATTAAAAACTTGTAAACGCCTCGGAAAATACCAGAGACTTGTCAGGGATCGACACGTTGGAGCATAAAAAACAGGGAAAATAAAAGGCTGGCGCATTTAAAACGGGGAAATGTTTTGTCGGAAGCTGATTGGAGCATTTTGAAAACACGCAATTCACCTTCGTCATTGTCATGTTAATTAATTTGCCGACACTCGAGAAGACAAGTGAACACGGCCGCTCGAAAGGAAATGAAAAAAAAAAATAAATAAATGTGAAAGGCGGCCAAAACTGTCAGAAGCATTCGATGCGAGGGTTGAGCCCACCTTCGTCCTTAACACTTGTTAAGACTTTTCGATGGGCATCGATTTCGATTTTCATTCGAGCACTGGGATTAAAATCTGTCCAGAATTTATAAGAGCCCTACTTTTTATCCAAATTTAAATTACTAATGACTTTATAAAGCATTATATTATTTTCATTTCTTAAATAAGTATTTCGTTTATAAAAACATTAAGTGAGTTGTGCCAGCATTCGAAATTACATGTCCTTCACTCACAGTCAGAATCAGTAAAAATTTATGGACAAAATACCCGACACAGGAAAAAATCGAACAAAATATATAAGTAAAATTTATTTAATTAGATTGGGATAACAAATCTATATGATAATTTAAGATTTATGCATATTGATTTGAATTAATTTTTTTTTTAATAAATAAAAGAATATTTAATGGTGCGTTAAAATATGAGTTATTTCTTTATTGAAATTATTTTAAATAGATAAAATAATCAGGACTCTCAGAAATAACAAAATAAATCACAGTTTATACAAAAAGTTATTTGTAAAATCTCTATATATTTAGATCCCATTTAATTAGATACATTTTGCTTAATATTTATTTTTGTTCAGTGCACACAACAACAACATCAACAACGACAACAGCAAAGCTGGCCACAGTTCAATGCCTTTGTCATGGTTCATTGCAGATGGTAAAACCGGCAGCCGGCAAACGATAAAATGGGAGAAAGGCCGAAACACTCACACACTTGGAGCACTCGATAAATTTTTTTTGTTGCGCCCCGACCTTTCTCGGGGCCCGCACAAAATGTTTCGTCTTTTTGGCTATTTGATTACTTGGCCGCGTTACGTATACGCCGCGTGTGTCGCGCGCTGAAAACCCCTGCACGCACAGCAGGCTTTTCGAGACTGAAGCACCGATGCCGCGACGATGCTGCGATGCTGCGGTGCTCCGGCTGCGATTCCGTGCTTCGATTCGATTCGGAGCAGCGCAGCGGCCGCGGCAGTGGCGGTGGCAGCGGCAGCGCTGATGTCATGAGCATAGGTCCTTCGTCCTTTGCGTTACGAAGAAGTAAGTTGAGGGGCCAACCAAGCCAGAGCCAGAGCCAGCCAAGCGGCCATATAGTGAGTCCAGCATATTGTCGCAGGCCAGCATTCTGATGCTGTTCTGATGCTGACGAAATCAAGGACGAAGTTAAGCACTTCGTGACGGAATCAAGAGTGTCGGCCACTCTTTTGTCGCTCTGTCGCCGGTGCCTCTCTTAGACGCTTCGCTCGTTTCTGGGTCACTTGGACCGGTTTAAGCGGGAGAGTTGTAATGTTTTTCAATGCTATTCTCAAGCCCTACAATTATTATTAATATTTTTATTTACATTTTAATTAGTCTGTATTTTATTTAAATTTTTTCTATATGTTTTAAGTGCTAATTTAGCTTCGGTGGCATAGCTGCTCTGCTCTGTTAAGCAGCTGTTAAGGGCTGAGCATGTTAGGCAACTGTTAAACAAAAGTCTCCAAAATGTTAAAGGACTGAACAGCAGTATAACAGTGGCTGTACAGAAATGGCTAACAGGGACTGTTAAGCAAATAGCAGAGTAGTTTTAATGTTTCACTTTTACTTAAATTATCAAATAAAAATAATTTAAATAAAGAAAACAAAGTTAACTTTACATTTTTCACAGCTTTTCGACTTAAGCTAAGCACAAAGCATAGTTAGAAATTAAATCTATAATTAAGTGACAAAGAAATTGCTATTAATTTGTTACTCATCGCCTGAGACATTGAAAATCTTTTCATCAAATACCTATTATTCCCATTGATTCTTTTCAACTGGCAGGCAATATGGTTTTCAGGGGCCATTAAAAGTAGTACCCATACACGTTGAAATTAGTTTTATGCCGAGGAGAATGGCGATGGGATTCTCCTGCCAACTCAAACTCCCTCTAAGCCGGCACTCAGTGGACCAGAGCCAAAGCAATTACAGACTCCAGACAATGGGCATGGAAATCGGGGCTTTTAACATTTTTTGATGGCCGGCAATAAAAGAGGGCCCACCCTTCGGTAGCTCCTTCTCCCGTGAACCCTACCCCTCCCCCCGTGCCTTTCACTTGCAACTGGGAAAACTAACCCAGATGTAGCCGAGAAAAAAGAAGAGAAGGAGATACAAAAAAGCGGCAGGCTAAGCGGCGAGCTGAGAACTCCACGTAGCCAAGAATGTCGCGTCAAGTACGTTTGGATATTTAATGCCATTTTGGGGTCGTAAAAATTTTGAGTGTATCTGCTGGAGCTGAGGATTTCCAAGTGGAAAATGCAAAGCACCGAGGACAGATTCGGGGGGAGCGCAATTATCTTGGTCTTGGACTTGGTTCAGCCATTAGATGACCCAACTATTTTTGCGCATATATTTTACGCATATTTTATGTGCCTTCGTTTTCCGTTTTGTTTTTTTCTTCTAATTTTTTTTTCGCTCCCCTCGACTGTCTTGCCTTTTGGCCATTTTATGGCCTCAAAGTCAAAAGGAAACAGCCTTCCGGGCAATTCTCGTGTCGTTGGAGATGTACTCACAAATAAAGATACAAAATAACCCAGCCGAGAGATACATACATATATGTACTTATAAATATAAAACGAGCTTTAAAGAGGTTGGCTTTGGCAAATGGGAAACGATTGAGTGCGGCAGCAATTATTTCTAGTTAAATATGTGACATGATGACCTGCTGAGGGTTCGATAAAGGAGCAGCATTTATTTTGGGCTGTAAAAGTAAATGTGAATGGCCCATAAAGATGGGAAAAATGGTTTAAAATATGAGGCCACAAAACTAAAACTAAATAGCTAAACATAAACTATAAATACAAGCTTGTGTCATCCTTAAAGTTACCTTTATATCAAGCTAGTTTTCCTCCTTTTCTGATTTAAATAATAGCTTTTGTTTTAAACTATTAGGTTATAGTCCATTACCAGGTGTTATGTGGCAAATATGCAAAAGGATAACCCAATGTGTACTCTCACTCGCATTAGAAAGTTTCCTGGAGAGACAAGACCTCTTATGGGAAAACAACAAGGCGGCTAAAGCAACAGGATCCCGGCCAAGGAAACCCAAGGAACTATGTCGTCAACAATTTGGAAATTGAGCTTGAAGCGAAGGGCTGAAAGTTTTTGCATTTCATGTGTTTTTGTCATTGGATCTCGCTAATTTCCGTGGATAATAGTTTCATCTTCGTGACAGCTCCCCGTCTCCATCTCCATCTCGCTCCCGCTATCCAGCCGTCTCTCTCTCTCTAATGCCTGACATGTTGAATTTGTCGCTTTTCCGTTGGGTTCGTTTTTCAACTTTCTTCTGGCATTTCTCTTGTTGCGTGCTATTGGCGCTGTGCGTGTGTGTCAGTCCTGAAAATGTTTATTTTCCCTTTCCCGAAAAGCGTGTATCTCTATGTGGGTGTGCTCACTGAGGGAGTATGTGTGTGGCGGCTTTAACTTGTCGCAAAAGTTTGCAATTTAAAAAAGTAAATTGAAACGGAATAGCCGTCTTTGGCTTAGTCGCCAGGCTCTTGCTTTTGATGCCAAGTGCATTCGCCACGAAGTGCAATGAGCCGCGTCCACGCAGCCAAATAACTTGGCAAATATTTATAACAATTTTAAGTTCTAATCAAATTAAGTAAATAAGTAAGCTCAAGGCTTATTCAAAGGGATTTGTAACTTATTTAGCTCAGAACATAATAGTATTATTAAGAAATCTCTTTCTCCCCGTGTATGTTTCATGAGGCAGTTGCATTTTCAGCTCTGCTGCTGACGCCGATGGTGAAAGTGGGCGGCGGGTGGTGCGTGTCACTGGCAAATTGACCCCATTAATCCTTGCGGACTGAGTTAGCAGCGGCAAGCAAATGCTAAGCCAAAAACAATGACAAAACCAGTGGCCCAAAACAAGAGAGCGCCAAAAATCAGAACCGAAATGCCACCACTGCTGTGAGTCGCCTGGGAAATGGTGAAAAACTAGTCGGGGGAGCAGGACAACATCCACAGCTAGGGAGACGGACGCCGGAACCAGAAGGCCAAAGACAGAGTCCTTTTTGCCTTTCCCGTTTGGCTTGTTTATGGCCTGCTGATCCTTTCACGGAGCCATTTGCATTTGCCTGTCGCCAGCAAAGTGCAAATTATTCAAATGCAACAATGCCCAAATATCCCGAACTACAATTATGAAATCAGCAAATTGATTTGTTTAAACCTGGTTTGGGAATGCCGGACTAAGTTCTGGGGAATTTCCAAGGGGATAACAGAATATTTCAAATGCCTTAAAATTGTGCTATTAATTTTCTTATTTGCATTTCATATAAATAGGTAATTTAGGCAACAATTTCAAAAAGCTAATCTATCGGATTCTGTGAAGCCATATTGCAAGTGGTACCAAAACTCCCTGGTGGAATTATTACCAGGCCCACTTAAAGGCTTAAGGGCTGAGCTGAGGCTCTCTCCCAAAAAATCCTTCGGATTGGATAGATGTTTTTGTGTGGGACGTAACAAATGATCAATGCTGGAAACTGTTGCGTTTAATCTTGGACTTGGCTCGATTTCCCCAGAATCCATTAATCATTTCGGTCATCAAGCATGAAAGCGATTACTCATACATAGATGACTCCCCCGTCCACAGTGCTCGCCCCGTTCCCCCCTTTTTTGCGAAACAGAAATTGCCACAACAAACACTGCCTAATAGGTACACCGAAAAATAAAATTGAGAAAGGGAAGTTCTTGGATTACTTGGCATTTATATAATTGATATTCTTTGGAGTGTCAGAAAAGCGTTTAGAAAATTGCATTGGATTCTATAAAATAAGGAATCTATTACAATATTTTAGGTAACGAATACAGAGTAAGTTAATTTTTTTATAGGGGTTTCAATAAGCCTACTGATTGCTGTCTTATATATATTTAACAAAGTTTTATGTAGTTCTTAGACATTTCATTTTAAAACATCAACATTACATATTATGAAGTTAGCTCTCCTACATAATCACATCTAAAAATTATTCCAGAAGGTATTTAAATATATTAATATAATTTTTTAATATAAATTTTCCCCCTAGAATTTCCTTAAAATAGTTTTTTCTCCCAGTGCGTGCAAATGGAAAAACGAAATGTGTGTGTCCAATGAAAAGGGCTAGTGGAGTGGGTTGGAGAGCCTGGTGGAGGGGCCAAGGAGATGGCTAAAATGGTGAGCCAAGGCTGATCTAATATTTGCTCAAGTGTTATTTCTGTCGGCTTAGTTTGCCCCAAAATTATGCTACAATATTCCGTTATATTTATCACATTTGATTGTGCGTATTAACGGCGAGTTTAGTGGGGCGTGATGACAGGGAAAACTCTCTCTGGGGAGGGAAAGCCACCGCCGCCGCCGCCGCCTCTCATAGGGGAGAGTGCGTGAAATGTGGCGAGGAATTAATAAGATAACTTTTGTCTCTATTGGCCGAGGAGAAGACAGCCGCTGGCTTACGTCTGTCAGCGGATTCTGTGGAACTTGTTTATTTAACATTTTGGCTTAATTTGCTTTTATGGCCCCGAGAGCGGTCGACTTCGGCTTTATTTCTGTGTAAATCAGCAGATTTATATTTCACCCGACTACGCGCCATCGGACTAATTTGATTTTGAGACCGCACACAGAAAGAGGGAACGAGGTGGGGGGCAGCGCATTTAAATGGAAATGGATTCAAAGTTAGGGACATGTTGTGCAAGTTAATTAACACAAACAGAGGGGAGGGACTACACCAAGGGAAAATGATGCGTAGTAGCAAAAAATAAGTTAAATACAAGTTTCAGAGAAATCAAAGGCTCCTTTTGCTAAATAGTTTTTAAGTATTTCATAATGATTAAAAATCCTTGAATTTGAATTAATAAATTAGTTGGAATATAATGTTATTTAAAAAGGACTCTCCAAGTCATGAGTTAACTAAAAGTTTACATTGAAACTAAGTTATTCTGCTTAGAAGTTTCTAATTATATATGATCTGATATTTTTATTCAAGGACGTCTCATTTCCCATCTAAATTTTGAGTAGATTTTTTTGCAGAGTACACTTACATTTAAAAAAGACTCTCCTCCTCTTTCTCCAAGTGCACTTACAACACGAACAACAAGAATAGCTGCTCGCATTTTGTGCACAAATTGTTTCAAGGCCTTGGCTCCAATTCAATTGCTTAGTGCAATGGCATTTGCGATTGTTTATTTTAAGTGGGCCCATTGCACGTAAGTGTGTGTGGTGATTCCCTCTCTCTCCCTCTCTCTCTCTCTCCCATTCTGTGTTTGTGTGCGTTTATTGCGGCTAATTAAAAACAAACAATGGCCGCACAAAGTAGGTTGCATGCGGTTGCCCTGCAACGACAACACAAAAGGCCGGCCAATCAAGTCAAAGCCACATTACACGTTACGTTATTTTCAAATCTTCTCTTGCACTTTGCCGGCCATTTTTCTTTCGACATTTCCACCATTTTCACTGGAGCACTCTCGGAGCACCCGGGCCGACCCTTGGTTTCGGGCCCTTTGTTGATGCGGCGCCATAATGAAACAATTAAGTGCACAAAATTAGGTTACAGCCGCAGTCGCGCTGCACAATGCCATGCAAATGCTGTGAGTAAAGTAAATACTCGTTGCTGAATGCCAGCTGAATGCAACATCGGGACAAAGGCGGCTAAAAAAGAAAAGACAGAGACACTTCCACAGATGGACGGGCCAGAGGCAGGAGGCAGCAGAAGACGAGGGGCCGGGAAGGGGAGGACAGGACAAACAAGCCGAGCACAATGTGACAGGAAAGCTGAAGGAAAAAGGACCTCAATTGCTACTTGGCACAGTGACGCCAGCTGACATCTCATACAGGTTGTGTTTTAATTGCTTATACGATTATTGTTATACTTAATATTTAATACTTAAGATATAATATATGAAAGTATGTAATTAAAGAGGTGAAAAAAAGATGTCATACTAACGCAATAATGTAAGTTTAATATTTGTAATATTTTTTAATATATAATATATCTTATAAAGGTTCAAATAGATTTCATACTATTTTATAATATATTTCTAAATATATTTAACACTCACAACTTACTATATGTATTAGTCATAAAAATAGAGATATAGATTTCTACGGTTGTAAGGTTTATAAAGAAGCCTGATGATGGTTCGCTTCTAAAACATAACTAGCTTACCAAGTTTAAAGGATTTTATAGCTTATAGATTTGATATTACATTTCTTTTGCATTTCAAGAACATTTATTTCGATTTGCTTTTAATTATTTGCCACAAGTGACTTAATTAGCTTCAAGTTAAGGAAAACCTACCTCACGGTGCCAGGATAACTGGCTGCATAATGTCAGGCCCCGTGTCCCAGAACCTTTTGTCTGCTTAATGTGCCAGGAGTTTAGACATCGGACCTGGGACGTGGGGTGACGGACTTTGGACCTCGGACTCTCAGTTCCTCAGTCTTTCCATCTCTCCGTCCCTCAGTCTCTCCGTCTCCCAGACGACATGTGTTATCAGTGTCAAGAGCTGCGCTAAAGTATGCTACAGAAATCGCATTGTGCAGGGAGTGGCGCTGAATGGGTTAAGCATTTGATGGGCCACCGGGCTCTAAGGGTGGCCAGAAAGGGCGCAGGAGAGTGAGATTGCTATATTATTGTAGCCATTGTAGCCGGGACGAGGGAAATGGGGCAGCCACTTGATATACTTACCCACCAAGGAGCCGAGAGCCGAGCACCGATCCGGGAACTGTTGCACTTTCTTGGCCAGTGGCAGTGCAGTGGCAAGAATTTATTGGCAGAGCGATGATTGGGCGGACCTTAATAAACGCATAAATCACAGCACTGCCAACGAAGCGAGTAATCAGAAAACTCATATGCCACTCGACGGATTGTTTTGATGTCGCATAACGATAACAAAATAATTTCGCTGCATTGTTTTTGTTTATTTTTCCTGCCGGCTGTCAGCGAATGCTGTTTGTGTTTCCCTTTTGCAGTGCTTGCAGCTTGACCTTTTTTTAGCCGAAAATATTGAAGGAACATAGTGTTACATATATAGTTTATTAATCAGTATAAAAATAGGCATTGATTAGGTTTTTAGGCACATGTTTGATATATTAAATTACTTTTTACGCATAGAAAATACCTTACTTTTAAAGGACTAAATAATAAAATGAAGGGTAAGCTGAAACATATATTTGCATATACTTTTTTTATGTAGTTATGCTCCTCTACAATTATTTTTAGCTATCTTATCTATTTGAAATGCTTACTTTTCCCCAGCATCACTGACAACCGCGCTTTCCCTTTTCGATCCTAGGTGAACTAAATGTTTTTACTGGATGTTTTGTCAACATCAGACGGCTCTCATATGGATGGCACGTCCTGTCAGGACGAGAGTGTTGCCTATTTTCGTTGGCCCGTGCCTGTGACTGTGTCTGTTCATTTGCGAAGTATGTTCCAAACAAATTACCCAGAAGCTTCGGTCCAACATACAGCTAACCCTATCTAAACAAGAGCACATCGGATCCTTTTTTTATTTTTCCTGGGAGCTGGAGGGCGCAGATTGATGTTGATTTTAATGTTAGTTTTGCTGTCTTTGCATTTTATGCGCGCATGTGTCGTTTCAATTTGGTTAAACAGAATCATGAAAGGAAAACATAGTCTATGCCGACAACGAGCCAAATATATTAAGGGAACGATCGCCCTTTTTATGCCTTTAATTTTACTACTAAATATTGAAATCATTCCTTAATACTTATATGTTACTTATGTTTTAAGAGAAAACGAGTTCTCCTTTCCCTATTAATAAATCTTAAGTATACATCATATACAGCCAAATATTATACACACCCAGGGCTCCTCCTCAGTTTTCCAATTAAGTGAAAAGCTTTTGATCGAGACTCTGTTCAACTGAACTGGGGTTGATTTAATTAGGTAAATGTATTCAATGTTAATACAGCAACTTAACTGATTTATGCTCCCAACCATTCGCCACTCGCCATTTGCAATTTGCTCAAATTAATTTGGTAAGAAATCACGTAGATAAGCAATTAACATTGCCACTGAGGACGCAACAGGGTTGTCCTTTTGCCGCTCAGCTGTCCGGTCGAGTCCTGTCATTTCACTTCATTTTATTTCATTTCATTCACAGGCCACGTACAGGATGTCCGTCTATTGTTAAGGAGCGTAAAATACGCAGACAGCTTTCAAATGCTGCTGACACTTGGCTACACAGATGCAGATACAGATAACTACACTGGGCTGCTGGGAGTGTCGCCCAGGGTATTAACCAGCTTCATGATTGGTCCTGTGCCGAATGAATTCTGAATCAGTGCGGGAAGCCCTATTATAATGGTCGAAAACAATTAGAACAGGCGTGCTTCAAATTCAGTTGTCCTGTTTTGTGGCATTAGTCCTTGGATTGTGATTCAATATGGCAATAAAGGAACAATCTCTCAAAATATATAATAAATATATTTCCATATTAAAAGTAGGTTTATTTTGATTAGTTTATGATTTCTGGCACTTATTAAATTAGCTAACATTATTAAAAGTGTTTATTTAATTAGCTTTCAGCGGCATTTCTTTATCGATATAAATAAATTTCTTCCATTTATTTAAAATAAATGAATTCCTGCAAATGGCTTGTGTTCATCAGTAAGCCGTAAGTTGTCCTCATTTGTCGAACGCAACAAAAGAACGTACAAATTATTTAAACAAAATAACCAAAAAACCTAATGAATGCCAATTAGCATATTTAAAACGTAATGGCTGCTGACAATTGCAGAAGCCCGGCCTCCCGGAGCTGCAGTTTCATTATTTATGGCGCATTAAATGCCAAACTAAACAAAACCCATTGCAGTAATAATTATATAAAATAATTTCAGTTTTCAGCAGAGAAATAAAAAGAATCCGAGTTCCGTGCTAAGCTTAATCCACATTTTCAGGATTTTGCATTGTTTTCGGCGGCTTAAACGCATAATTATGACCTCTGATAATTAATAATAATTATTTTTGGCAGCTTATTTATTGCCTCAGATTTGTAACGCGATTAAATTCCTGTAAAGTTAGGGCTTTACGCGTGCGAAATGAAATTATTTTTTAAATCACTTTTTATCCCCCGCCTTAAAGTGAATAATTGGCTTTCGGTGTTGCTTTTAATCCCTGTTTCTATTATTTATGAGCTTACAAATTATTTGGCAATTTACATAGATTTTAAAAATCTGTGGTTGAACTCTAATTCGAGGTATTATGAAAAAATTTCACATTAGTTTAATATAAAATACACAAATGAACGAAGCATATTTTAATAAGTTTTTATCTATTGTTGAAGCTTCAACTGTTTTTAAATTTGATTCGAAATGTGTGGTAAGTTTCGCTACTAATTGGAATTGACTTTGTTAAAGTAACTTTCGAAATCAATAATTTAAAAATCAAATTAAATTTAAGTAATCGATATTTTTGTACACGTATTATTTTCCTCCTGACTTTATACGTATATGCATATTAAATATTCAATTGACTTTTGGCTGAAATATTTGGCCGGTCACGTTTCATTGTTAATTTCTACAAATTTTTGCAAAATGCATATAAAATTTAACGAGTCCTCACAATGGCGCAGACACATCGAAAAACCGATGTATTTTTGGGACCGACCTAGTGGGTGGCAAAACCGGTCGAAAAAGTGGGTCTGAGGCGGTAGAGGGCATTGTGAAAATGATAAAAAAAAGGAGCCAGGGGACAAGGACATATTGTAGGCAAACACACATATTTTGTTATAGGCCGATTTGAGCTTTGTGCCTTTGCGACGTATTTTTCTGGTTGCCCTTTTTTGGGCATATAAGTAGTTGGGGATATAAGAATAGAATTGAACTTGAATGACTTTTAAATAATGCGATTTATGTGAGGATAGAACCAGTTTGCTAACTATTTTTGTACCTGATTATAAATAGGATATTGGTAGATTAAATATATCTTAGAAGTTTGTGAAATAATTGTTAAGTTTTATATACAGATATTAATTAGCATAACTGTAAGGTAATTAAGAGATTTTATTTCTCAAAATTTTACTTTCAAAATGGCTGATTTATTTTGATAACTATTTTTTAAGTATAAACAAATTTTAACTAAACCCTCGTGGTTTGATATGTCTTTATATCAAGCCACGTACCTTAAAAGCTACACTTTTGACCGCAATTGTACAAGCTTGTTGCATATTTAAGCGATTTTAAAACATTCGTTACTCTCTTTTTCGTGTGTGTGTGCCCGGGTGTGCGGTGTCCCCGCTTTTATTGTTTTGGTTATCAATGCTCAGCGCTTTTAAAAAATTCAATTGCGGTCGGAAGTCGTCGCACTCACATAAACTGCGACCCGACCGCCCCTCGCTCGGGTGCGCCCCCTGAACGGCAACAATTTACATTTAAATGGCGATAAAAAAAGTGATACAAATGTAAAATTCTAGACCAGACCCAAGCCGGACCTCTTCGCTTTAATGACGACATTTCCAACTACCACAGAGAGAGAGAGAGGGACGGGGGGATGAGGGACGGGACAGCCTCTTACAATTCGGCGCAAAATGCAAATTTAAATTCTTTCCAATTGTTATTGTTGGTGTTCTATTTGCACTTTGGTGCAAACACTCGACGCCTTTCGCCCTGGCCGCAAAACAAACGACAAGCTGGAACATACGTTAGCTCTCGTTTCCTTTTGGGGATTCCCCGTCGTCCATTTGCCCCACGTCCCGTCCGACCATCGTCCATTTTGCCCCATTGTCGTTGCCATTTTGTTGCTGGCTTTCTCGTGTGTCTTGCTTTTTGCCCGTATTTGTATCGGTGAAAGATTTTTAAATATTTCATGATCTTCGCCTGGGGCTGGGGCCACCACGAAGTGCACGGGAAAATTTCAATTTGTAAGCAAATGAATTTTTATCGAGACAAAATAATAATTGCAACGTGCAAATACTAGGACGATTCCCACAATATTGCATGGCAATGTGTGTTCTAATAATTGAAAGCATTTCTTAGGGACTTGAGAGTGTAAGGGAAAAATATAATAAAATAATTTTGATATCATATGAAAAGAATAGTAGAATAGATATTTCTCTTTAGACTAAATATATATTTTTAGTTTATAAATACAAACTATAGCATCATGTTCCTCTAGTTCCCCTTTCCGGCCAAGACTTTCTTCAAACGCCTTAATCGTCTTGGCAGTTAATACCACTTCCAAGAGTTATTCCAGAACCCATAACTCGGAGTATAATTTCCCTATTTACATCATATTTAAGTACTATTTATGCCGACACGCATTCCCCCTAGTCGGCAGTTTTGCCTTTTCGACGGAAATTTTACCAATTTCCGAAGTGACAGAATCAGAGAATTTACAGCGCCGTCAATCTTTATCGAAGTCCTTGCAGTTGGCTGGCCAAACAGCAACAGCAGCAAAATGGGGCGTTATTCAGGGATTTTCCCTGGGGCGTAGCGCTTGGCATATTTCGCCGGCGAAAAATCGTAGGAAAAGCCCCGATAAGCGAGTGCAAATCAGTTGGCAAGGCGAGCATAACGAAAGCTGGCTCAAAAATGATTCCTCCAGTTGATTTTCTGCGGCATTTTCCTCTCAGCTCTTTCGCCGTGCATTTCCCGATTAACCAGCTGCGGCGATTCTGGCGAGACTTTTGAGCCAGTGCCAAAGGGATTTTTGGCAAATCTGTTATCTGCCCCGACTTTTCAGATTTTCCTCGACTCGCAGGCCGCGTTCCAGGCCACTGCAGCCGGACTGCGTTCGTAATTGACAAATTTATGAGGTCCGGACGGATGATTTATTCCGGGGGACCTTAAAGACGTCCCGGCTCGGCTATTCGAATCAAATTATTGTCTTAATTATGCAGTTCTATTGGCTGGAGTTCGAATTTGACTCGGGGCCAGGAGATGAGAGTATTCGTTTTATGCTTCAATTGGCTTCTGGATGAACTTAATCTGAGCACTGGAGGAAAATTTGGTAAAGTTTTTCAGTTAAGGAAATGGATACTTTCCTTATTAATTAAATTGTATTTAGTTCTGAGCTAATAATTCTGTTTAAATAATATTTATTATATTTAAACATTTGGTATTTATATTAAATCTATTATTATTAAGACGCGTAAAAATAATATCAATAATATAGCTCCAAGAGATCATATTTCCATATTTTCCCTGTGTACACTGGGTCTGTTTGCTGGACACGCATTTTAATGAAATCAAAAATTTACGACACTTTTGCCGACTCAAGCAGAAAAATTCTGCAAAAGCTGCTGCACTTGGGAGTCTTATTTTCCCGTTTTCCCATTCCCTACCCCCTCCGTTTTCCATAAAGTTTCTGCAAACAAAAATCTGTTTGTGCTTAGAACTGTGAAAGGGGAGTTTTCAGCGTGGAAAATGAAGGGGAACCGGGGGGCTGGCTCCTCTCTCATACATGCAAATGGCGCATTGAAACAATAAAAAGGGCGCGGCTGACTGACTGAAAAGGGGGCGGCGGCTGCTTGCAGTTATTTATGCAACGAAGCGAAACAACTAAAATGCAAAATGCGCGAAGATTTCGCGTTTCGCCGAAGTGACGAGCCATGCAAATTGGCGGCATTGGCACAGTGGGCGGCGAAAGTGCCTAACACTGGGAGAGCATAGAAAATACCCGACGACCCACTGTGCGAAAACTTTGAACAGAAACTTTGGCTACCTTTTTGCCTTGTTTGATTCTCAATAAATAGTAAATAAATCAGGTAAATGACAGGCCAATAAAATATATTTAACTTTATTCTAAGCAAAACATCTAAATATTGTCACTAAAAAGCTTAGTTCCCCTACTATTATATGTTATAATAAATAAACTGTTCAAAGATTGGTTTTTAGAGATTACATTTGTTTTAAATAGTTTCAATTTAAACTGTTTGTAATTATAATATTCAGCAAGTAAAAACCTAGTTCCCTGGTAAAAATAATTCCGTTTCATCTAGTTTTAGAGAGTTTTCATCTCAATTAGAGCACTTTTCCGACTTGCCACTGCATCCGAAGAACTTGACCACAATGACCGCCCTTCAGCTCAACACCTCTCCATGTCAGTCGCAAATGTTGCAGCTTTTGTTGATCCGCACACAATGCATTATGTTAATTTGTAGAAATCTGGCCAAGTAACTGTCCGTTGTACTGGCAAGCCCTCATAAACAGAGAGCCACTCGGCATTAAAGTCGAGATGCCAAGTAGTGTCTGTCAGCATCAGGACGGGATTTGGCCAGGAAGAGCCCTCGAGCCCTTGAGCTCCCGGACCTCCCGACCTCCACAGACTGCGGGCTCGTGTCAGAATTCCAGCTCTTCCAACTCTCCGGCAGTTTGGCATCTTTTCTGCTGCCGCTTTTGTTGACATGGCTTTTGCGGCGTTGTCACAACCGATGTCTCGTGTTGCATGTTGCACGTTGCACACAGCAGACTGCACACAGCAGACTGCACACTGCACACTGCACACTGTTGCCACATGTGCAGCACAGTGGCAGGAGAAAGCCAAGAAAAACCCAAGGAAAAACCAGCAGGATGTGAATGGAGTGTGAACGCGCGAAGCTGACGGCTGCTGTCATTTGCCATTTGGCTGCGCCTTTTTTGCATGCCACCTTTTCCCAGGGCTTAACGCCTTTTCCTTGGCACACCCCACTTTTTTATTTACTGTCACCCGCGAGCGAGCAACTTGCCGCTTAATTATGGAGCTCTCAAGGAGGCCCAAAGACCTGGTGCAACGTTGACACTGTAGAGACGTGAGAAGTCCTGCCAAAAACGTACGTTCACTTGAAATAATTGCTGCAAAGGTATTCAGTAGTAAAAGAGATACATTTGAAATCAAGCTCTCTAAATAATTAGGGTTCTGTGAGCTCCTCAATTATAGATTTCATTTCGATGTCGTCCAGAGTGGGAATCATTTTCCACACAGTTTCTATGATAATTGCACAAATCGCAGACTTGACTCGCAACGGCTGGGAAACTAATCAAAAGTTGGCTTGCTGCTTGTAATAACTTCCATTTGCAGACATCAGTTCCACTTGCAGTTCCGTCCTCCCTTTTGACCAAAGCCATAGCCATAGCCCTTCCTCTGCTGCTATTTTTTGAAGTTGTGCAAAAGTTTTAACTTGACAAACCCAACAAGTGCCGATGACAATGGACCGGCCATGGACGACGAAGTGAAACGGGATAAAATATTAATAGTCAAGCGAACTTTTGCAATTGACTATCATCAAGGAAGAAGAGGGTGGCTGGGGATTGGCATCGGGATCGGGGCATCAGCATCTATAATTTCTTACGCTCAAGCAAACTTGGCCGGCGAAAATGCACTGCCAGCTGGCCAGGCTTCCTCTCTCTGCTTTATTTTTTTACAATTTGTTAATGACTGCAAAATGAACTTCTTGGAGTCGGGGGACTGGCACTGCCACTGGAACTGGAGCTTCCACTGGGGCCGAGACCGAGACTGAGGCTTGGGCAAATAGCAGCTGCCGTTTCCTGGGCAATCCGGAATGGATCCCTGCGACGACAATGTTTTCAGCACCGTCCTGCAGCCGGTTCTCGGCCCGCGGACTCATCACTTTCGTTGTCGCCATTGTCCGCTGTTGGCTGTTGGCTGGGCTGACGTGACGTTCCATCAGCGGACATTTCATAGCCCAGCGCTGGCTACTGTTCCCGGCTCCGCTCTCATCTCTATCGCGGTGGCCACACTGCGAAAAAGTCTGGTATTAAGCAATGAATAAAAGGATTAGAGAGATTTACTTTGATATATCGAAAAGAAGCCTATTTTAGTGGTAGGAAATTTAAATGTTTATGCTAAGCTAATGAAAAACCCTTAAAATATGGCCTCAAATGTTGGGTTTTCCTTAGTGCAGCCCTATCTGTTCACTAATGCGGTTTGTTTTCGCAATTTTTGTTTTGCGCTTCGTTATTTCTTGTTTTGTTTTAAGTCTGGCTCCTGCGCTCTCTCCCTGCCTTGTGGCCTTTATTCTGTTTTCCGCTTTCTGCATACTTCCTTCGAGCGGCGCTTTTCAGCAGAAAACAAACAACGTCACTACGCGGCCAGGATGCCAAACAAGCTTGAGTCGCCAGGCGCAATTTTTCATTCTGGCCCAGGATGGGCGAAAGGACATGGGCAGAGGACAATGCCACCCATTCATTACCAGTGCTTTGGTTGCATGCGGCGTGGCGATGTCCTGTCCAGTGCTGGCAGCTCTTCCAGGACATAAAGTGGGGCTGTTTCGTAAATAAAAAAGTAAGGCTATAAATATTTTAAGTATTTATATATTCCTTGTCTCGTAACTCTGAAAACCTTCTAGGAAAATGTTTACAACTTCTATTTTATTAATATTTTTTTAATATTTCATAACTGTTATAATAACGCCAAGTACCAATTAAAATAGTTTAAGTTTAAACTACATTTAAATAACTAATTTTCCTATTTTTCATATTTAAAATTCTTGATTTAGCCAGTTTTTGTGACCCAAATGGGTCTGCACTGCCCCATGGCCGCTGTCCCGTGTCCTGTGTCCCTTTGGTCCTTGCCATTCCGGGATGGTGTCCTGCAATCGCCGCCTGTACATCATCCGCTGGTCTATCTGCTCGTCCTCCTCCGCTGGCTCGTCTTTCCTTCCTTCCTTCCGTTTCATTGCCAGCCGCGCATCCTTCCGCATGATGACACTGTTTTTGGCGGCCACCATAACCGCTGCCAGTGTCTTTTCCAGCCCCCCGGTTGGGTTACCCCTTCTCTTATACTCCAATACTGCCGTACCCCTAACCATTTTCCGCATTTTCCATTTTCCCCTGGCTTCCCAGTTTCAGTCCCAAGTCCCAGCCGCGGTCCTGGCCTCATTTAACTTGTAATTACGCTTGAGCAAAAATCAAAGTGGCTCAAGTTGCCAGCGAGCCCCGGAAAACTCCCCCATCCGCCGCACTTGTCACCAGCGACTTTTTCCCCCGCCCTTAGCTTAGCACGTGCCCTGTGCTTTGCTTTTTCTGGCCCTTTTTCCCCGTCGCGGTATTGGATGGGTCGAAAGCATATTGGACCAATATTGAGAGCCATTGATTGGCGGATAGGAAATTGGAAGAAGATCTATTAAAACATAAAACAAAAAGGCTAGAAATAATGGAATATTATTTATTATGTTGATAAATACTATACGAGAGAGAATAAAATATAAAATAATTAAGTGCCCCGGTAAATAATAAAACCTATAAAAATATATTGCTAATATATTGTGAAGTTAAACATTATAATATGTTTATAATATATCTTTAAATAGTATAACCTTCTACTCTTTACTTTTCAGTTTGTACATTTAAGTAACTTTGCAGTCGAACCATATTTATGTTTTTCATTATCTTCGTGGGCCTTTTTTGTCGGCTATTTTCAGTTGGCCGCCAATTTGGGCAGCATAAAATATTTAAAGTCTCGCGTGGCTCTGATTATTACAGTTGTACGCTACCCTTTTTTTTGCCTTCAGATCCCCCACCGTGGTCCCCCTTTCCCGTACCTTCTACCGCAATCCCTCGGCGTTCCCTGTTCCCACGCCTATGACAGCTTTTCATTTAGCATCTGCCAGCGACTCTGGCTTTTGTAACATTTTCTTGATTTTTTTTTCCCTCAAAATTATGGCGCTAACCTTTTTCCTGTTTTTCGGTGCTTTTTTGTTTACGCCGATTTCCTGCGCGACTTTCACGCACTTCCGTTGAGGGAGCTCTCGAGGCCCTCGAGGGGAATCCCCCGTTTGGGGAGCGTCGTGTAACCGAAATGATGTGCTGATTTACGCTTAGGCTTTTAGTACATAATTTATAGGGGAGGTCGGGCATAAAGAGCTTAAATTATGTGACTGCAAGGGGCTTAAGTAATACGGAAAATTTAGGCAGGAAGTCAACTTTAAAGTTCAATATAATTGTTTCGGTAAAATATGTTTATTAAATGTTTTCTGGATAATATAAATATATCTAATACACATTTTATAGGCTAAAAACTGACTGACAAAAGGAAATAAATTTATATAGTATCAATAATATATATAAATGTTCGTTTTAATGGTGGCTTTTATATTTCTTTAATCACAAGTGCTTCTTCTTTAAGCCCTTAAAACATATAGACTTAATACTTGTAGTCAGATTTTGGCAAAGGGTGAAGGACATAGATAGGTTCTTCAATAAGCAGTTGGCTTTACGGCCAAAAGTAATTAGTCGAGAGCCTGAATGGTGCGCTGGCTCAACAAAAACAGTCAATAACCCTTTTCAAAGGAAAGCGAACTGATGACCACCGTACAAAGAAGTTCCATTTACCGAAATTCGGATTGGAGTTGCCTCCTCTTAGTTACTCCCATATTGACAGATTCATTGTGGCTTTCAGTGGATGTGCACTGAGCGAAAGGCTTGATAAAATAGGAAATAAGAAAGGTATAATAATTTAAGTATTTCGTAGAGGAAGAATATTAAATTAGTCTTAAAAATCGATGCTCATTTCATACTTTAATTTTAAACTACATTTGTGGGATCCTAAGAAATGTAAAGAATATCTGGTTAATATAAGAACATCTAGTTATCTGAGTTTTAAACCTAAATACATTTTCCTTGTTTGTAAAATCAAGTTCCTTGTTGGTCTTTTCATGACTTTATTCCAACTTTTTCTCCCAGTGCCTGTATGCGAGTGCGCTGGGTAAAAACTCTTTCAGGACAGGCTCCTGTTATCTGCCGGTAAACATGGCTTAAGCTGCAAATAATCAGAAACGCTCATATTTGCCCACAAGCCCAGTGGCCCACTCATTTAGGCAAAGTCCCTGCCAGTCCCTGGGATCTCCCTACCCCCGGCCATGCGAGCCACTCCCATTGCCATTCACTCCGACCGACCGCAATATCAACACATTTGGGTTTTAGCCATAATGAAGTTGCTAACTTCTGAAGTGCGCCGGCAATGGCTGTGCAAGAGTACGAGGAGCCATGGCGGCTAAGACCAAAACATAATCAAAACCGAATTATGTGCTTTAAATGCGTCCAAGTCGTTGTCTCCGTCTGCGGCCCCAGTTCCCTCCACCCCGCCTTTTCCCTGCTGAAAGCATTCAAACTATCATTTTCCTACTTAGGAGAATGTGTGCCGACAGTCGCCAGCAGTCCGTTCCGCACCCGCACCCGCCCCGCGCAGTCACATGCATATAGTAATTAGAAAAGAAAAGAGTTGGTTGCAAAGAAAAGCAATTAGTGTCTCTCTCAATTTCTATGCGCATAGTTTCACAATCTCGAGCTGCACAAGCAAACATACATTCGCTGTGGGATCCTCATCATCGAAGGGACTGCCTTCCCCCATTTGCCTGGCCTGTGCTTATTCGGTTACTTGGTGACCGACCCCATTTTCCTGCTCCTCCCAATGCGAGTATCCTTGAAGTGATTAAGCGCATTTGCGCTCCACACAAGCACACAATGGAAGGGACACTGAAAGTTGACTCTAAAAATAATTGTAGAATATATAAACATATTTTATATAATGTTTTACTAATGGGAAATTCTAGTGGTTAGTTCCATTTCATTGCTAAATATCTTTATTAATTTTATTATATATATTTTATTCCACTTTTGTCGAGTGTACCAAGCTTGAGTGCCAGCGGAAGCTCATCTCCAGTTTATTGGTGGCGCCAAGCTGGAACCGAGACGGTCCACACGGCGTATGCGTATTGGGCGGCGACCCATTAATGGCCCTTCGATATATGTTTTGTGATGAAAACGAAAACAATTAACACCGAAATGATGAAACGAATCATGGCCAGGGCGGGGTCAAGAGAACACAAACGGATAGGCTTATAGTATATATATAAAGAAAAATATGTATATATATATTTGTATAGGAAGGACACAGAGAGAGAGAGAAAGAGCGAAGGGACAAAACTACACAAAAGTTGAGAAGTGTTGAAGGCAGGCAAAGTTTTTTCATCAACGAAAACATTTTCCGACCGATGGTGATGGCGAGTAGTAGTTTGCTGGTCAAGCGTGGTCGGGGGGGTTTTTCCGTAAGTTTGATGGACGCGTTTGCTGGACGGACAGCGAACAGCGGACAGCGGACACCGGACTCCGGACACCCGACGGAAGTGAGCCAAGGAAACTTTTGTGGGCGGCCGGGCGGTGGTGGATGGTATAGGTAAACAGCAACAAAGTAAATATCAAGTTAACGCCTGCGGCTCTCCACTTGGCGAACAGCTAGAAACTAAAAGCGGAAACGGAAGTTTGCCATCGAACGGCGAATTTTGTGCGTGCGCTGCGTATTTTCAATAGCAATTCGAATTCGGATGCGGACTCGTATTTGCTTTTTGCAGCTCACTGGCTACCTTTCCTCCGCACTCACTCCGTCTGGGGCCAAAACAAATAATGGCTGAGATTCCATTTCGCCCAGAAGTTTCTATATATCAAAGTGCTCGGCGTCTGATATATCAGTCTCCGGTTCCCGGTGGGGGCAGCTTGGCCTTTGTTTTTGGCTTTCAGTTATTTGCATGCCCTTTGCCACTCTAATGTCACAATGCACATGTGTACCATGTACACATACAAATATGTATGTGCATGGTTCACTTGTCACTCAGCGAATCTGTTCTATATATAAACTATTTTCTAGCTCCCCATGAGCCACTTTTTTGACTTGATACCCTTTCAAGGAGTACTGTAGATTATATTTTATTTATTACATTGTACCAAATCTGATGTATAAATGGTGGTTTTACTTCTTGATATAATCTATGGTTTCGATATCTTGCTGAATACATATATACATTAACTATCAGGTCAAGTCGGATTTCCATAAGTTTGCGAGTTTTCCAAGCCGCTAACACGGGTCCGAGAGCCGTCTGGGATCGGATAGGTCTTCTGGCGAGGTGGCCAGAAATACTTGACTGCCGCGTTATTCATTTGACTTATGATCTCGTCTATTGAGACAACGGCCAAATAATCTGCTCGCAAGAGAACCGGGTCAATGCCCTGCAATACACAGCATAGCTTTAGATAAGCTAGATCCCAGCCCTGGAGCGCATGCCTCTTGGGCCTGAACCTCAGCTGCAAGTTACAAATGTAAAACGCGGGGACGTGTTTAACCCCATTGACCACAACGAAGGCCATAGGCGGTAACTCGCCTATCTGCAGTATGCCACACTTTTTGAGGATGGATCCAGGAACAAAGGATGTGAGCAAGCGGTGGCATTCAACCCTGTACTGGTACCAGTCCAAGGCATCTCTGAGGCTCATCACCTTATCATCTCGCGTAAATTCACCGCCGAACTGCCCATTGCAGTGAACAACATTTATTTCGTTGAGCAGTCGGACCTCCGTGGCTAAGATCTCGTACTTAGGCACTTGAAAGAGGCATTGGAAGGTGATCGGTGCTGGGGGGTAGTCCCTGAGCATCGTGCGAAGCATGCGCTCAGAGCAGACCTTGTCCGTGTGGCGGTAGAGGAAGGGAATCACCGCCAGGTTGTTACCATGCTGACCGGGTTCGATCTGTTTCAGCTCCGCCCAGCCAAATTTTATGACGGGGGCCTGGACGTTGTAGCGATTAGGAGGTACATTGGTGGTGCCAGCTGTTTCCTGTAGCTGGAAGTCATATTCTTGCTGTTGGATCGCCAATGCTTCACGCTGCTGCTCCATCAACCTGTCGGCCAGTATACGTATTTCTCTATCTTCGGGTTTCTCCTGTTTCACCGCACTAGTTCCATCGATAGGAAGCTGCTGGTCGTTGGCATTTTCCATCTTGATTTCCAAATTGAATTTACTTTAATTGTATAGGATTGAGAAATGACTTTTAAATAGTGTGACCAACGGCACGAAGCTTACTGTTTTATAGAGATTATTTAGTAGTTGTATACGCCTGCGAGTTAGAGGTGCAAATGAAACAATAATTGATTATTCACACTAGTGCCTAAGCTCTAACCAAACATATACATATATATTTTTTTAAACTCTCTAAAAAATTATTAAAACTGACTTAAATAAGATATAAATAAAATTGCATCTGAATATTAATCTTAAAGTAAATAAGAGGGCATCACAAATTCGTCATTTCGCTGATGGCTGGCATGCATAGATCTAATTGAAAAAAACTGCGCTGAAAACTTTGTTTGACATTTATTGCCGTAGGCCAAACATTTTCAGTTTCCACTGTCTACCGAGCCGGAGTCTTTGCTTGCAGCGTTTCAACAAAATTAAAGAAGTTTTGCGTTTGCAATTTGTCTCCGCTTACAGTCCCCCTTGTCCCCGACATTTGATGCCCTGCACACGTACACACACACAGAAGGCGGAGAACGAACACGGAATATATTTTGCATTTTTGCCAAGTGAGGCGGAATGCAAAGCCATCATAGGCAGCGCCGAAAACTATGCGGCAAAATATTTGTATTTTGCGAGAACAACAGGCTCATGCATATTCAATTGCTGATTGCGAGTGTCCCTGCAAGTGTGCAGTGATAAGGAAGCTCGAAGGCAATTTCGAGCCCATACCGAGATTCTGTTTTCTCAGGACACCAAAGCTATAAGTGCGCAGAAAAGTATGTAATTTAAGTATGAACATTGTCAGCCAGAAAGGGGGAATTAAGTGCCCTACTTATAGCTCTCTGTTTATATTTTAATTTATATCTATTAATATTTTCGTATTTTATCGCAATCACCGACATATACTATTCTTAAGGAATGTCTACATTGTTAATTCTATTACGTATATTCTCCTATTAAAGCACAACTATATATTACATTTTTAAAGCATTTCCCAAGACATCTTCTCTCTCTCTAAATGCCCCACAAAATTGCACTACACTGGTCAAGAGATAGCGGGGGGTATTTTTAATTTCATTTTTTCATCCTCGTCCTTGGGTAAATCCCCCCCATTTTCCGCCCAGTCCATGGCCTCCTCCAGCGGTGCTAATATGAAGCGGTACATGCCGCCACCCGTCGCCTTCCCTTGGCCTAAGTGTGCAACAATAACAATATTTAAAGGTATCTGCCAATTTATTTTAATGGCCGCAATTAAAGTTAATTACTCGCGTAGACAAAACGTGCAAAAGCCAAGGCGACGGCGATGGTAACAGGGGCGGACACGTTGGGCGAGGGATTTTCCGGCGGAAAAGTGGAAAACAGGCGACAGCTAGGTGCTCCAGCGTCTTTTTCCCGGTACCGGCAGCGCCCAATTAGGCATAATACGCTCGACTTGGCCGGGTGTCGTTGCTCGACGGCTAAAACTTTGCGGCCTCCTCAGTTGCCATCATCGCCCTGCCCCCTGCCCCCGGTCCTCCTCGATTTTCCATTTCCCGGGCTCGTGTTTAATTTTCCTAATGATATTATTGCAGTTGACCCTATTAGAATTTGACTGCGGCAAATGACTCAAAATGAATATTTAGTTTGGCCGGGAGTGCGAATTGAAGCGCCTGCCTAATTGCCTGAAATGTGATATGGTTACTCAGCCAGAGCGGCTCGATCAATTAATTTTGAGGGCTAAGCCTCGGAGATATAGAGGGGGCTAATTGCCGATGCGACAGCAGCGATGGAAAAGAAAACAGTCAAAGGCGTCCTCGTGGCCACTCGCCATCCCAACCCACCCTGAGCCTGTGCCCTTACCAATTTCTATTCATTTACTTTGCGGCTGTCGCCAGTTTCATCACCGCAGCCTCGAGATGAACGGAGTGGAAAAGCAAACGCAGAATGCCATGGCACTTTTCAACATATTCTTGGAAAATCGAGGGGGAATTTCCAACTAAAGGATACCCTTTCAAAGAGGGTACAGCTATTGTAACTACTAAACTATTATATATCGAGAAAAATGTGTCACACTAATTGTTCAATGTAATTAAGAGATCTTTTAACTTTAATCTTCAAAGAAGATTTTAAAATTGGATTTTAAATAATTTATGTAATTATTTCTGAACAGTTTTTATAATGCTTCCATTTCTACTGATATTCATTCATACCCTTCCCAGTACCTGGAAATAGTAGGTAAGAGCCCAGAATGAAACGTGTTTACTTGCAAAAGGAATCTACTAAATGGAAATTGTTTTCTGCGGCTGTCCTGGCCATCGGCAACATAATTTCTCTCGTCTTGCCACAATCGCACAAGCGACAAACACTTGAGAACAATAGTTGCCAGGGGAGAAAATGAGCGGATAGCACGGCGAAGGGGGACACGGTGGCGGCTCCAACTGCAACCACAACAATAATGACTTTATGAAAAAATGATTATCCTGCCGGGCTGTCTGCAGTGCCAGCTCAACGGTCCGCAGTCCACGGATCTTCGTCCGTCGTGCTAAGCAGCCGGGGTCTGGCCAACTCTATTAAAGGGAGATAAATGAATTTGACTAGAGATGAGAGAGGTAGAAACACCTGGAGATAAAATAAAGCTTGTATTTTAATGCGGGACATCCCCTCAGGTTATCAAGTTTACCCGGAGGCGTCCACCAAGATAGAAGAGGATAAAAGAGAACTTAATATAAGTAGTTATTGCTTGATTACTTTACTAAGTTTATAAGTTCTTTTTTAATATATGGTATCTTACATTCTTATATATATTTTATATTCTATATTCTTTATTCAAATACCCTAATACTGGACATGATTTGGGGTTCCATCTCTAGCGCTTATTTGATTCGCTTCCTTTTGTGGCAAATAAGCAGAAAATCGTTTGCCAAAAATGTTGTCAACCACGGAAATGGAAATGACCAGGCCGAGACCAGACCAGACTGGAGACGACTGGTGACTCGGTTCTCCTGGTCGAAAATCCCGTTAGCACCGTGATGGGTGGATGGGGGGGACCTCTGCCAGTCGGTGGCGCATCGCCGCTCGATTTTCCCGCTTTTATCCGAGAAAATTCTGCTGTTTACGCAAGATGACAAAGGAGCTGCAGATGAGGGGCACCACTCGGGGGTTTGTCTATAAGTTCACCGTTAGATATATGGTAATGGCCTCCTCCTCGGTGGCCATAGAAAATCGTTTTCACTGCGTAACTTGGCCAGCCACTTTTCCAGCGCGATATCTTTGGGTTGTCATCAAAAAGCCAGCGCCTGGCAGACATCGGTCCCAAAGTCTTCTTCGACTCGCTGGCTGGCAGGGGCGGCAGGGATTTTGGTTTTCAGCCAAATTACTCGAAACTGTTTTCGGGTCCGGGGGCAGGGGCAAAATGAACAGGGAAAGGACTGGCAGAACTGATTTGGAATTGAAATGAAATGAATGAAGAACAACGAATTTTAACTTTTGCTGCGTTGGCAAAATTGTAATGACTGCAAAACGACGAAATACTCAAAATCCAATCGAATTTACATTTTGGCGGTACAATTTGCTTTATTTGTATTGAACTGCAGTTGTGGGATAATTTATCTTAACCAGCACATCAAATAATGAATGACAAACTTTGATTTAATGTTGAAGAAACTCTCTGAAGCTTTTATAAGTGTTCTTCGTCTCTCCCTTTGATTTGGAATCTTCATTTAGGAGCGAGAACTCTGCAGAGTTCTTAGCTTATTAAAAGTTTAATGCACTTTTCCATATTGCGCTCGACAAAGCGCTTTCCGGTCCAGCTTTATTTTTTATTTATTCCTGAACTCTAAACCAATTCAGCAAAGTGGGCATTTTAATCTGTGTCTCAGCGAGGGCCAGGGTGAATTTATGGCAGGGGAAGGCAGCAAGTGGACAATGCATTTGACCCACTCAAAGGGTGGTAAATAAACTAAATAAACTGCTGTTGCAATTGCAGGCCAAAGAGTTTTTAGCCAGCAGAAAATCAGAAGCATTTTTCCACAAAATGGGCAGAAATATAATTCCGAAACAGGATCCCGGCGAGGGGCGGCGGCTGGGGGTCATCGAATAAACGAAGCGATGACTTACATAAACATTTGGACAAGCTAACAGCAGAGCAAAGTAAACAAAAATGACACAACACATAAAAATGCTCAAACACACCACACACACACACTCACAGAGGGGGGCTGGGGGTCAGCTGGCAACTTAAACGAGCATCCGAAAGGATTTTGTGTACAATTTCCGTTTTATGACTCTCCAGAGTGGCAATAAATCTCACACAAAACTATTTCCGTTGCATTCGAGCTGCTGCTTAGCCCTCTCGCATGCAACTCGCCGATCGGGCCAAGGGGTAAGGGCTATAGAGGCGGTGGGCGAGGTGGGGAGAAGGCTGCACATTATCTTGTGCGCAAATCCGAAAAATCCGAATCCATTCGCTATAAATGGCGGTCGTCTGGCTGCGGCTCTCGTTTCTACCCCCTTTGCTTCTGCCCCACGGCTTCACGGTTGCACGGTCCCGGGTCATTGTCGGCCACCGAAATGGCTCAAGCCTCCTCATTCCGATCCGCCTCGGATCCTGATTTTCAGCTGCTTATGACTCGTCTGGGTCGCGTGTTGTGTATGGCCCATGGCGCGAACACACTGAGCAAACCAGGATTTCCGAGGACTTTAAAATATATTCTAAACTTGGGAATTTACAGGAAAATCAATCCCATCTTAAATGAAACAAAAGCTGGGTGAATGGTACTTGTGATTTTTCTTCAGTGTATGCTCCAGTCGCACACTGTTCTCTTTTTGCCAGCCCGCTTTTCCAACTATTTCCGCTGGTTGTCTTTGAGCTGAGTGCGCTTTTAGCGCGGCATCCGCTGTGGCTACGCCCATCGAAAATTATGAAATCAAAGATGTTATAATAATAATCAGTATAATAATACATAAGGGTGAAAGCAGATTTGCAAGTCAATTTGTCAAGCACCGAAAGAGATTTGCCAGCTCGTCCTTTGTCCTCGTCATTAGCGCCAAAGTCACGATTTGACTTTATTGAAAGCACTTTAATTTAATGTGCGTGGATTTTGCTCTTCGCATTTCTGCGCTCCCTTTGCTTTTTTTCTTTGCATAATTTTACATAATCCTTTGGTGTATGGAGTTTGCTTCCCTGGCTGTAGCTTTTTTCTTTACATTCTCCGGCTGCAGCACGGGGCGTATACGTAACGTGTAATTTCATTGCATTTGCATGTTTTATAAGACATCTCTCTGGCCACCGTCTCTCTCTGTCGCTCCAGCTGAATCTATGCTGCTGGTTGTGTGTTTTGTTTCACCCACACCCTGTGAGTGCAATATTTTCTTTTTTGAAAGGGATTTTCCCCGTTCGTTCCCTTTTCATTTTGCCGGCTCAAGCAAAGTTTTATTGACAGTAAACGTGGGCGATACGAAACTAAAAGTTTCTCCCAGCTCTGGGGATTTCTCCGCTCGGCTGCTGTGATTCATAAAACAAAAGCGAGGAACGCTTCAAAAATCGAAAACATTTTGCTGTTTGCAAGTGTTTAAAACCGAACTTTTACACGTGTCCGGCATGCGAGCTTCCAGTTCTTGGATCTTGCCACTCGGAGCCCCCGACTATCTCTGTGTGTGTGTGTGTGTGTGTGCGGCAACAATAAAATGCCCTGCATTAGGAGCCATGAAAATACTTGGTAGCATTTCCCGCATTTGCTTATTGTTGGCCAAAAAATAACTTTATCCGAATTGCCAGAAAGTTTGCAACACGTGTTACGGCATGTGCCCGGAGCATCGAGTAAGCCATTTTTCGAAAGTATAACTTCACTTAGATTGGGCCATAAGTGGCAGCAGTTTAGTCAAGTTGGATTCTGATATTAAACGAGTACTCGGTCCATATTTGCGGTCTGAACTGGCAGATAACTGCTTCAATTGTAGGATCATAGTCAATTGTCAAGATGAGAATTCGTCAAATGAAATACCAAATAGTGTGTCTGAATTGTTTTAAAAATCAATTCTGATAATTATAAGCTGCTCATATATTATATGTATTTCCCCTAATTAAGTATTAACTTTTCCAGAGTGTTTGGTAAATATTTTCAAATAAAGTAACGCTTCATCTTGCCAGGGACAACGCACTTGAAATCAGTGGAAATTGACAACCACTAACGAGTTCATTCCCAGCAAACCAAAGTTGTCAAACCATCTCAAACATCTAATTAGGCTGCATCGTGAAGTGCAGAGTACCTGAAATGGATAGCTCTATATGCAAACATATATGGGACAAAAGGTGACAAAGGAGTTGAGAGTTCGTTAGGCGACACATGCAGACTTCTGGGCAACGTTTGCGTTACAGGCAACGCTGCATATGCGTAATTGATGTTGCAGGTGCTTGCTCAACTGCTAAACGAAATGCTAATGCGGTAAGCTAAATGCAAAAACCATTTTAATTAGCACGAAAATCATTGTAACTCGTTAACGCTGATGCCGCTGCCATGGCAGTGAAGGCATGCCAGGTAACTTGCCACCATCCGATCCACCCATCGACAAGCAACTGAAGAAAAACAACTACACATGGGCTTACCCGGCAAAAAGGAGTCGAACATGGCCATGTTGGCAGAGATGGCTGAAAATCAGGTCAAAAAAAAGGACAGCTAAGGCTGCCAGGCATTTAGTGCAGAGAAAAGGTATCACTTTAAAGCCTAATTAGGAGGCATATTAGTTCAGCGCTGATTTTAATGGCCTTAAGGTTTTGATTTTTACCTTTTGCGATTGTAATATGTTGTGTTTTTTGTGATTATCAAATACAAAATGTAGAAAACTTTTCAATTTTAAATTAATACAAAAAGATTAAGTCTGCAATTTTCGAAAAAAAGTAAAATAAAATAAGTAAATGAAGTAAAAGGCTTTCACTATTAAAACCATAAAGTGCCATCACTGTTTGCTGGTAGGAAAAGTGGATAGCGAACTCTTTGCATTTTCCGCCCGTTTCCGTTTCCACATTCTTCCAAGGGAACCGGACAGGCTGCTGATGAAGAGATAATATTGTGATCACGTTCGGCAACCTGCGGAAATGCAAATACTCCGCAGCTCCCTTTTTGCCGGCTGAGCCGAGCCGAGCCGAGCCGTGTATGTAATTCGAGTGGCGCTAATGAAACGTTCATTAATCATACGCCACTTGGCAGCGCCGAGCTGCTGGCACAGTCCCGAAATTATTTTGGATATGGTCAGGGCCAGGGATCAAGTTAGTTAGCAGAGCCGGCACAACGTAACCGGGAATGTGCCTTCAAATCTGACAATGCCAAGTGCCAACTGCCAACACGAGGGACACAGACACACAGACGCGAGCTGGGAGCTTTCAGCTGCACAGCGAGAAAAAGCTAATCAAGAATAATAATCAATAAATGTGATAACTAATCAATTATATACATTTTGTTTTATTTGTTAATTTACTTATAGGAGTTACTAGGAGTTTAATTAAAAATCTCTTATTTAATTTATTAATTTAAATATTACAAATTTCTAAGGACATTCTATTTCCTTCAGAAAATTTTCCATGAATGAAATATCCCTTAATTTTAATAAGCCCAATTTTTAAGCTCAGTGCACTTGACAGTGTTACGTGTATGTCTGCGAGAGTATGAGTGTCCCAGGTAGTTAGTTAATTAATATTCCCGTTGCCGCACGTTTCATGTTTGCATTAATTTGGCAGGTAACTTGTCAACATTGTTGTTGTTGCTGCCCAGCACTGTTGGCCCCTTTGGCCTGATGAGGATGTCGGCTGTCGGCTGTCGGCTGGAGGATGTAGGATGTCGGCTATGGCGGGGCTTTGTCTAACAAGCTGCTCACAGATACACCCGCAGACGGGCGGACGGAGGAGCAGATACTCGCCCTGCCAAGGAGGCACGCGCGCACACACTCGCCGGGCTGTGCTAACTGTATGTTCCTGGCTTGTAATTAGCAAAGATCGAAGTGATTTAATTACTTAGACAAACTTTTAACATTGCCTACATGGCATACAAAAACTTGACTGCGTAATCAGGCCGAAAAGCCGTTTGCCGAGCTGTTATCGATATCGGTGGATGTTGCGCCTTGTTTACCCGGCTTATAATCAGATGCGGTCTTCTTATCGCTGATGCGAAATGAATGTAATTAGATTTTACCAATTGCCGCCGACGCCACGGCGTAATAATCCTCTAATTAAGCATTTGGCCAGGGTTACTCTGCGTCCCCCGAAAGGTCCTGTAGTCCTGTAGGTTTTCTCGGGGTTCGACCAACATTTTCACACTCGCCTTTTCCAAGAATATGTTTATACCTTCACAGTTAAGGCTTTATTATTTCGAGATGTGGCGAGAACAGCAGTTGTGAATGGAAATTTTGCTGTACAAATAAAATTCAAGTAGTTAAGTTAAGTTAAAGCATTTTTTAGCTAACCACTTTTACTGTCAAAATAAGAGCTGAATATCAACAGCATTTGGATATGTCGTATAAACGCAGTTACAGACAGCTCCACACATGTAAATACCAGCTAATCAGGCTTATTTGTTCTGTCTGTGTTAGCTGGTCTGACTTCCTGCCAAACTGACTTTTATTAAAAGCGACAAAAACACGGCTAACGATTGCGCATACGCCGCGTATGCCGCGTATGCCGCATGTGCCGCATATGCCGCACCAACACCCACAACCAAATCCAAACCCCAATCCTCTCGCGCTTCTCCGCGAGTGTTACGCCGTGCTTTGCGGCTTCACATGTACAAGTAATCTAATTAGTTTTATGCTAATTAGCACGCGGCTTTAATTTAATAAATTATTATAGCGCATTATTTGGCCAAAACTACACGCAACTCGGTCGCTAGAAGGGGCGGACATAGAATGTTTACGGCTCGACTGATTTGCGTTGTCATTTCGCAAATCGCTGGCCAAAGCCAAAGATTAGGTTGGTTAAAGCGGTTTAAAGCCGCAAATAACAGATGTAGGGAATAACGAAAAAAATTAACAAAAAATAGTTGTTAGATATACAATTAAGCTGTTTTGTCAAAAGAATATTTGAAATCTTATTCGACCGTGATAATATTGCAAGAATAATGATACACACGCTCTCCTCTCCTCTAAACAAAAACAAAGCCTTCAACATTACTAGTTATTTTAATGAAATCATTGGCTTTTAGTTATTATTACGGTGCGCTGATCAAGCTTCAAAGACGGCGAATGGACGTTAAAATTGGAACTTGTAAAAGGAACACAATCTAGAGTTTAAAGGCTTGACGCATCATCAGATCAAAGTAGGCGTCGTTGTCAATCGAAGCACTGATCGTGGCATAGTAGTTGATAAACTCCTCCCTGGTCACGATGCCATCCGGGTTCGGGGCACCAGCCTCAAAGTTCTTGAGGAACACCGCAAAAATCTCATTCTCTGTCATCTCGCCGCTTTGATACTTCGGGTGCTCCCGCACCGAATAGACGTTCTTCAAATCGGCGGCAGTTATTTGGCCATCGCCGTTGACATCCATCTTGTCGAATGCCTTTTCGATGAGACCAATACGGGTCTTATTCATGGGAGGCTGTGAAGGACAATATTTAAATACACTTAAATCAAACCTTTACCAGTGTGCTCACCCTTAGTTGTACCAAAAATTCGGTCATATTAATGGTGCCGCTTCCATCAGTATCGAAGCTGTAAAGAAAAATTAGATATTTTGTACAGCTTAAAGTATTTCTTTAATTAAATAAGGAACTATTTATGTTTATCTATATTTTAGATTAATTTTTATCTTTTAATCTACCAACCTGGTGAACATTTGCTCGATTTCAGAGTCACTCAACTGCAGGCCGATATCAGAGACTCCCTTCTTGAACTCCTCCGCATTCAGGGTCTTGCTGCCATCATCGTCCATCACTCGAAATGTCCTGGAAAATTGAAAATAGACAACAACAACAACAATAGCAACAAATCACCATAACGAAGCGAATCGAAGACCGCAAAAATAATTCTCAATATGGCTGGCGAAATGGAAATATATTCCTATTATTGCCACGGGACAAAGAGCGCCGGATAAGAATATGCCATTGATAGATGCTCAGAAAAGTGTGGGGGCGGCGCTGTGGGAGGCGGGTGCGGGCTCATTCAGCTATGCATTCGATGCATTGAATTTTCCGGCTGGCAAACAAACAAATTGCATAAATACAAATGAAAATGCGCGCTCACGAGGACGAGGCCAATAGGCGCAGCCACCATCCGACCAACAAACAAACAAGCAAGTGCACACGCCCCGTCGTACATATGTTGCAGATGCGGGGATTTTGTACAAAATGTCTATATATTCAAAACGGAAAATTGTTAGCAGACATCAGGACGTCAGGACGGGGTAGCGGAAGGTGGAGAGCGGCAGGCAGGTGGGTGGGGTGGGTGCGGTTGGCTCCTCGGAGCTCAAATTGAAATAAAAACTAACAGTGGGCCGATCCCGGTACCTGTGTGGATTGCGGGCATATCGCTGCACTGTCCAAAGAAACTGAGATAAGTCTATAATCATTTTAAATTAGTCCCTAATAACCATTCATTCGGCTTTCATTATTGATTCATTACAAAACATTACTTCAGGCTTTGTTAAACAAGGCTGACTAAAGACCTCAGGCAGAACTAGACTAGTTTAAAATGTTTCAAAGTGAATTTAAAATTTATAAACTTGCATTGGCTTACATTTATTTGTTCCCTAATCGAATGATTTATTTCTTCTCGGATTTTCTTCGAGTGTCGCTTTGCTCACCAGCAACTAGAGAAATCCAATTATGTTTGTTTGCATTCAGTCAGCGATTTTTGCCACTCGCACTCAGGCCTTCGCTTCAGTCTCACTGCCAGCATCATAGTTATAGCTTTTTTCTATGTTTTTTTTTCTCTATGCAGTTTCCCTGTGTTTTTTCCTGCCCGGCCTGCACACACTTGAAAGCGCTTTCGAGAATGTTAGTTCAACATGCACTCGAACTCTCGGCAGGCTCGTATTTACATGCGCCTAGGCGAGCCTGAACTTAACATCATCATCAGCAGCAGGATCAGGGGCAGGACCAGGCAGACCCCGCAAAGTTTCAGTTTCATTTGCCAGCGACCGTCTTCACCTACCCTACCCTACACGTCGCTCTCGCTCCCGTTCTCGTCACTTGTCGGACACTCAACAATTTCATCATTTTAATACACCATCCCGGGTATGTTGCGCTTCACGAGAGCCTCATCAGAGCAGTTCCGGCCAAAAAAGAAGCTCTTTTTGGGATATATGTATGCGATATGATGGCTTTGTACATATGCACCACGAAGGGGAATAAATTGGCCAAAAAGCAGGTACTTCAAATTGGTTTAATTCCCAAGTTTCAGCTGCTTTCTTTCTGTTTACTCTTTAATATGATAAGTCTTGACAAATAAAATGAAAGGGTATTATTTCAGCCACAAAATCGGAATTATTCCTAACAAGTGTGCAGATAAGAAACAAATAGGAAACAGTCCACTAGCCCAAAGCTTCTCTCGATCATTATGCAAACAAAACGAGCCAAGAGCCCCGATTCCTTGATCATGTTAACCCATCGAAGGGGAGGCAGGAACGAACGGATGTCGTGGTTGTGGCAAACTCACCTGGCCAGGCCCAAGATGCCAGTGGCGCCGCGGCTGAAGCACTGGAGGCGCAATTTGTAAATTGGATCCTTGTCGAGGCCATTGGCCAACTCGCGTTTGGCCAAGTTACTCAGCTCGGCCACCTTTGAGTAGTCGCTCTCACGTTGCATCTGCGGAAGAAACAAATTGATTTAAAACAAGCACTTTCTTTGATGTTAGTTTTAATAAAGCAATGAGAGCCAAATATAGATAATTTTATGTACTTTTAAATAGGGGGCCATATTTCTGCAATTGGAAACTTTCTTGGTCTGGTAAATAGATACAATTATATCTTAAACTTTGAAAAACACTAAAAACTTCCTTTACATAAAAACAAAAAGAGCAGATGCAAATTTCACGGCGTTTTTGTTGAAATTATGACATAGATCTAAAAGTAAAAGACTCAAATAAAAGCTTTGACTGTAAAGTAAGAGCTCCTATAGTATTAATGATTCCCTTCTATATTTTTCTTTGGATCTAATAAAGTTTCCACTTCCGCCTCTTTGTAAACTGGCTTAAAAGCCGTCAATGGCCCAGGGCGATTAACGTGAACTTGTTTGATATTTAATTTCTGTGTTTAAGCTGCCACAATAATTGTCAGCTCGGCAAATAATTTTTTGGCACCGGCAATTGCTATGGCGTCGATTGCCGGGCTATGACAGCCATAGCCGAGGGCGATTACACCCGGAATTGATTTACTTTAGCTCAAAGGCGCCTAATTACGCCCGATTTCCAGGAAACCCAAGTACGCACTGTAATTTACCGAGTTGATTTACATTTTAAATTAACCTGACCAAATATGACTGCCCAGCCTCTTATGGCACATCGAGTTTACGGTTCGCTTGATCCAAAGGCTTGCCAGGCGTTCTCTATCTTGAATGTTGATCTGAACGAAAGAAAAGCTTGTCAGTCTTAAAAATGTTTAATTTTAATTACTTTGTCTCGGTATTTGTGCCTTAAAAGGAGACTTCAAGTACAGAGAACTTGTCTGGCCTAATTGAACGGAAAATGAATAGAGAAAAATAGTAGCTTCTATGGGAAACTTAATCTCTGTACCTATAGCAAATGTATTTATTATAGTTAAAACAATAAATTAAACAATATTAAAGTATTCATTAGTATTTTGCCACTGTGTGAGGCAAGCACACCTCCAGCTTGGACCACAAACCCCATTAAGCTGCCGCCCACACGGGCTGGGGATAAACTCGGACCAGGTGGCACTTGGCTCAATGAACTGTGACGACTCGGGGTCCAAACTATGTAGTTTGATTAGCACTCAATTAGGCGGGCGGGTGCAAGTGTGTGCACTCACCTCAATATTTCACGCATGACATCACAATAATAGCAGATTCACCTACGTATGAGCGATGACAACATTTGCAATACATTTAGGATTTCAATGACTTGACAAGGAATTAAATCTAAGCAATTTAATCAGATTGAAACTTAAATTAAAACAGCATAAAAGTTAATTTGAATATTTAACTGATTTCCTTTTGATTTTGTTTTAAGTTTGAACAGCAAATCACGGTTTGTTTTTAGTTTTTATGTTATTAAATACCTACTTGTAATCTAAGCATTGTCCTGACACGGTGTTTTCCAGATAAATCCTGAACTATGCCTTTGCAAGGAGTAAATCACAGGGTAAGTATATTTATTTGTGCATTTTCTTTGACCTCCTAGTGGCTGTTTTTACAAATAATAAATAAATATATCACTTTAATTGAAGTTGTGCCCCGACTCTGGCTACTAATTTCCCCAATTTCGTTTGATTTCATGTAGTCATCGCCGGTAATGAAGTAAACAGCCCTGAACCGTCAAATGTTTGTCTTTCGAATCAATAACATTGATTTGGCTATTCAGAAGGCGAACAAACACACCGAATTGGAGAGCAACTGGCACAGTCACTGGGCCTTGACTGCGAGAAAGGCTTTCGAGGACGAAATTACATCGATTTATGTGATTTGAATAACTGGCATGTCGAACAACCTCACAGAGCTTTTATTCTACCTTTTTATGTGCACATGTATATATAATTATATATCCGCTGGGGCGCCCCGTGCTGATGACCCCGTTAGATAAATAGACTGTTAGACAGTCACGACTAATGCCGACTGAGTAGTGAACGGTGCTCTAATTAAGAGCCCCAGGTGGCACTTTGGTGTCCTTAGATGGCACACGCTAGTCCACTCACAGGTCGCTGAGGAAAGAATAAATTTAAATCCCAAAATGGCATTTCTAGGTCATATAAGGTATGACATAATTTCGGGAAAATAGTTCTCTAATGGAGTATTTTTTGAATGCAAATGGAAGTACCAAATATTCCTTTGATAAAATGGTTTAAGAGTCACCTGGAGGCCGTATTGTTTTAAATTTCCCAGGGCTTGGCAAACTGTAAAGCTTTGTCAGCGGGGATTTCCCGGGGTCTTTGGCAACATTTGTTTCTGAGCAACAAATGCACCGAAACTGGCAAACTGCAGCATCCTTGCTGGAAGTCAAGGTCGTCCGTGGTATCGATTTGGCCCGTGCTCTCTTCTGAGACGTTCCACACACACACACAAAATATAGCGCATACGCCACGTATGCAAAAAGCGAAGCGACACCTAACGAGGAGATGGCAAAAGGAATCGGAAGAAGAAGGACGAACGAGGGAGAGATGCTAACGAACTGCGATAGAACATGAAAAATAAATTATGGCTTTATTGGGGGGTAAGGGTAAACAAAAAGACGATTTAACACGTCAGCAGGACGGTGAGTGCGACAGGGATAATGGCGGCACATACAGAGACACTGACACAGGATACGGGAACTCACAGGACAACGGCTGGAGACCTATGGCAAATAAAGCAAATAGGTCACGTTCAAAGACAACATCGATTAACCATAAATTGCGAGTTAAGCAAAAGGCAGCCAGGACAGCGCTAAAAGCCGGCAAAGGGACCCCGGAGCAGGCCGAGTTTAAGCATGATTTGTGCGTGTCTTTATGACACGGACTCCCAGATACTGCAGATACTATATATAGAGGGATGCGATGACGGGCCGCTTGTTTCGCTAACAAGCAAAAGTACGAGTATCGGCTAGTGACACCGCCAGCTGTCGCTCCAAAAAGTGAAATGAGGGAATAAAGAGAAAATATAAAGAGACAACACGGAAAAGGAAAAGTCAGCTCAGCAAAAGGAGCGACGTGTGTGCGGAGAAACTTTCACCATAATTAACAGACATGTCGATTATTTCTTTGCCACACTTTTTACCTTTCCCGGCAGCTGCTGACACTCGGTGTCTATTATTATTTTATTTCAGTTTCAACAGCTCCAACTTTTCACAACACAATGCACAATGTCGCAACAATACGGAGTCGAGTTTTCCACGCACGTGTCGCGTGAGCGGAGCGTTGCCAACGAATGAGGAAAAGCCACCACCTCCGGGCCAGCCACTCACCCGTTGCAGCTGTGGATAGTTTCCCGCTGTCAAGCCACCTACCCACCCACCCCACCACACCCATTTCCATAAGCGGCGTCCTTACCCAACTGGCAGATACACTGGCAGTTTATTTATTCATTTCTTAAATTATAAAATATGTTCATAATGTATCTTTGGACAGAAGCTAAATTTATTTCAAACGCAATTTCTACAACCTTTTAAATTAGAATATATAGAATATTGAAAATGCTTATAAATATTTTTAGAAAAGTGTAACTATTGTCAACTATTTATATTGCAAAACAAGATTAGATAGCGATATCAACGGTATCAGATTATTCGTGCAGGAAGACCATATAAAAAATAGATATAATTATCGATTTCCTTTGCTTTATTCGAATTCGAAGTAGTTATTCAGCTACTATGTCTTATTTTTCTCCAAGTGTAGTGTAAGGAAAGCTTAGCAACACACTTATTTCGTTGCCAATCGCCAGCGGATGCATAGATACATTTTTACGAGAGCTTTTGTGGCTTGTTGTCGCACTTTGTTTAGGTACATTATTTTGGGCTCCCCTTTTCCGGTTATTATTGGGGTGCTCACCTTTATTTTTTTTTGTGCCGAGAGGGTGACATCGGGTGTATCGCATTTTTATGACGCGACACGGCATTATCATTACCGCTTTTTGTGGTGTTGAAGTGCATAAAATTTATGCGCGCATATCATGCTTCCGTTATGCCAAATTGATGTGCGCTTTATGGGTTATATTTTACTTATTTTTCAAATACCCTGTTAAGGAGTCCATTAATTTGCATAAGCCAACAGAGTTGGTAATATAATAAAGTCCGTAAAACAATAAAAGAAAAACTATTAAAGTGTATATAATTGAAGATATTGTAGGAAATGGATAAACTTTAAATATATTTATTCTGTATAAATTTATTAAGTATAGATTTTCTTAACTTATAAAATTATTTGTCGGTATATTAACTTTTATGATAGAGAATTCGGAATTCCATGTACTTAGGTTCAACATACATTATTTATATAAATATAATATATCTGAACATTTTGACTGAGTCAATCGAATTGCTGACAATTTCAGGGTGCTTTATTCTTGATATGACCAACAAGACATATAGCAGCCGAGCACTTAAAATTAAAGTACTGTAGAAGTAGTGCTTGGAAATAAAAGATAAACGTATTCCCATCAACTTTTTAAGAGTATTCCTAGACCTTAAAGATATTTAAGTGTTGGTTGTCAAACTATAATGTGTGTATAAAAAGATGGTATGTATTTACTACTTAAGATCAAAATATATTTTAATACTAGATTAGATAATAGATAAGCTTTCCCTTAACATTGCTTTCATTTGAACTTTAAAACAATTTTTCTATATTTTTATATTCCCTTTGTCAGTGCCCCGTCGCATTTCTCATTTGGGGTAATGAAACGGCTCCTGCTTCCCCCTTCTTGGCTTTATAAGTAAGAAAAATAGCCCCATCATGTGGTGTGGCGCCTCCCCAATGGCCAACCGCTGTCATCAGCTGCCCCCTTACACCCCGCGACATATCATTTTGCCCGAGGAGTTCTTCGGTGTGCTGTGCATGTGTGCATGGCTCGCTGCTTTTTACTGTCAACTACATTTTGTCAAATTACTTATGCAAATCTTTCAACTTTTACAAGCGCGTCGTTGCCACGACATCAGCGGCCCTGCCACCAACCCAGCACCCCTACCCTTTTCATTCCTTCTTTTTTTTTATAACAAGGGCAGCGTAAAAAGCTCGTTTAGTGACGCTGCTCAAGTTATTTTTCCCAAGAAAAATTACGCCCAAAGCCTGACATGAAGTGTCTGAGATCCTGAGATCCAGCGATGCCTGGCTGCTGCTCATATCACGCACAGTCACACACAGAGTCGCCGTGGGGGGTGCGGGGAAGACCATTCACAAGGACGAGGGCGGGGCCCTTCTGCTCCTGCGGCTACCGGCACTCCACTTTCTGCAGGACAGTCTACTAAAAACCTATTTTGAATACCGCGCCACGGCAACAAAGTGTTGGCCAAGCATCCCAGGTATTAGACAAACAAAGTTGCCAGCCATCGGGCGGGAAAACTGCGGGGGTGGGTGTGTTCTATTTGGACTGGAAAAAACGACAAAAGCAAAATCTAAGGGTGTTGTTTTTTTAGCCTTTTGTTATCATAAGGCAAACCATAATTATTACTTAGACTTATTTAAATTGAATAATTTTAAATGATATTTAACTTAAGTTTACACTATTTAGATTCACTTTTAATTTCTTCGCGTGTAGGCCACCTCTTTTTCTTGGCCCTGGCAAGAGCTTTATGCGCTTATAAAATAAATAAAATTTATGCTGCGACGCATTATTGCCTTGTCCTTTGTCCCGCGTTCCTTTCCCTCCAAAGCCATTCACTGTGCTCTGGCGAAGTTGTTGTATTTAAAAGATGACAAATCGTCGCCAGGTGGAAATGGTGGAAGCTGGACTGCGAGGGCAGGGGACTTCGTCAGTGAAACTCATTTTGTGGCACTGATAAATTTTGTCGTCTATTAACATGCTTTTGCTGGCTTCAGATGCCCTTTCAAGGACCACGTTTTCATTGGAAAACTAAGGCTTAATATATAAGTCTCTATCCTTTTATGTGCCTCTACTAAATGTTTCAGCTAAAAGGGGTTTTGTTGAAACCATTTAATAGTACATTTTGTATTTTTTTATTTATTTCAAGAGCCCCTTACGGTATCCAGTAGTGCCACTCAAAATTTTTCTGTCCTGCTTTTGATAAATACTGTGCTGGCTTTGTCTGTACCAGGCCACTTGAATCTGACAATGCTGATGATGATGGGGCTGGAGATGGGGCTGGGGAGGGGGACGCGGAGCTGGTCCAGCCCTCAGTCCATTATTTATGAGTGTGTTGACATGGAATTATTCTTAGTCCCCATTGTGGTAGCCGGAGGATAGGCGGCGACTTCAGCTTTTGCCTTCTGAAATTTCCAGATAACTTGCCACTAGAATCGAAGCGAGGGCCCCGCGGTGTGCGGTCAGTAAATATTTGCTTAATTAGTGAAATGGCGACCTCGTCGACCCTGGGCCCCCTCGCGCCGCCACCCATCGTTGCAATAACAACGCGGAGCCAAGGACATAAGCTGGCTTTAAAGCCGCGTTTTATGGCCATTGAAAGGAAAATCCTGCCTGCGGGTCGGCGGAAAAGTGGAAATGTCGCGGTTTTGTTGATTGTTGACCCGCCGCTTATATTAATTGAGTTTGCTCTGGTTTTTGACCTTGCCGCATACTTAATTGAGGACTCTTCTGTTCGCATAATTCCGTTGCTTTGGCAACAATCCCAGAGAGCGAATCATTAATCATGGCCAAAACGGCGGCTGGGCTCATACATCATCGCCAGCATGGCAGGCCCTTTCATATGCATGAGGTAATCGAATTTGGCAAATTGCAACACTGTCCATAAAAGACATGCCCTGAATATATATACATATATTCTTTATGGGGAATCTGCATGGATCGAAGGAGCTGCCGGCAAAACAATTTACTTGTAATATTTCACAAAAACATCAAACTGTCGTTGACAATTACTACAAGCTAACTTTATTTTATTTAATGAATGTTCCGGCTCGGCAGGACACAGGATATGTTCTCGTCACTTGCACTGAGAATATTTTCAGATAAAGTGACAGCGAAATGTGTAAGAAATATTCTTTGAACTTTAAGGTATGTAATGTCTATAAATGAGAACTAATATCTATAAATTTATATTACCAAAATCCTTAAAAAAGGGGATAATTTCTTGAGTTAAAGGAAACCTGATCTTACTCAAGTTAGTTTCTCTGTAAATCTACGCATTGACTGAGCACGAAATTGCATTTCAGAAAAATCATCTATGGAAACTTGTAATTTTTAAGCAATATTTCACTCAGTGTGCAGATACACATGTGCGTGTACAGCGCCTAAAATAACTTTGTTCCTTGTAATAAATTATGGCCACAGACAGCTTCTCCTGCTAGCTGCCGGCCAGGCATTGTCTCTACTCGGTGGTGCCTTAAATCTGCCCAACTAGAGCCACATGAAGTGCACATTTTAAATACCTGATTCTGTGGCGCAAATTGTCCATTGTCCTGGCAGGGCGTCAACGTCGTTGTCAGGACGACAACGACGTGGATGTCGGCAGGGATGGTGGGGATGGGATCCCCGAGTAATTTGCAAATATTTCAATAGAATATTGCATGCAAAAAAGGCGAAACATATGCGCCACACATGGGACCAGGATCCCCGTCCGGGCATCTGCAACAATAAATTTCAAACGAGAGCGGGACTTGAATGGCGGACGGTCTGGATGTGGATGTGGACCCCGGGACCCACTCCGGGAAGTCGACAAGCGCATAGCAATTCGTACCCATTTTTTATTAATCGTAGGAACAGTTCGGGATGTGATGACGAGGTTTTATTTGATGATTGCTATGTCCCTCTTATCAAAGCGATTACAATGGATTTACCGACTAAGCTGTCCTTTATTCAGTACTAACCTAAATGCATTTCTAAGTCAGCAGATTAAAAAATATTATTATATTTTTAAATATTTAGCTGTGTAATGGGAACCCCTTAAAGTTAGCTCGGTTCATTTCCAAATTTTTTCACTTCCTCTTCTAAGAAAGGTCGCATTGCCATCACTGTACTGCAAGCAGTGTGAAGTTGTTACTGCTGCAACTTTACAGTCTTGTTCAAAGTCCTTGTTCCTTTTCCTGTTCTAGCTACCGGCTTCCCTACTGCTGTCCTGCCGCTCATCTGCAGGTGAAGGCTTTATTAAGCCAGGTGAGTCCTGGGTGCCAGGGAGTCCGTGTGTTCGAGAAGAGTATTGTAAAACGGAGGACTAGGACGAGCTTCGCATTTGGAAGGGCGGGCCTGCTGTGCCGGAAATTTGAGCTGTTGCAAATGTGAATTTTCTTGAAGCCCGTAGGTCCATTGTAGGCATTTTCTAATGCAGTTGACATATCCTGGCCGAGTTGTAGGAGGAGAAAATTCGTTTTGTCCTGCCAAAAGTGTATTCATGAAGCGAATACAGAATGCCAAAAGAAATCAAATTTCCTACTAGACTTGGCCCAAGCATCAAGTCTGTTTAAAATACCTTAAACAGTGGACAGACTTTGCAAATTATGCAGTAATATTTCAGTACCACTTACGATTTGATTGATAATTATGATAGTATCACTCTGAAACTCTGGTAGGTGCCACAATTGAATTTGTCTTTTAATAACAGGAATGTATCGTCTGTTTAACCATCAAAATCTAATTAAATTACCAATTATCGAAGCCCTCCCGTGGGTAAATTGCGGTTTTGGCCACGCCGACGACCCTGGCTCAATATCATTAAGAGAAATTCCAGCTGGCACGCCTAATTTAACGCCTCCGAAAGCGGTCACGAAATGTGGCCAATGCATCTGCCTACTCCACTGTCTGCACTCCTCCAGCTTCTACCTTGGATGCGTCATTTTTAGGCGGCAATCGAAACTAGTAGGCCAAAAATTTGGCGCACAAAGCAATGGACTAAGCAAATTGAAAGCAATTTGCATAAATTGCACCGATGCAAACGCAGCAAGCACCAAACACAGCCGACACGACGCCGAGGGGGCGCCACACCTCACCTTACCCATTGGCACTCCCAAAAACGGATGGACATTGCAGATTTGCGGCCATTCCAACAGCTGGCCAGCAGGTCAGAGGTTCGAGGTTTTGGTCGGGGCTTCGGTTTTGTTTTGGCCCAATGACTGAATAATTTCTCAGGGCTAAAACAGCTTGGACTCGAAATTAGAAAAGAGCTTATTGCACAATTTAAAACCCTTTAAAAGCATTGTAAAATATTTACTACTTATTTTACCATTACATTAAATTTTAAAGTGAAAATGACTGAGATGTAATCCGAATGGATTGGATCGTAGAAGTCAAATTAAGGCTTTGAGTTAAATGGAAAGCAGAGCTTCAGAGTACTAAGACCCTTTCACAATGCCTGCTAATTTAAACATAATGTAGGAAGGGGCCACGTTATTAGCTACTTGTTTTTTATCAATCAACCCTAACAACATGCAACAATGGCCCTTAATTCGTTATTGGCAATCATGTAAGCTGGTGATTAGGCCGCCCTTTACAGCGGCGGGACACTCGATTGATATGCATCCCCTATGATTTGGACTCACACCTCGGTCTCAGAAGGGACTAGTCGGCGATGTTTCGGGGCCTGTCATCGAGCGCCGACGACAAGCGCGGCAATTGCATATTTGATTATGAATAATTAATAATGTTTGGCGTTCATTGAATTAATTAGGAACCCTCTAGGATCCGAGGACCCGCCTCCCCGCTTCCGGCACTGTGTCTTCCGCCAATCTCTTTATCTGCCCATTGTAATGAGTTTGGCGTGTGCGCATTGTAAATTAATTAGAGGGCCGTTTTCAATGCATTTATGTACTATATACTATATATATATCAAAATTGCACGATCCGGTCGGCTTTCTGTCATGGCAACGCGTAAGCTCACACCTGTACTTTCGGTGGGCGGACGGGGGGGCGGAAAATTGTTAACAATTAGTCAACTGAGCCCGCAACAATGGCAAATAATTAATTTTAATTGTATGCCACGCATAGCTGCACAGGAATACCAATGAACGAAAACAACACGTTAAATCATTTCAAATTCAAATTAAATAGAATGCATCCGCATTTAAATGTAATGAATCGATGTCACATTCGACTGCTAATCACGGAGTATTATTTGTGCAAAATATTATGATTCGTGTTGTGTCATTTAAATAAACTTTTTGTCTACGACTTTTAGCGATTTTTTCGGAAAAGACCATGCTGAGTGGAAAAAAAAAAACACTTCCATGGCTCGGAAAATAAGTTTGTAAAATGGTGTTTAAATGTAAATAAGCAGCTTTTAATTAATTACGGGTTTTTGCCGCACTTTTTTGGTAATATTACCTTTTTATACCTTTATTTATCATTTAGAAAGGGACCTCTTCCTCGCTCAAAACACTGCCCGAACAATTAACGAATTATTTGAAGTTCAATTTTAAGCCAGTGCTTTCAGTTCGGCGGGGCTTCCCCCCACACAAATAAAACGCGCTCTTATGCCACAGACAACACAAAAACCCAAAATAAAAATGTGGGGAAAAGCAGCTGCAGACAGGAGCTGCTGAAAAACAGACCGCAGATGTGGGCAACGTCTGCTTTGGTATTAATTTTTAATTACGCGCTTCAATTTGCCGGCGAGCCCGGAAAAGGAAAAGAAATTCCCGAATTCCCCAGCGTCTAAGTCAGCGCATTTGTGTCCGAGTGTGTGTACATGGAGTACGTCCTTATGTGGTCGCTGCAGGAGCATAATTGCTGCAGTATTCCATCTGCTTTGTTGCCCCGAAAGCATTTGCAAATTGAATAACCTTACCAGACAGAGCGTATTGAAGGCAGCCAAAAGGGCAGGCAATGGGATATCGTCAGGGATGGTAAGCGTATTTGTTATCGGAAAACTTGTTTACTTGCCTTTGTTTAAAATGTTAAATGTATTTAAATATTATCTAAGAATCTTAATTTCATATTAATACATGACTAGGTAATTGCTCCTAATTATTTTATCTGCTATTTTATCAAAACTTGTTATATTAATTTATGTAGAGTATTCCCTTCTCTTGCAATTTCCTAGAAATGTGATATTTTTTCTACTTGACACTCCAAAGTTTCATTTGGCATTGGTTTTAACTGTATTTGTATTTATTTTTGGACTTGACTTACCACCCAGAGACCCCTCCCACTTCGGTTGTGTGACCAAAAAATAGAGAAAAATATGACCAGGTTGCTCTAATTATTGTCCTCGGTCCGAGTTGTTAGTTCTGTGCGCTCGTTGGCAGCCACTCAACATAATTGTTAAATCCATCAGCATCAGAACTTTTCTGCTAGCCTTAACCCATTCCAACCGTTTGCCAGCCAAACAAACAAAAATGTGCAAAGTTCTGCTAAGGACTCTCCGCAGTAATAGCTCCGACCACAGGTAACAGTTCTGCTTTCTGCTCCTCTGCTCGGCCCGTCCCTATCGCAAATCCACATCTCGACCCCTTGCCAATCCTGGCGAGAGCTCTTTCAATATCCTTCATTACCCCAAAAAAAGGAACTGGAAAATGCGCAAAAATAAAATCATTGAAATCCAGCTAGACGGCGCTTTGTACGTAATGCGTTTGATTCCTCAGCGAAAAAAACTGCAGGTCGTGGAACGTCTGAAAGAGCTGAGCTCCTGTGTAGAGTTGCAAATAGATAAAAAGTTGCATAAAGAAGTTATCGAAAAGTGCTGGTCCAATCTGACGTATCAGGTCTGCAATAGTGCACTGCGAGAATTATATTTTAAACATAAATTCGAATCAAATGGAGCGCATAGAATAAGTTCTTCTAGCGACTTTTGTAATCATTGATTTATCTTGAGCTTCAATTTAAGTTCTTCTCTTTTTTTCATATTTCCCTGACAGATTTCGGCTCAGTGCCTTTCCGCCTGTCTGACTTCCTCCTGGCCAAGTCTGGCTGTTAAGTGAGCTGAGCAGGCAGGCAATAAGAAGCCTTCGCAGCGATGACGACTTATTGGCGTAAGCTTGTTTGACGTATTAGCCGAACGTGCATGTGTGTTTTTCTGGAGCATATACCCCTTTCCGCTGTGGCTATCGACTCCTTCCAGCACTCCGCTGTCTTGAGCAGGATGTCCCTCTTTTTGCCCAACTGTTTCCTACACTCGCCGGCAATGAATCGTGTCAATCTATTTTCGCAGCAGATTGCAGCTGGTCGCCTCTTATACTCCCAGAGGATTTCTCGTGCATTAAAGTCCGGAGCCTGGAGTTCATTGCAGTGACACTGGCCTAATGACCGCCGGACCACTGCTAATGAACTCGCCGGCGGGCCTAATGCACTCAACCACTGCTCTCTGCTCACTGTCGACTGCCGCCTACTTTACTACTGACTACTGACCACTGGCCTACGACTTTGCGGTCACTTTCTGGGCCCCTAACTCGCTCCTTTGCCCAGACAGCACGTCCTGCTCGAGTCCAGTCCCTGCCTGGCCTGGCATCCCGTGGAACTGTTCCGTGGCAAACGTATCCTATGCTGATGACGCCGGCCATTTGCACTGATAGAGCGGCTCTAATGAAGTCATCAGCGCCATCAAAGGCGCACAGCGAAGCGGAGAGTGTGTGGGCGTGTTTTTATTTGCAACATTTTTGGACTGCGACCATGCCACACATGACCGAGAGTGTGGAACAAATACACTGATCTGAAACCGGGGCAGTAGCTCCTTTAATATACATCCTTGCGATACGTACTGAATTATCCAAAATATATCTTGGTGATGGGGTAATTGCAAATACCTTTAACCGGGGACTCTCTCTCTCTGTTCTCCAGTGAAACCCAAAATGTTGTGAAAATGGATAACCAGGCCACTGTGCGTATTTTACAGCCGATGGCATAACGATGCCTACGTGATCTGGATGAACCGCCCGGGGGCCCAACGAATGTGTGAGAGTGGTGAAAGTTTGCGCCGGCCAGCGAAAGTAGCCGGGGGCACAACACACGCTCTGCATAGCTAAGGGCGACAGCAGGAAGGACATCTTTATCAGCTGGTTCCCGTCCCCGTCCACGTCCTCTCTCCTGCCCTGTTCATCCGTCTGTCTGTCTGTCTGCCAGTCAGTCGTCAGTTCAGCGCCAGTCCCAGCCCCATCCCGGCTGTCACACATGCATGCATAACTTGGCTTAGTCTGTGGTATAGTTTTGACAGCCCGGCTTCACCACGGAGGTCCCTTGGAGCCCAGTCTGGGCTAGTGCCCGTTCGTCCTCCTGCTTTTTGGGGGCAACTCGGAGGCATTTAAATTGTCAGAGTCACGTCGTTGTCGTCCGATGATGTTTACCAAGTCCATTGTGCCCGGCTTGATTATCCTTCGACAGCTTCCGACAGGAGTTCCTTCCCCCGATCAACTAATGAACGTAATTAACCCTTTCAGAGGGAACAGAAACTTTACTTGATTTTGTTACAACTAACTTTTGATAACTCTGCTGGGGGTGTCCAAAGATAATAGTTCTTTTAAATAATATTAAAGACTTTTTGAAATATGAAAAGTTGTTTGAATATATATGTTTATTCCATTTCAAAATCCAATCTTAAATACTATTTATTCAAAGGGACTTTGTGGAAAATGAAAGCAGAATTCAATTCAAGGCGTGCAAATTGAATTTGAGTGTCTGGCGCCGCTTTATGGTCGGCATTAATTTTCATATGCAAAAGTACTTCAGCATTAAAGCTGATGTGATTAAGTTGCTTTGCATTATTTATTTAAAGGCCAAGGGTAAGCAGAGGATGCCTTTTGTGGGGGGGTCACATAAAATTTATTTACGCATTTTTACGTTTTGTCGTGAAATTTTCGTTGATTGTTTGGTGGGTCAGGGTCGATGGTCCTTTTGGCCCCTGCTTCAATCTACTTGACGCTGCCTCTGCCCTCTGGTACCCCTCTCTTTCGCATACCTTTACCCCCCTTGGCCAAGCTTATGTGTGGTCCATTTGTTTGTTGGCCACATAAACATAACAAACTCGTCGTTAACTTTTTATTTGTTGCCTCGGCTGCTTTTGTTTGTTTGCTAGTCGCATTATTGCGCACTTCCCCCTCCCCCTCCTTTCGTTATCCTCTGCCGCCGTGGACGGCCATTGGACCACGCCCACAATGCGTTACAAATAAGCGTATTATGGAGGCGCTTGTCCTGCGGAATGGACAAAAGCAAATCCTTGACACGCTGTGATAAGGATTTCTTCATTTTTTATCTGCCCCCAGGGAAATAAAGTGAAAAGGTTATAAAACAAGCAGCCAGGCCAGGAGCAGGAACAGTAACAGGACTCGTACAAGGACCAAGGAATCAGCACCAGAGAGCAGGAGCAGCTTGGCACTGTCCAAAAATTAGCAGTTTGTAGGTAAAGAAATAAAAATTCTGGAAGGTTAAGATTGTATTTCATTTTCTAATAAGTTTAATTGATTTTAATGTAAAATTTATATGGTATTTTTTTATTTTTGATCATTTCCAAATAGGTTTTCCCTGGCATTATTTTATTTTGGTCCCCTAATTCAATGCACTTTGGAATTTCCTGAGTGCAGGGACACTCAGTTTGAGATTGAGGCGAGGCTAAAACGCAAAAGAAATCAACTCCGGAGTCGTCGACACGATGACTTCGTCTTGCTGTTCTTAACTACCTCAATCCTTAAGGATGCTGCGTATGTGTGCCAGCGAGCATGTGTGTGTGTTTGTGAGTGAATGTCCGAGAGAGTGCTCAATTCCTCAACCTCAACCTTAACTCCATCCTCAGCTTGGACCCAGCCCACGCACTTTGGGCTGCCATCCCTGTTGGCTTTTATTTGCCAAGTCGTTATTATTTTTAGACACACACGTTCTTTGTTTTTTGGGTCACATGTTAACCAATCCCAGGGCTGAGTAAGTGAATCAACTGTGATTTCTGACGGAAGAACTGTGATCACCGGCGCACAGATATCAGCGATGTATCGTGAAAATCGAACCAAGGATTTAAAGTAAACTTTTCAAATGTGGAAATCCCTTGAAGAGAAAAAGAACAACTTTTTGCATGCTTAAATATAACTATTCTGATGGAAATATTTTGCAAATATAGAAATGGCAAGATTCAGAAACATCCCGGACTAGAGGTAGAAAATCATGACGTAAATCCTCATCCGCCAGCACAATAAAGCACTCGCTCACGCCGTTGGCTCCTGATGTCTGGTTACTCTGCTCACCAGATCCAGATCGGTTCATGACAATGACAGCTCATTGTCCTAGGAGCCTGCGCTGAACAGTGGCATGCAGTGCTCCATATCCTCCAGTACTGTCCAGCTATCGTCCGGACCATCTGCCACCCTTCCCTGCAGCGTTCGTGTAATAAGAATAAAATGTTTCTGTGCGGTTCTGTGTGGAAGCGGCGACGACGCTTGGACGCTTGTGTTGTGGTCCCATAAGTCCAATTCAAATGTCCTTTTTTATACATTTTCATTTCAACTGTGATTCCCTCTGTTTGCCCTTGTCTTTTGTGGGCAGCCGTCGTCGTCGTCGTCCTTTCCTGCGCCTGCCTGTGTTTTATTTGCGAATGTAAACCGAAGGCGAGCATGCAGCGAGTTAATGGCTAATGTCATGTTCCGGACTTAACAACAACATTACAAACGACCCACGAGGACTGAGCACCGAAAACCGGGGACCGACGACCGAGGACCTAGGACCGAGGACTGAACACCAGCGGGCAAACAACGGACTGTTGGAAAAACGGAGAAAACTGGAGCAGTGCAGACATCAATTGTCCATAAGAAAAGGTTGCGTATACGCAGCGTTGTCCGGCTGCTAGCGCAGAGTGCACGCACTGAGGGAAAATATCAACAGAAATAGGGCCTAAGACATGTAATACTAGTATTAAAATAGTTGAAGAGGCCACAAATAAGCTTATATTTACTAATTTAACCTCTTAGTTTATTATTTTAAGGTTAACTGAAGAGGTAAAAAATATTGCTTAATATGTTGTGAACCCGAGTTTGTGCGAAATTTAAATGTTTCCAAATATTTTTGCTCAGTGCACACACACACACAAGTCACAGGACTGAGTGCGTTGTTGTCCTGATGGCACTGCCTTTATGTTTCGGTTGTGATTTGCAGTCATAAAGCGAAATTACAGTTATTGTGGCGGCCAAGGCAGGCAGAGGGTTAATAAATATAAAAAGTAAGGTTAGAGACCCTCCTTCCCCGCCACTCGCCTCCATAATGGAAGCTCCCCCGTCTCTATCTAATTTCGTTTTATTTTCGAGTTAATTAAAGCTGCACGTTATTGTCGTTAACCTGTGACCAGCCAGCCACCTGTCCTCGAATTGAGTCATTGTTGGCAGGACAAAGCCTGATTACCAGCAGGACTCCTCTCCAGGGTTGACCCCTCCCCTCGCTTTATGCTCCATATCAAATAAATATGGCTCTGCCGGCTGCTGATGTCCGGCAAAAACGACTGTGTCAGGTCATGATGTAATAAAATATATAGAAATCAAACGAAGTACAAAAAAAACCATCGCAAAAAAAGGCCCTTTGGAATATGAGTTTATAAAATAAAAATGACATTGATGTTTTCGCACCCAAAGAAAGCAAATAGTTGCCCGGTTCTCTTGTATATTAGGAGATATGTATATTTTTTAGGTGATTCATAGCTTACCATTTTATTAAATTCTTTTTTACTGAGCAAGTCGCTATCTCTTATTTGTGTTGTCTTTTGCAAGTTATTAAAACCTTTTTGAATCGGAAGGAATAAAGTTAATAAGATAACAGCTCTTGTGTTGTAAATAAAAAGCTATCTGGCAAATTTCAATGCAGTTTTCTTACATACATAAATACATATATTATAAATTATAGCCAAGGCATTATTCAGTGGTAAGTGTAAAAAATATTTCGACAAAATGATGATGCAGTGAGAGAAAGGTTTGTAAAGACCCAGCAAGTATGCTTAAACCTTAAACGAAAACATAAACTTGTTCAATTAAATACATCAATATAAGTCTAAATTCAAAACAGTCCATCTACGTATGGTATTTACAATCTCATTTACCCAGATCACTTAAAATCCAATATCGTTTTGTAGATTTCACAATGTCGTTTTCTGAATATTATTGAAGTCAAATCGTATGTCTATAGCTACTTGGAAATATATTGCCAATGATGGACATAACTCCGACCACTCAAAGTGTTATCTAACTAGACCTAACAAGTAGACACGCAGAGGATACTCTCTGGCCAACAAGTGTCCCTTTTGGCTGAGCCTATTAGGCAGGTTATTATGCATGTACACGGCCACTGTATTTTCTTCACGTGCAGTTGGCAGCAGCTGCCTGGGATTTATCCTGTGGCCCACGTAATAAGTTGCATACATAACCAAATGGCCTGGCAACGGTCACCCGGGGACTTGTCTGCCCCAGTCGCTCCATCCCCAGCTGTTAACCCAATCAATATTAAATTATGAGCTGGCACTACGGCTGACGACAAGTCCGAAGATTGGGCCCAAACCGAGCGAGACACACTTGGCCGGCCAAATGAGGCATGGAGTTGATTTGAGGCGAGTTGGGGTAACGGTTGCATAAATGGCCAACCGACCACCACATACGCACTCGCACTCAGGTGTCCCCCGGTGCGGGCTTGGGGATAAGGGACCGACCTCTGGTTTCGATGTCTGACCAAGTGACAAACCGCAAAAGGCTCTGACGTTAACTTTAAGCATTATTTGCCAACTTAACGCACTGGCCACGCACCGCAAATGTTGCTAATTCTGCGGTTATGCCTGCAACAGTTGTGTGCGCCATTCCGGTGATGGGGCTTTTGCGGCCCCGCCTACAACAATGTTATAATAATGCGCAGTTTGCGGCTGCTTTTGAGTAGTCACCGCAAATCAAAGTCATGATCTGACCCCTCCGAACCCAGCCACCCAAGAGCCGTGTTTGAAGCTCAGCCGCCCGCAGCCCCGCCATCTGCCAGCCTCAGTGCCATGGCCACGGCTGCTTAATGAAGTTCAAACACCGCCGGGCTATTGTTGCTCCGACTCCGGCTCCCGTTTCTACTCCCTACTCCCAGTCCCCCCCTAGTAGTCCTTCCCGTCCAACCGATGCGTCAGTTGGTTCTCCTTTGAATTTGCCCTGCGAGCGGCAACTGTTGCCGTGGCCAAACAGCAGCAAGTCAATCTATGATAGACAAACAAGACGCCGGCACAGTGGGCTAATCTAAGAGCATTTGCAATAAAATTAAGCCCATAAAAATTAGACGAAACGCAAGAGAATTACTTTTAATTACTGAACATGTTTTCTTAAATTAACTCTATAATTTGTTGTCTGTAAAATGTTATAGATTCTAAATCGAAATCTGAGCTTTATAATCTTAAATAGTCAGAGAATTCGACATACATATGTCTCCCGAATTAGAAACACATTTTAATATAGCAGCTTTGGGCCCCCACGGTGGTGAATGGTTTGGCCTAAGCCCAACAATTGCCGTTCTCCACGTGCCCTTGCCACTATTCTCCCGGCTCGGCAGCCGGCCACCGGTGAGCTTCGTGTTTGCACAGCCAGTGATGCATGCCTGCAGCAGACGCCCCAATCCCGGCCCATCCCGCCCCTTTCCATTGCCACAGCTCTTGCCATCGCCAGTGTCATCCCTTTACAAACTTCCTGGATTTGATGCGGGCACGGGCCTATCACAATATGCGACATGGACATCGTCATTTGCCGGACCAGATGCAAAATCAGTTGCAGCTGCAGTGTTCCTGGCAGTCGTTGTAGCTGTCGCTGTAGTCCATGGTGCCATGGATATCGTGTTATCGGGAGCCGAACGTCTGGCCCCGGCATTAAGCTTAACACTAAGCCCAATGCAGGGCCCGGAAAATTGCAATAATATTGTTCGGAACAGGCAGTCGTCGTCTGCCGTTCTGTTCTGTTCTGTTCTCGACTCCTTCCACTCGGGCAAAGTTCAATGTTAATTTTGGACATTTACCTGTGCTAATATTGTTCACATGCGGAGCCACACTCGAGGTGGAAATTATAGTGATTAAGCCAAAGCAATTACATTAGCATGTTAACTCATTATACATCAAACTCTTTATTTTTTATAGCCAGAATTTTAAAATGACAAATTCATGCTTTCCATTTATATTTAAATATTTTTCTAAAACCTTTAATTTCAATAAAAAAAAATTCTATATAAAATACATTTCAAGGCCACTCGATACACCAGATAGTCGCGGTTTAGTTTTCCATTTTTCGATGAAAATTCAATTTCCTTTTTCCGCCGCATTCCTAAAAAGGCAAAGGCACTCTTGGCACGCGCTCTTGAAACTAGGGGCTGGGCATAGCCTGGTGTTATTCTACTGTTACCACATTTGTTGGTTTTCTTGCCAGCCAGCCACCGATCCGAGGATCCACCCAGTCGAGGCCAGTCGCATCGGGCACCTCCGCACCCCCGACCGCCGTCGTCCGACAGGCAATGTTGTTCTTTCCGATATCGTTTGTTTTTGTTCGAAATTGCGCCATCAGGAATATGCACAGGTGCATTTTAGCACAATAAAAACGTAATTGCTGGCAATTTAATGCTGTTGTTCTTTCGCCGACTCACATGCAGCCGCACAGACCGGATGACCGGCTGGTCAGAAATCAAGCCAGAAATCGCACTCGCAACTGTTCAACTTATTAACGGCAAATTACAACGCCGCATGCCTTATTCATGCCGGCCACACGGCGTATGAGCAATGTGCGCCGGACCTGTCATGAAATATTGAGCGAATAATACAAAGGCTTTCGGACGGATATTAGCTCGCAAGGTTTGATTAATGGGCTCTTTAAGCATTTTTAAATTGCCAGCGAAAAGTACAACCAGAAAAAAAAAGAAAGAGAGAGAGGAAAGCAAAAATGAACGAGCTGCGAGTCGAAAGTCAACCCTTTTCAAAGACGAGCCCCGAAAATAATTTGCGCCCCCTTTTTGGCAACATTTCAAATCGAAGTCATCCGCTCGTTTTTCACTCCGTCTTCTTGGCCGCCTCGCTTTGCGCCTAATTAAATTTGGCATAAAGTCCCTTTTTTATTGCACCGCCGGCCACCCGCTAACCGAAGGAGTAGGAAAATTACAAATTGCCAGCTCCGAGCTCGGCCACACAAAAAAAACTTTGCCCATTCAAATGTTATTGGATACAGATACAGATACTCGCACATTGGGGTCGGCCGGCCGGCCTGCCTTTTATTCTGCGGCATCTCCCTTTTTTTTTTTGTAAATAATTTTTGGAAATTGAAGGGCAATTAATCACAGACACTCGATGCCAAATGAGATACAAATTTGTAGCGGACCGCCCATGGGCTCAGAAGGAAATTCTTTAACCAAAAAACACAAAAAAAAAGATACAAAAAGGTAAGGGACAGTATAAAGGCACTTTCGCCGAAAAGTTAAATAAAATACACAAAAGGGGCGCAACTAAATGGACATTTATTTATTTATTTAACCAACTTTCATTAGTCGCTGCGTGGTGAGTGGGGTCAAGTGGGGCGTGGTGGTGGCCTCTTTAAAACGTGACCAGGACCTCGAACATAAACTTAATTTGATCTCCAGTTCAGGCCATTAAATTGAAAACAATTAGGCGGCTGCACAAAGGCGAACCGCAAAAGCTACCCTTATCTCAAGGCATCGAGAAATAAGAGAAGTGCTTAAATTTTAGGATGAAGACGGATCTGCAATTCGCTTTTTAGGTTATTTATTGTAAAGTATTTTACTTAAGATTTATATTTTACAAGATTTATATTTCTAATTTAATGCAGGAATATGTATAAATATGTATGCAGAATTCGAATCCTTGTTATATTCTCACATAAGTCAGCGATCATACCCCTCTTTCAAAGTGTGCGAATAGAAACTTCTCCGGCCAGAGCAGGACATGGCTCTGTGGCCGAGGTCCCTGTTCCGTCGCCGGAGTTGCCTTTACAGAAGCCGGAGTCGCCGACGGGGGAAGTTTCGGCTGCCGGAGTCTCAGCTATGTAAATCCAATCCGGCGTGCAGCCATCATGCGGTTAACACTTCGTATGACATAAATTACGAAAGTTTGCACATACTTTTTCGCACACAGCCACAGCAACACCTCCTGGCCCCCTCTCAAGTGCCGCCCCCTTTTTTAGCCCGATCTATGTGCATTGCCCTGGGCATATTCTTTACCAAAATAATGCTTGCCAGCGTGCAAAATGGCTTTCAGCGGGGAATATGGCCTCCTAACGCCTCCGTCCCCTTCTCCCCTTTCTATTGCGCAAAACAAAAGCCTGTGAAGTGTGTCTGGCATTCTTTCATTTCGGCTTTGGCGCGGCGTTTTAAAAAAGTTTAAAAGTTTACCCAAGATAAAGGATATATATATATATATATGTATCTACTGAGCACACCCATATACATATATTTAAATTGTCCAGCTGTGTGTGTGTGTGCGTAAGCCATAAGCGTTTTACTGGCAAAGCATAGAACATTGGTCTTAAAGTCATATTTTCATAACTTTACTCTAAACTCCTTAATAATTTTGGAAAATTTAAATAATAATTCATAAAAAAATAGATCAGATTGCTGGAAATTTGTGTAACATAAAATTTAAATAAATTTCTAAAGATATTTACCCTTCAGTTGATTTTCCAAAACTCCTTTGAAGCCACTGTGCCGCACACTTTGGCGGCGGAGCGTGCCTATTGCGAGTTTATGGAGCAAGGGATCTCGGCGCACCACGGAAATGGGGGCTGGGTAAAGAGGGCGTGGCGCTTTGCAACAGAGAAACAAAAGTTTGCCCTTTCGCCTGTTGTCCAATGTGTACAAGTGTGTGGAAAGTGTTAAGTGCAGACTCACACACTCGCACACAAGTGTCGCATAAAGTTAACTGCGCATAGAAAAATGGAAATTTTTATTAGATTTCGATTTTCGTTTCTTGTTTGTAGATTTTTTTTTTTTTTTTTTGGTTTCTGTGTTTTGCGTAAAATCTTTATAGTCGCAATACATTTGTAAATGTTTGCCATCATTTTATATGCGCGCATTACATTGTCCATTGATATGGTCTCTGTGCGTGCCCAAGATGCCGAAGAGCGAGTGAGTTTTCCAGGCCAAGGGATTTTTCCCGATAAAATTGTCAATTTAAAAGCGAAATGGCAAAGGTCTTTCAAGTCTGTTTTCTTGGGTAAAGGCGAGATGTGCCCTAAACTGTTTGTTGTCAATTATCTAAACAGAATTAAGCTAGGTTTTAATATTCCACATAGTATGTTATTATATTGAATTTTTAAGCTAACTTACTTACTTTTGTTATAATTCTAGAATGTTGTATTTTTTAATAAAGAACGAAGCAATTATGAAGAAAATAAAACAAATTAAAACTATAGCTCGTTTTCTTAATATATATTTTTATGAGTCCAAGACAAGAACTTAAAGAACTTAATTGATAATTAAAAAATAATTTTTTATTGCAGTTAACTTGTAATGTTTTTAATTATCAGCAATAAATACACCATTGCGTATACGTAATTTGTTGGGACTCTGGTATAAATGGGTAATATAATGGCTTCTCTAGCTCCCAAAAAGAAAATGTTTGCAATGTGCTTGGTTTATTAAGTAATTAAATAATAATATAATTTAATAATATTATTAATATGTTAGATGTTAGTTAGTTATTAAGTAATCTAGCTGTCATAGAAGATATAAATATAAATTCTTTTCATTTGTCTATAACGCTTCAATCCTCAAAGATCCTATTACAAACTTCAATGGCCACAAACTATGGCCTGCCGAAGTAAGCTTCATTTCAAATAGTAAAGTAATATAATATTAGTATTTAAAACCTACCCACCCGCTCTAGAGCTACATTTAAATACCTGTAAACATTAATAGAGCTGCTCAGATAACAAGCCCTATTGTCCGCTTATCGCGTTCAACTTGAGGTGAAACATTTTATCGCCATTGTTTTCCCCCTTCTCGACTCCTTTAAACTGGGTAATTGAATATAGCGGCTTCATCCATTTATGTAAATACGTGTACATTGTTTAGTTGAATTATTTTCCGCCTTTTTGCACATTTTTATTTTGCCGATATTATTTCCATGGCTCATTCTCGACGTTCCTCCGTTGTCTCTAACCAGATTCCCGGTTTTCCCCGCTTTTCCGCGTTCGCTTTTCTCTCTGCTTGGCCGCACATGAGTTTTTATAGTTTTTCATTATTTGCATAGGGCTTATCTCTGGGGAGAATTAGTAAAAAGGGGCGGGCGATGGGGGGAAACCAGACGTGGAAAATGGGAACGGGGGCGTGGTCCAGGCAGCAGGAGCCAAAGAAACAACCGTCGATTGTCGCATCGCCTGTCGCACCTGCTTCGTTATACAGGGAGAAAAATTATAAATAAAATATAACAATACAATATAATTGCATTAAATGTAAACGAATTAATCTACGTATTTTGTTAGTTTAATGTAATGATTGCTTAAAACTTAAACTAAAATTTAAAAAAATAATAAACTTTAAACAAACTTTTTTACTTAAAATACAAATCAAGTTTGCTTAAAGTTTTTGCTCAAGGAACTTGGTACTTTTATTCCACTAAATTGAATGTATAATACCAAACGTTTTATATTCCTACATTTTATTTCTAATTAGAAATGGGCTTTATTAAGCAATCTGTATTTCTATTTCGTGAAAATATATTTTCTTTCCATAGAGTTTTGCCTAAGCGTACATGGTGCGTGAGCCGGGACTCCATCCCTCAGGAGTGGCTTTCGCTCTGGCCTGGCAAAAATGGAAATTTGCTACCGCTTATTTATTTTTTCCGAGCCATCCCCCTCCCCCCTGGCTGTCCTACGATTTCCACCTGCTTCCACCGCCCAACTCCCTGTGCAAACGAAGCATGAACCGGGAGCGTAATTCAAGCGGAAAATTGTCGCGCAACGTCGCGTCGTCTTGCCATCTCTCTTGCGTTTATCGTCCTTGCCCCGTGCCCCAAACTCGTCCTTTGGACCGTGGGAATTCCCAGGACCTTACACAGTGCAGCGAGCTATGTAAACGGCACACGGCTCTCTGCGAGTTAACAATGTTTTTAGCCAGGTTTTGTTGCTACTGCCGGCGCTGAGCTGATGTCGCCGTAGATGTTCGCGTTGTTAATATTCTCGGCTGGCAGGCCGCTTGAAATTGACGCACATTACAGCTGATGGAAGTGGACCCTTCGACTTTGGGTCAGGGGTGTCCAGGATATTCAGCCTGATCGGGGTCCAGGGGTCCAACCAATCGGAATGTTTGATCAGACATTGCATTTGCCTCATTTCCATCGGCGCAAGAACCAGAGAGGCATCGGTATCGAAAATTGAAAGCCGCGCCTTTTGAGCACACTGAGCAAAAACTGATAATGGAAATGTAACCTTAACGATTTTGTTATTCAACTATTAAATTAACTAAAGAGCAGTTGCCAACTCATTTTATAAATGGCTTAAAGTACATGTGGACGCATGAACATTAGCAATGCTCTTTTAACTATCATCCTTTTTATTTTCCAAAATATTGAATATACAAGCAATTTATTCGATGAAAGTTGCCTTAGCTTAAGCGACCTTTAATTAAATTAGTTTTCAGTGCATTTTCGGTAGATTTTTGGTTGCCGTTCCAGCCGCAAATCGTGTTAGCCACGCCATTAGTAAAAGCTGGCAGGGAAACAGGCGCACCAACAACGGCATCGGGCGTATCATCAAGGAGCGGTCCTGCAAAGGATGCCTGCTCCTGCCCGGTGCCTGCTCCTGTTCTCAGCTCCTCTAATGTGCGCGCTTCAATGGCCGTAAACCAATTCAAAAGCATATTTGCAAGCGCTGATGGACCGTGGACCGCAGCTGGAGGGGAATAGAGAGGATTTGGGCCACCAGCAAGGGCTGATGTATAATAGACAGGGGCCTTGAAATATAATATTTAGCCCGGCTGCGAGTGAGTTGAGCCCTTGGCTTTGTGTCTGGCCAAAATCACTTGAAATCGACCTCACGCAATGCACTCAGACAAGAGTCGAGTGTCAATCCCTATTCGATTTTAGTTGATTTTGGCACGACAAACCAGGGTTTTTGCCAGTGTATATTGTGGGTAATCTCGTCAGCTGATGGCTGGCCTATGTCACCGATGAAGATGCCAGAGTACCAATGCCAATGCCAATGCCGATGGCGATGCCGATGCCTTTGCCTTTGCCCCTTCGTTTGCACCATGTGCGAGCCATAACAATGTGGAAAATTGTTTCCTGTATCAATTTCACACATTAAGGAAGCAATTCGATTTTATCGCTTCCTCATGACTACACGTTCAATTATTGAAGAGTTTACGTTTTGCCGTCGGTGTTCCCGCCCCCCGACTTTCCCCGACTCGAAGTCAGAGCCGTAGTCGCTGGGTCGGCCTCTTTGCCAAAAAAAAAAGCATTTTGCATACATTTGCCACAGACTCTATGGATGGCGTGTGTGCGTGTGCGCTTTGCAACCGGTTTAGGAGGTAATTCTTTTCAATTGTTGTCTTACAGGGCGTTTTACAAGCCGTTTTCTGTTCGGGCCTACTTTGTGTGTTCTTTGTGCTGTAAAATGGCATTGGATTCGATGTGATCTCTGAATGGGTGTGCATTTCGTTGGCTTGATTAACCAGCATCTGTTTGGTTTTTTTATGGCATTTTGGGCAAGGTGAAAAGTGCTCGGATTTGTTAGAGTTGAATGGAATGTAGTTGGGAATTGGTTGATTAACAACTAACAAGTTTATTAGTTTGTCTATATAATTAATGACCTAATTTTAGAACCAATTCCGCTGCTGTCGCTGTAAAATATGTTCCAAAGTTATTACCATATATCCAGGAGTATTCACCAATTGTGATTATACAATTCAAAGGACTAGTCAGAATCCAAAATTGAAATCTCTGCGCCGACAATGATATTTTAGGAGGTTGGGGAGCCCGTGACCTTGCCCCGATTCCCGGAGTCTTTCAGGCCTTTCAGTGCCATCCCGCTGTTTGCATATCAATTTGGGAATAAGCAACTCGCAGCTGACAGCGCCTGTGTCAACATCCACATCAACATCCAGCATCCAGCATCCAGCAGGCAGAACAACTGCTTGGTATGCGCGACAGGCGGAGCGATGAGGTTGCCAGTCGTATCCGGGCCACATACAAATGAGCTATTGTGGGTCACGTAGTGCTCAATGGGTCAACGGGTCACAACAGATTCGTTTCGCTTCGATATATTGGCTCTTCCCGCCTCGCCACATGTAATTAATAAACAATGGCCTTCGCCGTCTCGAGGCTTCGACCGGACTTTGGTGGAATACTAATTCAGCGAATTAGCAAAGAAATTAAAAAGTAATTTCTGCACAACAACAGGATTCGCAATTGCCAGTTGCGCATGCAAATGAGGAGAAAGATCCTTAAACGGCTGATGATGGCCTGACAGCGTTGCCAACTGCCAGACCGAAGCTGAAACTTTTAATTTGATTTGCAGCATTTTAATGGATTTTAATGAAACGCAAACAGGCGACGATTGCAGCAAAAAAAAAAGCGAAAAATAAGGCAAAAATTTGAAAAGGACACTCTGGAGGCGGGAAAGGCGGGAAAAACTTTGACAAATGCCAAAGCGCGAAAAATTCACTTCACTTTATTTTCGGTAACTTAGACTCAACTCAAGAACTTCCACTTGATAAGCGTCTGTCTGTGTCTCTTCCTTTCCGTTTCTTAATTGAAAATGTTTGAAATTCCAGGCCGACAGTCGGCTTCGAAATAAGGACTACACAGAGCATAAAAAATACTACAATTACAAGTAAAAATTAATATGGGACAATTAAAAGATTAATAAACTCGACTTTAGAAGCTAGCAACATAAATATATTTATTATAATATATAAAACACATAATTAAATAGGAAATTGATCTAATTTAGTTTAGATGTTTCTCATTACTTAAAGATACGTTTTTCTCTTAGTGCACCGAGTCCCCAAAAAATGTGAAGGGACAAATAATTCAAAATTAATTTCAATTAGGTGGAGTTGCCGAATCATGAATATGACAGCTATGCGTCATAAGTCATGCATGTTTTCAGACAGACAAAGTCGGCTAATTAAAATCACATAAATTACGCATACGCCATGTGGCCGCTGAGCGCGCAAAATGGAGCGAAAATGTGAAAACTTTGGCATTTTTGATCAAAAGTCCATGGGCCGGCTAATTTGATTAGCTGCCAGGGCCGGGCTCATTAGGAGGTCCTGGCCTTTGTCCTTCTCGCTTTTGGCTGTGTCCCCTCTTGTTTTTCGGGCCTTTCTCTCTCCTTCTCGGCTTTCCTTCTTGGCATCGCCCTTTTTGGGCTGTGTGTGCCCCGTGTATCCTATCTCTAGGACAGAACTCATGCAACATTTAGTGGCAACTAATTGCAGCAGCATTGAAATTAATTATTTAACCCTTTTTATTGTTTAAGCTCTCTCGGCTTTCGACTTTGGGCTCTCCGGGAGCAGAGCCCGTTGCCTTTTCGGGGCCGCCGCGCCTCATTAGCATAATTAATTGTGCAAATTTGCGTAGTTAAACAAGTTATTATTTCAAATTAAACGAGTACGTTTCATCACCGCCAAGAAGCCGAAATTGTCAGGGAATTTAATCATAATTTCTTTGAAATTAACCCGTGACTTTTTGACAGTTCTTAAAGAATAAACGAAAATAAAGGGGTTTTTAAGTAAAAATGAGGTAAAATAACCAATGTTGTGTACTTTTAGAAAAATAATGTATATCATATAAAATATACATCAAATTAAAAGTGTTTTTTGCACTTAATAAACCAGGAAATGTAAATAATTCTCTAGAAATGAAATACATTTGTGATTTTCAACTGTTCCTGAATGACAGCTGTGAAATAGACGAGTTTTTCCGAAGGCCGCTTTCAAAAGGGGCTTAAAATTGATTTAAACGGTCCAGTGCCCACATTGTAAATATATTTTTCCCCCAGTATACTACATACTCCCATTTACCAGGCCCCGTCTTTCAATTAAAACCGCCACAGAGCAGTCGAGGTCCAAGCTGTCTGTTAAAATACAGATTAGCGCTTCGAACTTTGAATAAACGCATTGAAATCCATAAATTGAATTATTTATTTACCTTATTTATTTGAATTTTTCATGAACAGCAAGAAAATAAAATAAAACAAATGCGATGCAGTTCGCCTTTTGGAAATATTTTACACAATTTAACGGCCATGTGCCAAAATGAAAAACTGTAATAAATGCTCTTATGTACATTATCGTTATTTGCTCTCATTTATTTTTATTTGCGTGTGAGTTTTTTATTCTTTACAACCGAAAGATGTGCGAGTGAGTAGGTAAATTAATTTATACATTTATATATTATACTATGCATGTCTGTTCATCACACACTCTCAGTTTTATTTTAATTGGATATACTGATTAACAAAAAGTGATTTCAAAAAATTGCCAGGCCCTTTCCATTATCGTACTGCGGCATAATATATGTTTTTTAGTCGACTATCTGCGACCAGATCTTATTTAGAGGGCTTTGACCCGGCGAATATTGTTTAGTGTCTGTTTTGTAGTCGCTCAGCTAACTGAAATGTTTACTGCTTTTTGCTAGGTTTTGTCTGATTGTTTTTTATTTTGGCCTTAAATACACGCTGAGATATAGTGAATAGCTCTCTATATACATACGTATTTAGTTGAGTGTGACTCCGGGACATGATTTATAGTTGTTTGTCCTGTGTTTTGAATGTTTAAAATTGTATTTACAGCATATTTATGCTAGACTTAATTATAATGATTTTTACAGCATCTGCATTCTTGTATTTCACTGATAAAATCGCATGTTTTTCCCTTATTTTGGCGTGTTATTTTTTTTCAAACTCTACCCCATGCCGTCGCCATGGAGGGTGCACAGATATATTTGCTCGAAAAACGTTCCGTGTGCAATACGAATGAAAATCAATTTATAAACAACAATCGAAAAAATTACGTCTATATGTACATACATCGAAAATTCGTTTGGTTTGCTGGAGAATGACTTATTTTGGCTAGTATCAGTGTCAGGCAGTTAAAACAATTTTTTCTGGCTGTTTCATTTCGTTTCAATTATCAGTGTATTTCCTATTTTATTGCTTGATAAACTAACCGACGTGAAAAATATTATTATTACAAGTAAAACATGACTTTAAAAGTATATTAAAAGGTATATTAAATGCATCACTTCATAAAAAACTATATTTTCCCCTTCCGGTAGTCACTTACAAGAATATCTAAAGGTTAACTTATATCATTGCCATGACTATCTTAGTACAGCCAACGATATTTAATTTGAACTGAAGATATTAAAAAATATATAAATATATATTAAGCAAAGTTTTTATAACTCAGAGTTGTTAACTTAAAGTTTTGCATTTTTTTTATCCATATAAATTGAATTTATACTGAATGTAATTGTATGCTTAAATTTCTCTATAGTTCGTCCATTCTTTGTAACCTTTGGCACCTTTAAAATTGTCCCTAGTCCATAAATCTTATTTACATTTGGCAACCAAAAGCTTCTCTTTACTGACTAGATCGCGGTCTTACCTTTATCCGTTGTCCTAACTAACTAACTAACTAGGTGACTAGCTGACTGACTAACTAACGTGATGATATAGTTGACAAAGTTGCCATACGAGGCGATTTCCCTTTCCAATCCAGGGACTTTGCTCCGTCCTCCGATTCCAATTTCCTTAGGAATGTCAGTGTTCATGAGGGACGTCGGCAGAACTGCACGAGCAGGACTGCCGCCAGGATGGCGGAAATTAGCGATGTCCTGTCACCACCAATGCAAGTCCTTTGAGACGCTCCCGAGTCTTTAATGGTGAGAGGTAAAGTAAACGAAAGGAAATGTCAGGGAGCTTAGTTAATTGCCTTGAAACTATAAGCGAAGTTAAATTAAATTTAATTCTAGATCAAATTTTTAATAAATCAAGTTTTGGAAATATATATATGGGGATATATGTATCGTGGGGAAAAACTCACTCGTATTCGCATGTCTCAGCGGCATTTGATTGTTGAAATTATCGAATTGCGATAGCGATGCACTGAGCGATGTTTCGCGCCTCAGTTCAGGATAATTCTCGATTTCCGCCACGCACTTGAGCTCCAGGATCTTGCCGGCCTGAAAGAAACGCTGTCCTTGCAGGTAAAAGTGCACCTGCAGTCGCTGGCGGCGAAGGACATAGTCGTGGGCCGGTATGCTCGTGTCAATGGTGGGCTGCAGCTCACCCATCAGAGGCTGCAAAAATACGAAATTTAAATTATTAATATTTATATATTAACATTGTTTTATCTATTAAATAATTCTCATTTATATTAGGCTTCCATATTTCTCACCTGTTCGCCATTAATGAACCAGGTGAGCCGTGTGGGCAGGCTGGAATAGTCCGAGGAGCAGGTGGCGCTCAGGAACTCCTCCATGCGGTACATTGAGTTGAAGCTCTCGATTAGCGGATCGCTCTGCGGCAAAGCTGTAAACATTTCGAGGATGGCAATCAATCTGATTTATGCCCAAAGTAAGCCTTGAGGTGCCCACCTGCCACGGTCATGTTGTCCGCCTTGTCGGCCAATTTGAAATGCGGAGCATCACCGCTGACCTCGCACTTGTAGACGCCCGTCGACTTGGCTCCCTGTAAGCTCAGATCCAGCCTGCAGCTAGATTCATTGCACATATACTTGCCGTCCAGGACTTGAAGTCCTGGCACCCCGAATGTCATGTAAATGGGACTCGCTAAGGGGGAATATCTAATAGAAAGGATGCTGCTGGTGAAAATAGTTTCTGTGAAAAAGTAGGAAGAAGTACCTGAAGAACTCCTCGTGATCCTTGTACCACTTAACCGAATTCAGCGTGTGCCCTCTCATATCGTAGCTGCAGGATAATGTGACATTGTCCCGGAAATCCACAATCTCCGGCACACTGATGTCCGTCACAAAAAGGGCGGAGGCCAGTGGGTAATCTAGTAAATGTGGGAAGGTAATGTTGAAATCAATTTATATCATTTGTATTCCTAAAAATATTATTGAACCAAAAGATGATTAAACTGCAACGTTTAGTTAATTGTAATTTATTTTATACTTAAATATTCGCTTGTACATTGCGAGCAGTGCCTGATTCAGCTTGGAAAGCTTCCGAAACAGATTTGCAGCTGCTGAATATTTATCATGTCCTGCTGGCAGAGTTCCCTTCGGTTAACAATCCTTTTGCTCCTGCATCACACACATCTCCCCCAGCTCATGTTAAATTTATTTTTGCCAAGGCAAAAGTCGAGTCATTTGACATTTCGGTTTGCTGGCGTTTCTTATCAGTTTTCGGCCCCGCCACCCACTGCTCGTTGTTTATTCGGTGGCCAGCTCTATCTCAACTACCTTGTAAGGGGAAGCTGGCAAACTACATATGCCAGTTACATATGGCCCCATATCCATTGCATTTTGTTTCTTTCCCTCTCCTTTTAGCTCTCCGACTCTGCCCCTGGTGCCGGGCTACCGGACTAACTAACTGTTTTGCATATTCATTTCATGAAATTTCAAATTTATTCGATGTCTCATGTGCCAGAAACTTGGCCACAAAGCAAGCCCCGCACCTGCCCTGTCCCACGCGTCCCACCTTTCGGTCCCGCCCCCTGCCCATTTTCCATTTTCCCAGGTCAGTCACCTGGGCTGAATTAAAAATTACGCATACGCACACGACACCCACCGCCGCCGCCGAACATGTCTCTGGACTTTGGTGACCAAAATTTTGTCATTGGCCTGTGGGTTTTCGTGTCCGCTGCACGGACATGGCAGACTACCATGTAAAGTACTGGCCCCTCATCCTGTGGAGCGTTCGTGAGCCACGCCCCACAATCGATGGCAGGAAAGCGCTCGGCTGGCCGGTTATCTGACAATATTTTATCATCCGAAGCTGCTACAGTTTAGGGTTCTTTAATCGCAAATGTTACAACTTTGTCAATGGATCATAAGTTGGTTATTTTTAAAATTAAATTAAAATTAAATTAGAGTGCAAAATATTAATGGATATATTATGTTATTAGCAAAGTTACATAAATTTTGAGTTCTCTTTGATAAAAGTTTTCAAATGAAAACTAATAGTTACATTTTATTACCAAATATTACATTAAATTGTAAATTAGTGGTATCATCAGAATAGTTAGGATTCAACTGCAACTAAATAAACAATTTTGCATCTTTAAATAGCCAGTAAAACTGCTTAAAACTGTTTAAGCTATGCAGGGGCAAAACCAGAGCCCCTACCTTTTGTGTGGCTTAACCTCCGTCCCCGCTTAACCACACAGAATGGAATGGGTGGGGTTAAGCCCAGACACAGATACAAACATAGATATATTTACACCTCAGCACATGAAAACTTTGCTGATAATTAACCTACACATTTCATTCGAGAAATGGCAAGCACACAGACACGACCAACCCAAAACTTACTCAACGAAATCCCCCACCCACAGCCAGCAGTCTGAATTCAGAGAGGAATTTTTAGGGGCAGGACCCAGGCCGTCCAAGTTTTGGTGATAAATTCATTTAGAGATGCCGAGACGAGACATTTATGCAAACATTTTTGCAGTGGCATGTTTTTTTAATAGCTATCTGTGGGCCGGTGAAGGAGTAGTTCTTCCTCACACGCTACGTACACACAAAGATTACAATGGATGAGTAAGTTAGTTTCCGGTTTAGAAAAAAATGAATAAATCTCTAACAAATAATATTAAAAAAATAGTATTTTTATAAATTATATGGAGGTTATTAATGTAACTTATTTATGTATTTAACAATAATGGTAATTGTGGTTTATTCAAAAGCAACATTGTTTAGAAGTAAATAAGTTTTAAACGAATAAAGTTCCTTAACCAGTGATTCCATTTTATAACTAAGGTATAATATATTATTATGTAGACCTTATTCAGGTTTCCCTTAGTGTATTCTTGTTCATTTGCCGCTTGTGGATGTGGCCCATATGCATAAATATTCATATCATCGGAAGGCTTAAGCTCAGCCACTAAAACCCACAAAGTGGAGAAAAAGAATCTATAAGAGACTGGCAAACAGTCAAAGTGTTTCCCATATTTTAGAAGCAACCAAAATTGTACAAATTAATTGGGTGTCGAATGACAGAGGAAGAAGGCGAGACCGAGTTCAGCTGATTTCCAATGTAAATAAACAGGTCCTGGCAATTTGTTATTTGTTATAGTTGCTTTGTGGTCTCCCAGGGCCACATCGTAAATTGGATGCCCCACAATGGACAATATTTAATTCCATTAGGCTGTGTAACTTGTTGTTGAAATGTAGAAGGGAATTGAAAAGTTACAACTCTCCAGCAGAACTTTCCTTGCGACGCCTTTCTCCGGCTTTCATTGTAGGGCAATCCTTTGTGCTCGTGCCCTGGATTGCATGAGTTCCCTGCTACCAGCTGCTGCTGCACTCAGGTGTGTGTGGGAAATGTGTGTGCGGAAAATGTGTCAGCCGCAGTGGAAGAAATCGCAAAAGAGGTTAAATGAAACCCTGCATATAGACCTTATCCAGGGGCAGTCAAGAGTATATTCAATGTATAGTTAGCATCGAACTGAGAAAGGGTTTTAAGGGTATATTATTGTATACATACAGCAAACTATGAATTTTTCACACTATGGTGGTAATTAAGCAATATAATTGATAGATGAATACAATGCAGACTCGAACAATATATTTATGAATAATGTGACCTAGTTAAAGGAAACCCTTCTTTATTTCTATGTTATTACTCTCTTAAATAAAAACTATAAGCTATAAAAACATGCACATGTTTTTCTCAATAGTATTTCACAAAAGTAAAATTTATCACTACTTTAATTTACTTTGAGCGCGCTTTCAAACAAACCCCAAGCAATTGGCACTTTTCGACGTAACCAGGCCAAAGTGAGAACCTGCTCTATCAGCTGCCCTTTTCCAATTTACCAACTGCATTTTCCTAAACTTTTCCCCAGAGCCGGCACACATGATGGAATACAATTCCGAGCACTCGCCGGGCGGAGCGGGGGCGGCGAAGTGAGCCACCAGCTCATTTAATGCGCTGCAAATTAATTGCCCCATTGCCATTGGCAATTTCAGTGCTGAGAGCGAGGGAGGAGCGAGAGCGGACGGGGCACTGCCTTTGGCAGTCTGCCTAATTGCGAACATTTCAAAAATACAATTTAAGTTTAAACTGCACTCAAGATGTGCTGCTGCCGGAAAAGTTGTGCCAGCAGAAATTACCAAATGCCAAAAGGGATGGGAGGAGCGCAGTGCAACTGCGTCGGAACAGCCGTTGGAATTATGGCGAAAGTCATTAAAAGAGCCGCCAGGGGCAAAAAGTTTGCCAATATTGATTTGCGGTTGCTGTTCTCGCCAAACACCAATAACAATTAAAATAATAATAATGAACCGATTCGCAGCAAGCGAGCAACAAACAAACAACTGACAGAGGCGATTTGTCCGGCTCACATTACGCATACGCGGCGGCGGTGTCCACAAATCCGCGCCACCGCTTCATTAAGCAAACAAATATTGTACGACGCGGAAAAACAACAAGGAAAAAACATTAAAGCAAATTAAAAACAATGATAATTTCCTCCGTTCCGGAGGAGGTTCGCAAAAAACTTACCAATTAAAAGTGCGACGAACAGAAACATCAGCCAGCCGTAATCCATTTTTTGTCGTCGTCCTTATTGTTGCTCTTGTTTGAATAAAATTAATTGCTTCCAGTTATTGTTGCTCTTGGCTTTGGCAGTGCCGTTGATTTATGCCGTTTATCCCCCTCGAATCGCCGCAGATTGGATCCTTTTGTTTCGAGTGCAGTCGAGAGAGGATGCGACAGAAACTAAAATCGAACAACCAAGTGGAGGTCAAACGGGTGGCTCAATTAATTGAACGCTGTGTCAAAAGAAGACGTACAAAAGGAGGACTCGCTGTGGAGATGGAGATGGCGCAACGGGAGAGAAGAATATAAATAAATAAACTAAGCGACAAACTCATGCAGAAAAGTTCAAAGGATACGCTCTGTCAGTGTCGTTATAAATAAATAACAAACATTAGAGAAGTGCAGAGAAAAACGTCCAAGGAGTTTCATGCCAGGAAGTACACAGAGAAAAGGCAAAAGAATCTGCAATATAAAGGCTTTTATATCTTGTAATGCTTGCTGTCTTCGCTTGAGTGTTATAATTTATTATCAAATCACAACATGACATCAACATGTAGGAGTAATTGTTATTTTATTTTCTTAAAACAAGTCCATAAACAGTATATTTTATAACAAATCACAACTATTCATGGAGATTATATACAATAAAAGTATGAAAAAACTATGCTTTCGATATTTGTAATAAATAAATTATTTAATTCAAAAATAGCGAAAAATAATCATATATTTTGGAGACATTTTGGTATAAACTATATTTCCCTGTGTACAAACTCGCATGAAAGGGAAAACAGGGGAAAAAACGTAAAGAACAAGGACTTGTGGGCGTGGCAGACGCCCTGGCATCCTGTTTTGGAGCATGTACATGTGCTTCTGTGTGTGCGTTTGTCAACTTAAATAATTTAAATGCCAAATTCAAACGAATCCATGTGTTTAATATTTGAATAAGCCATCCGCCGGCCCCAGCCACGCCCCCACTCGCTGGGGACCTTGTGCTGCCAGTACCTTTTCTCTTGTATTTGGTTTTCTTCTTTTCTTTTTTTTTTTGGTTACACGTTCACGTTATTTTTGTCTCGGTTGTTCTTGTCAATTTGGTTTTGCCGGAGTTAACATTAAACTGAAATTGAGGCACTCCACGGAAACGGAAGTTGCCAGTCCAGTGCAATTTAAACTTGTTTCGTTTGTTTTATTCTTCCTTCCTTTTTTTCCAGGCTGTTTTAAAAGTACTTTCGGAACTTTTGCCTTATTCCTTTCACTGAGTATTTTGGTTAACTGCAATTTTATTGACTGCCCGCTTTGGTTAATTGACCTTTCGCAGGGGATGCTGAACCTGGGCTTTATTGCAATCTTTCGGTTTTCATGTTCATTTCCCGCACTGATGAATAATTACTTTTTGCATTACATTAAATAATAATCGGCGTTCTGTTGAGTTTTCTATTTTATTTTGTTATTTTTTTTATGTTGAATTGAAATCGGTCGGCCATAGAGGAACACTGTAAAAAAGTATCTCCGCGCGGCTTCAGGCTTACGAGCTGACTGAAGCTGTGGATTCGTGACTCGGATTCGTGAGTTCAACTTCACGGATGCCATCGCGGTCGGCGTCGCTGCCGCTGCCAGAGGACTTCGGGAGCGGCAGTCGTGTAATACCGTACGCTCAGCCTCTGGGCGCGCGCTCGTGTCTTCGGGATGCTCGGTTACACGACAGCTGAGCCTGTAACGGAGTGTCCAGCAGCGGTCCATGAGAGCGGCGAAGCGAAGAGAGCCGAAGAGAGTCGTGCGGGATTTTGTAGCTTTGTCGCTTGTCGCTCGTCCTGTTATCAGTGTTACAGTGTTCTATTATGGTATTCTAACATTCTGTGAGATTCAGTTTCTGTTATTTACAGATTAACTTGCTTTTGTACATAAGGGTGAAGGGTTGTTATTCAGTTTTTAAGTTTTATTTGGAAAATAAATTTAGGTAATAATCCCCTAATATTAATCATTTTTATATTAATAATTTGCTTAAACTTTAAGCTTTTTATATTGTACAAGATAAGAAGAACTGTTAAATTTAATTTCTTTGACTTTGTAAACAAAATGCAAGTGCTTTCAAATAAAACATACTTTATCTAAGATTTAATTTAAAACTAAATTATTGGCTACTGTTCTTCCCCCGGGGGCTGCGGTTTATTCCAGACACTTTTTAACATATTCATAGGGCCCTGCCTATAGTGCGAGCCCGGCCAAAAGTTTCCTTTAAAATCCAAAACACCTTACCATCCTTGTTTGTGCTGGTGATGTGCGAGTTTTATGGTTAACGGATATCCTTGGTAGTTAAATGCAGACAACAAACGGAGGAGTCCAGGGGCGAGGTCCGTGTTGCAGCTGCATGTAAAAATATTACGGCAGGGGGGGTTATTTTGCCACCAAGGCTGCTGGGCGTTTTGCGGGTGTTTAGTGGGTGGATGGGATTCGGGGGCGAATGACGACGGCGACGACGACGACGACGGCAGCACAAAGTCATCTTATCATTTCATGAATAATGCAGGGATTTGTTAGGGACACATGACTGGAATTTTACGCAAAAGTTGTGATGATGTTGCCGCTGCTGCCGCTTTTGCAGCTCCTGATGCTCCTGCTGCTCCTGCTGCTGCTGCTGCTTTTTCTTTTGCCAACCGCCAACACTTTGAGGTTGTTGCTATGCATTGTGGCTGTGTTTGTTGCTGCTGCTATATGGGTTACTATATAACTGCAGTCTGCTGGGTGCGGCAATCAACAGAAAATTGCAGATTTTAAATTCAAAGCATTTTGCTCGCCGTCCCTGTTAAGCTCCCCTCGTTCCTCCCGCCTCTCCTCCAGCCGCTGTAACTTAATTCTAACGAATAATTTCTGATGCCCGAATATGAATATTAAAACAAAAACGACGCGCGCCCCTGCATATGCCACACTTTCTTTCGCTGTAAATGGCGTATCCGGTTCCGGCTTCCTCGCAGCTACCTGCCCCTATCTGCCAGCTATTTATTTTATGCGAATTTCGCTCGTCTCCGTTCTCAAGTCACGTGACAACTCAAACTTTGCACCATGAAACAGAAACAGAAAAAAGGGGAAAAAACGAAAAGAAAATAGAAAAAAGGTATAGCGAAAAACTTGCCAAAAATGCACGAGCTTTGGCTGGGTAAAAAATTGCAACTTCTTTAACGCTGCACTCACTTACACACACGCTGGGACCCGGGATCCGTCTGCTTGGTTTAAGCAGAGGGTGGGAATAAAAAAGTTTCCTGCAAATAAATCAGGAATTTTAAAAATTCATAACTTTAAGTTTGCTTTATGACTTTTGTTTATAACGTGTTACCACACTGCGTATGCGTAATGCCTGCCGTGTGTTCGCCCGAGAAGCAAACCCGGAAACTTGTTGTGGTTGGCACACCAAAGGCTTTCCATAATTAATAAGATAAGCTGAGATATTTGAAATTACTCCCTAAAGAAATACGCAAAAATACTTAAAAAGGAGTATTTATTTTAAAGGTTTACTTTTAATCCTTATCACTCATTTAAGTATTTGCCTAAATTATATTTGATGTGTAATTTTGCGTTTCAATCTTTAATTTATAAATTTCACCATCTACTTGAATTTAAAAATAAATACAAATTAAAGCAGCCAAATTTCAGGTGAAGCATTTTGGCATTCAAGGCATTTTCGGCTTGCTTCCTTTAGAATTCTCGCTTGGGTCACTTTTGCGGTTCAAAATTGGCCAATCTTTGGTTTGGCCTCAGATGTGTCGGAAATTCGAGGAATTTTATTAAATAAATTGATAAATATTTGCATATTCAAAGCTTATCTTTTGGCAGCCCATTCGAAAGGTGAACTGTCCAAGACAGGCTTCGATCCCATCACTTTCATTTCCCCCAGACTCCATCGCAATGACACACTTTTCGTTCTCAAGTTATCTAAGATGCCGGCAATCAAGGCGCCGTCATATTTGGCCGCAATTTTCTGGTCTATCGTTGGAAACCACGAAACCTGGCTGCTGTGCTCGACACTCAGGAAAAAACGTAGGCCAAACATATTGTAAATAATTTTATTCCATTTAATTTATATTTGAGAAATTATAAAATTACATTTCATGCTGTTTGTCGATTCATTGGTTAATAGCTTTCACTATTAAACAATTATTGTAAAACTATTATCTAATTATTTTTAATTTGTACCCGTAACTTGGAAAATACCTTTTTATACTTGAATACATAAGAAGTAAGTCTTAGAATATTTTTGCATTCCTTTGTTTTCCTATTTTTTTCTCAGTGCCTGTATGCATTTTTATACAACTACCTTAATGAAAAACTAAATTGTCAATCAACCATGAATTGACTCAAATGAAGTGTAAAATTACAATTTCATCCAATTTGCAATTAACTCAACGAGAAGATGGCAAAAGAGGAGAATCTCTTTTTTTCCAATTTCAAATTATTCCATTGGAACGCACATGCAGCTGGACGTCGAAGGGGCTTCCATCTATCCATGTATCTGTATGTTTGTTTCTGTATCTGCGCGATAGAACGGGTGTTTACAGAGTCTCCTCCCGATACAATGCACACCTAAAACTCATAAGGAGGAGAAAAAAAAAAAACAACAATGACGGAAATAAATTCAATTTACCAGCTGACTCTGCATACATCGGTTAAGATTGTATTAAATCTTATCAGGCATAGGGTTCATTATTCAGAGGAGGCACTGTATCTCATGGACTTTCACTCCTTTGGTCCCCCTTTGCGGTATCGGAAAAGCGCTGACATCGTTTTGAGGACGGGGCGCGGCTAGTTGGGCACTTTTCTTACCTGGAAAAGTGCAAGTTTAATTGCATTGAGTGTAACTAGTTAATGGCTGAAATTGCAAATTGAAATGGTGACAAAGTAATTGAGGTCAGGAAACTCCCCGCGGAGTCGTCGGATCGAGCGCTAATTACAAAACGGACATTGCAGCTGCCAATGGGGTCGCTTGGCAGCTCTTCCGTGCGCCGCTTCGCCTCGCATCGCTTTCGTTATATTTTCCAGCAATATCGGAAAATATGCAACAGCAATTTTCACAACAACTGCAATGGCAACGGCAACGGCAACGGTCACGACAACAACAGCAGCTGCCAAAGTTGTGCGGAATGTCAAAGTTTTCCCGCCACTGCCTCGCTCTTGCACTCTAAAAACATTTACAAATTGATTTTTTGCGGCGGCTGTCATGTTCGAAAAATGTGTATATTTTTTGGCATATAAATGGCTATTCACAAAGCCGCAACGAGGGACATACGCATATCCGAGTACCGAGCGCAACCTGATGTATTTAATGGCACATTTTGGCGAAATAATAAAATGTCGGTAATCAAACGGTCATTTGCATGTTCATTTTTGCTGCCGGGGACCCAAATGCCAGCAACTGAACTATGCCAAACGGTAATCGAAGAGAGCTAATGCCGGACTCTGGCTGAAATAACCGTCAGCCAATTATTAGTTACCGTATAACTTGGCTAAATGACAATGGTCGACATCGGTTATTTATGGTAGGTAGAAAAAATGCATTAAAATAATAAACTTCCATTGTGTGTACTACCTTTTTTCCTTGATTTTAATTGCATATAACAACCCTTACAACCTAAATATGTTGATTGAAAAACCCACTTAGCTTATTAACATAAATTACCTTTCAAATAAGCATTCTTCCTAAAGAACTTGCATCCACTTGCGATTCGATAAATGAAAAACATTTTCCAATGATACACACTTCAGTTTTAACTGCGGTAAGCACGGAATTATAATTAATTTTTTATTAATCACAAAAATGAAAGCCAGTTAATCCCATGCAATCCACAAACATTTGTGAAACAATCAATCATTTGCGAATTAACTTAAATATTCCCAAGAGCTCTTAGCGAGTATCAATAGCCTCCAATTTAACAAGCGTTACATGACAGTCCCCATGCCACTCGCCAAAAAGCTTAACAAGGGTGCATTTGTAAAAAAAAAAACAGATTTAACATGCTGCAAAATGCCAGCACCACCCATCAGAACCAACAAAAAATATTAACATATCAAGAAGGATGTGAAGAGAAGTGTTGAAAGTGACAGAAACTGGTAATACTCTTACTAAGCATTTACAATAATTGATACAAAAGAGAATTAGTACTTTTTCTCTGTAATGGAGTCAATACTTTGATTTTAAATAACAAGATTCTTAGTTTATTTATTTATTTTTATGTACTTGTATATTATTATGTTCAAGCATTCAACATATATTTGTTGCTAACCAGCTTAAGTATTTCTAAACCTGTTACCTAGTTAATAATATCCCCTTTAAGAGCATTCAAGTCCGGTGTTGAGCAATGTTTCAATCAATCAAGCGAGAACGGTGTGAAAATTATCCGAGCCGCGTGAAAAGGAAACGGAAATTGCTGCGAATTGTGTGCTGTCCACAGGTAAACACATCCGTGTCCACATATACATTGGCCAGCTGTGAACGCCACTTGATTTCAATATTTCAATCAGCGATGCGCACAGTTAGTTAAGCTTTTTGCATACATTATGCAATTTCAGTGGCCACAAATGATGCAACTGCCACTGCCACTGCCGCTGCAGAGGCAGAGGCAGCAGCAGCGGCAGCTGCAACAATAACATCATTAGATGCAACCGCGCCAGCTCATCGCAACATCGGCGCAATCCCGCCAATGGCGACATTAAATCATCGATCCAAAAAGTACCTGTTAAGGGCTTTTGCCGCATTTCGAGCTCCGGCTTCGTACCGATTTGCAGTTGGCCAAGTGCCCGGGACTCTGGGATTTTCGTGTGTGTGTCTGGCTACACATGGAGAAGTTTTACTATATGTAAAATGCACTTAATTTTATGATAAATGAATGGGTACTACTTAAGTTTAAGTTTTAGGCTTTAATACAAATCATTAATTATATGATGAAAATATGTTTAAAAGCTAAAACTAATTAAGAAAGAGCGATTTAATATAATGGAATAAAAGGATCAACTCAACTTTTATATTAAATATGAAAGAACTTTTATATACTTTTTATACTTTGCTTTTCTTAAGAAAGTGTTTCTGACTATTCTTTTATTTGTTTTTATTAAGTTGAAAGTGTTTTTGGATAGCATTAAATATTAAATTTAGAATTAATATTTTAATTTTGATTTATAACTACAAAGTAAGCACAATTCCAAATTATTATAAGGACTTTTTTTGTGGCATCAAAACTTTTTCCACGTGTCGCCCTGCTCTTTTATTTGTTGCTTGTACCCCGTAGCTTGTGCATATTGTGAATGCGCGCATTTCGAGCACGTGATTGAGATTTTTACATTTAAAACGTGACTGAAATATTTTGCAGTTTCGTCACTTCGATGCCTACCGCAGGAGGATACATTCTCGCCATTTACCATTCCGCCTCCCACTGCCCGGACTCGTTCTCCATTATCCCTTCGCCGTTCTCCATTTCCCGTGCTTGGTTCTCCGTTCTCAGTTCTCCGTTCTCCACACTTCATTCTCCATTCCGGACTCGCCATTCCGTATTCCGCATGCAATGAAATGTATTCAATACTCCGTCAATGATGTCCCAAGGACCATTCGCCTGCGGCTGCCTTTTATTATTATTATTTTTATGTGCTGCTCCTCCATTTGTCCGGTCCGCTCCTTTGCCGGCCAGCGCTGTCCTTTCACCTTTGCCCCCTCCTGGCACTCTTCGTCCTTTTCAATCAACGGCAAATGGCCAAGTGTTAACTAGATTTAAATAATGCATTAGTCGTTGCCGTCCCTTCGCTTTGGAGGCTTGAAAAATGTCTGTGTCAGAGTCTTGTCAATCCGAGTTTCATACCAACTTTATTTTAAATTTGCGACCTCGAAGCGCAATCTGAACGGGAATTCGAAAGTGTTTTTTTTTAATGCCAAGAAAATGTGTTAGCATTAACAAATCTCTTTCCGGCTTAGTGTGCATTTTTCCAACTTAATGTCTCATTAGAAACTTTAAATCCACTCTGTCAATGAGGCTAGTCAAGTGTGAATGCTAAAATGTCATCGAGTCGCAATCATCATGTCTTTCGAGTGCCAATTAATTGAAATTGCCATGCACTCCGTGCATGCAGGGTGGGGTCTGTATCGAAACAAAAATGGCAATTGCAAATTTTTTGATTAGCCAAGCCATTTGGGGCTTCGTCTGGAACTTTCCGGCAACTGAAAAGTGCAACAAATTCTCAGCTGACGTTGGCCACAAACTTGCCAAAAACGAGGAGCGACCCAACGACAGTTGCCAGGCTGTAAATAAAATTTAATGAAATGATACGATAAAGTTGTGAGTGTGTGATTTACACATAGAAGACCCGGAGATGGCATAGCACGATTGCCTGTGCACTGAACTATGAATTGTTGGATTTGTTAGCGAAATTATACCGATATTCCTCCTCGGAAGGAAAGCTTCTTTTGTTTCGAAATTACAAAAAGATCTTCTCAAAGAAAATAAAATATAAAAATGAAAATAAAATAAAATAATCACTGTTGTGATCGTTGGTAAATAACCTTATTTTTGTTTAAAAATATTTCAAAAACCATCTACTTTCCGCAGTGCATTTGTTTGTTGTTAGACAAAGTCAGATTTCTCCGGATTTTACTCATTCGTTTTGGTGTGGCAGTGTGGCAGTAGCCCGTCCTTTGTCTCAGTGCTTAATTTCCACATTGGCAATTAAAATTTTGTATGAGTTGCTTGCAATCAGTGCACAAACTTGCCACGCACAAACAAATACGCAGGCAGCGGCACACACCGACACACCCGGACGCACTCAGCTGCATGCGGCGACAAACTCAGCTGGTGTCTGCATAATTTAAAGCATACATTTAGGCTGCCGGTCCTGGCTGTGTGATAAATGCCATCCAGTCAGCACACCCGCACTCCCTCACACCCATATAAATGACATCAGTTCGCTGCTGCTGACAATTCCAAACAATTTGCCGAGTCTGGCAAGCATTTTGGGCTTGAGACTCTTTCCAGCTTGCTGCTGTTGCTGCTGTGATTGCCGTCTTCGGCGCCACGCCTTGGGTATAGACCACGCCCACCCGCAATCACGCCCGTTCGTAGACACTGCAAGAAGTCGGTGACATAAAGAGATTGACAAGTATTAAAGATGGATTCCTAAGACCTCATATTACATGCCCCATAAATAACTACTTTTTTATTAGCAAAAATGATTCCCATTCTATTAAGCATTTTTAAATTTAACATATATATAAATCACACACTATTTTTCTCTCCGTGCAGACTTTAAATGCATGTAAACTAAGAACAAATGTTTAGAGAAAACTTGTTACTTGTTATTCTGCATATTTGACAAACACTTCACATGCTCACACAGCTAACGAATCCTGAATCCTGAAGCTCCTTGGGTTCATTCAATCCGGAATCTCCGTCAAGTATCTCAAATTCGAATTATGAGCCGAGAGATACTTAATTTCTTTGCAATTGGAACGATGCCCATGCCGGGTTCACTCTAAGATTTATCTAATTGCAACGAGAGCTTTTTATTTATTTGCTGAGTTGTGTTTAAATAGAGAATGAGTTGGACTAAATGCTATAAAAGTGATTGAGAGTGCTTGTGTTTTGGTGTCTTCAGAAATATATTCACATGGCATAGGCCCGGCGCATCATCAGATCGAAATACATATCGTTGTCAATGGAGGCACTGATGGTGGCGTAATAGTTGACGAATTCCTCACGAGTGATCTGCAGTTAAAGAACTGTTTCTTAAAAGTGAACAGCTAACGAGAATTCTGCAGATTCTACCTTGCCATCCAGATTTCCGCGGCCACCCTCAAAGTTGTGTAGGAAGTCGGTAAGGATCTCGTCCTCGCTTTTCTCACCGCTCTGGTACTTCGGGTGCTCCTTCACCGAGTACACGTTCTTCAAATCCTCAATCGTTATAACGCCATCATCGTCGCGGTCCATTTTGTCGAAGGCCTGATCGATAATAGTCAAGCGGCACTGTGGCATTGGGGGCTGTAGAAATAAAATATAATAATTGATTAATAATCATTTGTTTTTAAATACACATTAAGATAATACAGGTGTTGCAGATTTTACCATTTAAAATAAATTTAAAAACAATTTAAATGTTAATACTTACGCGCAGTTTGAGCAGGAACTCTGTCATATTGATTGAACCGCTGCCATCTTCATCGAATCTAAATTAGCCATGAAATAAGGTGTTATTTCAATGTTGACCCACATTTTCAAAGCTGTCACTCACAGTCCAAACATTTCCTTGATTTCCTCCCCCGTGACATCCAGGCCGGTGTCCCTGATTCCGGTGGTGAACTCCTCCTCGTTGAGCGCCTTGCTGCCGTCGTCGTCCATCGCCCGAAAGGCTCTGCAATGAATAATCGACAATTAAACTCTTACACCTGCATAATTCATTTCGGTCGCTGTCGTTAAAAGTCAATAAGCCAATCATCATACCTGCCCAGTCCCAAAATGCCTGTTGCTCCGCGGCTAAGGCAGAGCAGTCTCAGCTTGGTAATGGGATCCTTGTCGGCGCCATCCGTCAGTTCACGATGAGCTTTGCTCATGAGGTTCGCCTCGAGGGTGTACAGGTCGTTGTTGGGCGACTGGGGGTGAGACGGTTGAAAACTATGTAAGCGGAATTTCGTATCAAGAAGTATTTACCGAATATCTGTTACACTTGGAAAATCTATTAAACGAGAACATTTCTAAAAAAAATTCTTTATACAATTTGTAGCTCTTTTTTGACTCTTCGATTTAAGGTAACAAGGTTTATCAAAGTAAGTTCCTTGATTGACAACTATTGACGAGTTTACTATTTCCTGCCTTTCAGTGTTTATTCCGAAGTGTAAACTGTTTTTTTTTCAAGGTGTTTATTCTTTTTCAGACCCGTTGAAACGTTTTATCGATTGAAGGGAATTACTGTAAACTGAAACGCGTTCGACATCGAAATGATTTTCTTAAACTTATTATGGCTATAATAAAAAAATGTCTTTAAGGGTATAAGGTTTAATTTGCTGAGAATAAATAACTAAAAATATTAATATAGTTAAAGACTTTTGAAGGAATGAACTCAAATATCCGCTATTGTGAATAACCGAAATCTATCAGAAAACAACTCTATCAAGTTAAAAACTTAAAAAAAAATATATATAAAATATTTTCTTGAAAAAAAATTATAATTTTTAATAAAAACGGTCTGTATTTTAGTACCAACTATTTAAATTGTAGCTTATTAAACTTGACAGCAAAGCGAAGATAATTCTTTTAATGATATAATTCTTCATGCAGCAAATATATTGCTCTTTTTTTATTAGCTTACTTTTATTAGCTTAGGGGCACAAGGGGCATATTACAGATATATAAAACCCAGTGAATCAACATCAACCAAGTGGATTATTTTCCTAAAATATCTTGTGGCTATTCCGAGTATTGTAATCCGCGGCAGTCCCACATTAAAGTGACTAACAATAATATCCATTTATGAAGCCAGTAATTAAAGCCTTAGCGAAAACCCAAACAGTGTAAACAACAAAATGTACTCAAAAGGCAGTGAATCATTCGCTTGGCCTCAGCTGATATTTCTCAAGATGCTCTGCAAGCGTTTCGTCACAAACTTAAAGCTGGATGCTTTCAATTAAGTTGATTTCGACGCCAGGTAGCCAGAGAAAGGCACGATTGCTGTGGGTGGCTGGTGGGTTTTTCATTTCTGTGAAAGCCCATCTCGCCATTTGTCTAATTGGAGCTCAAGGTGAAGGTCGCCGCACAAAAGTTTACCCCCACAGAATAAAAACCAACGCAACTTACATCCATGTTTGTATCTTTTTTCCTTCTTTCAATAGACCTTTTTTCCTATTTTTGTACGAAATTTGATGGAGCTTTCTCTTTTTATAGTCTACCAACTGAACTGCAAGATACTTGTTACTTTGCCGGCTTTGAAATGCAAACTGAAAGCGAAAAATAAAGCGGCGGCAATGAATAAACAGACGAGTTGACGTGGGGAGGAATAGAGGGGGGATTTTCAGAGCCACAGAGAAAGAGAGAGAGAGAGACAGGGAGCAAGTGGAACTGAAATATGAGCTTTGGCGGGGAAAAAACTAGTTACTGAAAAGCATTTACGGTCATGTAGAGCAGACAGCTCTCCGCAGACAGAAAAGCCAGTAGCCCGCTCACACACCTGACTCATCCGCTAATAGCTCACTCATTCTCTCTCTCTTTCTCTGGCTGTGATGCCTGTATTAAGCTTAGAAAGCTAAACAGATAAATTACTTAAATATTTGTATTAAAGAGACATTTTAAAGATTTAATTAGAACATAGTAAATGCTTAAGTGAGTTTTCTGATTTAAATATTTAATCTAACAAAGTAAAGGGAAGGCATTATTAGAAGTGACTTCTAATCATAACCAATATCTCCTGAATATATTTTATAACTAAAACATTATCCAAATTTATCTATTAAAAAGCTTACATGTCAGCACCGCCCTTAGCCCCTTTCTGAAACGTTTCATTTCAATTAAAGTGTGACTATTCCCACACACCAATTTCGTGGTGCTCTCTCTCTCTGTCTCTGTGGCAGAATGTTTACCTGCGACAAACACGGGCCGCCGCCGACACATAAAAAATAAAAACGAAATGGATGTTGCCTGTAAAATTGATCTAGATAAAAAACAAAAATGGATTCACCTAAAAGTATGCAATTCGAAGTGTCCGCCAGTTGAAAATTTATTTGGTTTTGGAACCGAACGAGAAAGGTCAAAGTTAAACAAACGATGACTTTGATAAATTTTATTCCAACGACATTTCGGGGGGAATAAAGGCCAATGTGTCATGCATGATGATTGGTTTCCTTTTGAAGATTGCCTTACATTGAATTATTTAATGGAAGATTTTTGCAGTTGTTCCTAGAAACCGTTAGCTTGCTAATTACTTTAAAGCTTTAAATATTTAACCTCAATTTCACAGGTAAATCTAAGAATTTACTTTTCATATTTTTATGTGGCAAATATAAACAAACCTGTAAGTCCAGATAAAGTTTTGTTTGCTTGGTATAAGTGCTTTACACAGAAAATCTTTATTTATACAAAAGGGAAGCGACTTCTTTTAGCTTAAAAAAAAAACGAACCAACAAATGAATAAATAAATAATACTTATTATGGCTATTTTTTATCTATGCCGCCTGCGGTAAAAATAGTCACTGTGGCCCTACATAGGGCGGGAATTCAACCCCCTCGGTATCGATTATTTGTTCACTTATTGACGTTGCCGTATGTTTTGAATGTCCTTTGTGGCTTTGTTGTGTCAAGGTCTATTTACTTGGGCGGGTAACGTGTAATTTGCGAAATTGTCCTGACTTTGGTTGCAATTGGAGATGGTCTTGTTGCAGCACACGTGTGCCACGGGTCGTATGTGTCTCATACAATATGCATACGCCCCCGAGTGCACTGCCATGTCACTCGACCGTTAACACAAAAATATAGCCACGCAAACAGCGGCAGCACAATATTTTCATTTCGAACCGTGTATGTTTGTCTAACGTGGCCCAAAATAATCAGCTATGAATCACTGCCGGCGGCCAACACTGCGTATGCGTAATATGCATTGCAATGCACACTTTGAACGCTTTGTGTGTGTGTGTACTTTAAGTGACTGTTATTGCTTGATAATTGATTAATTTATATTAACCTTGAGGGTCCAGCCCTTCGTGCGAATGGCCTTTAAGAACATGCCGCCTACCGAACGGAAACCCAACTAACTTCAGCCGACCACGCGGTGTCCCGTGCTGCCACCACCGAAATCATACAAGCCGCAAACAGCCGTAAATGGAACTAGGCAACAGCTCGGGCTGAACCACAACACATAGGACGGCGGGTTTTGCAAATAAATGGGGCAAGGTGACTCACAGCAAGTCGACGGAAACTCTTCGATATAAAAATTAGAGCGGGAACAAGGAGAATAAAATTATAACTTTTCAAGTTGATATTAGTTGCTTGTCATACAGTTAATAGAAAAAATATTAATTTGAATACATTTTATGTCCTTTATATAATGGGTTGTAACATTTTAGGTTGAGAGGCCTAAAAATAGTTGAATTCATTTATGAAAATTAAGCAATTCCTGGAATCAACCTTGATTACCTCGCCTTTGGACCTTCACAAGGTGACCAGAGGAAGTGACCTGTAGGTTTTCCACCTTTTCCGCACATTTCCCCAGTTGAATGACTGCCCGTCCGAGTGTACGTATGTATGTGTGGGCGGAGTGTGTGCGTGTGTGTGCAGTGATGTTGTCAACGCATCAACTCGGGCTGAACTCAATCAGTGAATCACTTCACAATTCGCTGATCAAAAGGAAAACAATCATACGCATTTGAAGTGTCAGAAATTGCCAAAGAGGAAAAGCTGGGGGACGAGGACGAGGCAGGGCGACGAGGCAGAGGGAGCGAGATGGACAGACGAGAAGGGACGAAGCAGGACCCTTTCGTCCTTTCGTACTTTCTGCCATTTCGCCATGTTGACACACTCAAAACTCGGCGACTCTGTGCGAGTGTCTGGCGTGTATTTTCTTTTTAATCAATTTATATGCAAATAAGTGAAATGCTTAACTGAATTTGAGCTGTCTCTCTGACTGACTGGCTTTATTCACCGCCACCCCCTGCCGCGTTTCAATCATTCGCCTGAATTCGCCTTTTTGCCAGCTGCTTGATTGAAAACGTTAAACGCATTGATTAACGAAAGACGCCAGAGCGAGCGACTGCGATTTAATTGAACTTGTTTCCACGGAATTCCCTTTGCCACGTTTGCCTGATTGCAACATTTCCGACATTCCTCGGCCCGAAGGCCCGGAATCTCGCCTAGACTGTAGCAAATATTTGCCGGGCTTGTCAACCACATTTAACTAATATGCCTTTCAGCCAGGAAAACCTCCGCCTGAACTCAGCCCCCATCTGCACTCTGAGAAATCTGAGAAAGTCTAGTCATTCGACTCTTGATTGGTACTAATATAATTGTTGTTTATTTGCTTTTATGTAATAATTTTTAGCACTAGCTTTGCATTTTATATTTTATTTATTTACTGGCAATCCATGTACCCCTTTTGTCCAGTGCATCCAATAATGCTCTCTTCCTTCCTCTTGACTTTGCCATCAAAAGCGAAATCGAGTCTCACCTAATCCCAGGGAGCACCTTCATCACACCGGCGCCAGTTTTGACAGGCCCTCGAGAATTTGGGGGTCTTTGTCTGCGGCGACGCCTGTGTGTAAATTGATAAAATCAACTTGATAACTTCATTTCATTAAGTAAACATTAATCACATTAACTTTTGGTGTCGGTCTGGGGACTGGTGCCGAAATTAACCCTAAATGTCACCCCCACCACCAGCCGCCGGCCCAGAGATCTGTATAATTTTAATAAGAAAATCTGCTCGGGTGCTTTTCACACGCTCTCGACCTTTGAACCACAAAAGGCAAAAGTCTGCCAGGAGTGTGTCAATACAAATTCCTTTTTGTATCCTTGTGTCCTCCTATGTGTGTGTGTGTGTGTGTGTGCGGGTGTCTGTGGTGTGAACCCTTGAGGTCAAGGCGCATAAAACTTATTACTTCATTTAAGTTGGTTGGCATCTTGAACCGAACTTGACAGAGCCGAGACACCGAAGAATTTATCATGTTGGCAAATTTAATAAAATGCGAAATACATTTTAATACATTTTTGTTGCCCGAACGTCGTTGGCATTGTCCTAATTTTGGAAATGAGCATCTGCATATTTCAATTTCCAGCAGATTTACATAAATTTCATAAGCCGCAGTCAGTTGAATTGAGTTATTCATGAAAAGGGTTGGTCTACTCTAAGCTGGAAAGGATGTACTGATCTCATAATGGGTTTGTGCGGAAAAGATTACAGGGAGGAGTACATAAAAAATATGTTTAATTTTTGTTTTTTTAATAAACCTTAAACTTTTATCTCAAATTTAGTTAATTCTTTGAGTTATTTGTATATTATTTAAGTAATTAAATGCCTTTTACTTCTTGTAATTCTGTCTTAAAAAATACTTTTAAAAAAGACATTCTATTTATATAAGGCTTCATAATTAATTATTAACTTTTAGTACCTTAAAGAGTATTAAAAAGTCTATGATTTTTTTTATTTTGTCAATTTGAACTTTGTCCCTGCCGAACTGTCAAGTCGTCTGGACCCAAGTCTGGTCATGATTCTGTCTGAGTTTTGATTAGTTTGAGCTGGGCAGGTGAATTATGAGAACTGCGTTGACCGATCAGATCCGATTATGCTCTTTCGATTTGCAGAATTCGGGCAAACTTTTTTCATTTTCCCGGCGGAGGCAGCGGCATCCAATTAATTGGGGAACCTTACATGTATGCTGTATGCAAAAAGTTCCGGTGCGAATGCCAAGACCAGTCCACGATTTGATAGTTGTGTGCTTATTACACCTGGTAAGCTTTTACAGGTGTGTTGGTGTGTGTGTGTGCTTCTTTTTTATTGGACGAGGTGTGCTAGGGTGTGTTGTGTGTGTGGCTGCAATGTCAAACTTTTCAAATTAAGCCAAGATTTTCGCTCGCACACGCTCCATTCCGCCGCTCTCTGTCCCTCCGCCGGCGGTATTTCCTAGTTTACTTAGTAACTAAATCACGTTTCTTATTTAAGCTTAAGAGCTCATTAACGCCAGGTTTGAACATTATCATAAAATGAGCCAGGAACTCGGATCGGAGTCGCGTTTTCGGTGTCTGAGTTCCTGCCAAAGTTGTTTTTGGCCCACAACAAGCTGTGCCGGCTAATACCTGCAGAGAAGGTAACCATATAACCGCATACACTGGGAGATAAAGTATAGATGAGTAATATAATAATAATATTGTAGAAGTTTGCACTCATCTGGAAATGTATTTAAATGTTAGTACTGCTTTATAATTATATGAAAATTATAGATTTTACCCTGTTTAAAGTTTGTTTTCCTGAAGAACATTAACACTATTATTCATATTAAATATTTAAAATATTTATAAACTTTTTTCCAAGTGTGCACATACTTATAACACACACACATTTAGCGTCATCAATCGCCATTGAAATTCAATCCGCAAATTCTAACGAGCCACGACGACACTCACACACTCGCAGTTTGATGGGCTCTGGCAATCAACACACATCAAACGCACACACCCACACACCCAGCTGAGTGGGATAGCGAATTCCTCACACGTTGCCATAAAAATGTAAAAGGGAAATAATATAAAAATAGAAAGTTTTCGCACTTCACGTGTCAAATCCTTTTTAATGAGTTTTTGAAGCATCAAAAAGTTTGCCATTTCTTGCACACTTTCACAAAGTACCCGTCACCTTTCCCTTATCCTGTTCGTTTTTTTTATTCTCATTTTTTCGCCTGGGTCACCCCCTTTATCCACATGCCGCATCCTTTAACCTTTCACTTCGTCTTGGTGTTTCGTTGCTTGTTTCGCGAAAGGTTGTTGCCTCCTTTTATTTTTTACGTTCCTTTTCGTTTTTCGAAGTGCCTGCAGATCCTGTAATTTCTCGTTTAATTTCCCATATTTTATTGAATTCAATTAACTTGTGCATACAAAAAAAAAAACCAAGCCAAAGCACTGAAAGAAGAGTGCCCTACGTTGGCTAATTTTGATCAAAATTAAATATTAAGACAATTGAAAATGTATGAACTACACTTATTATTTAATAATAATTATTCTTTCCAATTTCGTAATAATTTAAAACAATGAAGACCTTCTTGCACGCGTGCACCACTTTCCATAATCACAACAAATCGTTCTGGGGTGGCGGGTTGGAGTCCATCCACTGAACTCCATCCAAATCCACTTCCCTGCCCGGCCCCCACGCCCATAAATGATGTGGCACAATTAAAGGCCCGGGCATCGCGTCCGTCGTTAACCATATTGCTGGCCAACTCTCTTGGCCAGGTTTGGGGCCACGTTCGCCACGTTCGTCATGGCATCAGAATGCGTGCGTGCCTGCAGTCGTCGGTCCGAGGTCTGGGTAGCCCGGTGTCCTGGTGGCCCGGCACCCTGCATCCTGCATCCTGCCGGGGATTTTGCGGGCTCCGTGTCCATGCAGCTCGTCACGCAGCAGCGTTTGAAGTCAATTTAAAATGAGCATTCGGGCGTGCAGTCATGAGATGCACCCAGCAATACATATAACCCAATCCCTTGCAATCCTTCACTGGGGGAAAAAAAAGAAAAACGGGAGAAAATATTACAAGTTTTCGGTTTGAAGTATGCTCCAAAATTGTGGTTCTCCTGTCTGCAATTAGGTGGAGTTAGTTGGAGTTTAGCAACGAATTATTTAACGTTATTTTAGGAAAGAGAAATCAATGCTGATATTTGTTTAATATTTCTGTATTTTATGTTTTTTATGACCATTTATTTCCCAGTGTTGCCCATCTGAACATTCGAGAGTTATTGTTATTGTTGCGATGACTGGGCAGATGATTTGCCACTTGACCAACCCCGAGCGGATTGATAATTTAATCAGCTCAGGCCATAACTTACAGCCAAGTATTTTGGTCTCTCTGGGCTCAAAGCGAGTTCTATTTATTTAATTGATTTGCGGCCGACAAAAGCATTGAGTTTCCATAGAGACCTCTTAGCACAGTGCGATAACTAGGCGATAACTAACTATTACATAGTATCTTAGGCTCATTTCTCACTAAATAAATTAAGTATGTTTTTGATTTAACACAATAAATGTAACTTATAAAATCTTTGCCAATGTAAATAAAGGATTAATAGATGAAATCCACTATATGATCAATTATACTAATCTTAGCCACATTGGTCGTCCGTCCCCATTATCCATCCTTAAGATCATGCAGCCATAATTAGTGAACGCTCGCTCTGGGCCAGCCGAAATTGGAATCTAATTACTGGCCACACAAATGGAATTTCTCTTGTCCCCACTTGAATGTGGACTCTCCGTTCTGGGCTCTGGGTTCTCGGCACTCATTCATCGGTTGGCAAAACTTTCTTTCGGTCGCCTTGGTTATCTGCAAATGCAGCGACAGAAGCCGGGCCAAATTAGCCCAAAAACAGTAGAAGTCCCCCAGCTCAGCCTGACGGGCCCCCATCCTTCATTATCCTTGGCCGATGTGCCAGGGACCAAGAGGCAACTTTTGAAGCGTCCGTACGATGACGTCGGGTCTGGCACGCACAGAAAGTTGCTGTTCGCCACATTTTTCATTGCACAACACACACAAATTAATTGAATTTTAAGTAACTTTCTCTTTGGCCGCGAAAATTGTTGTCAAATTTATCTAGTAAGACCGGCGAAAAGTGGACAAAAAACAAAGTAAAAATGGCAGAAATAAAAAATTTGGAAAATATACAAAACCCAAAAACCGCGAACAGTTCGTTGAAATAAAATTTAAAAAGGAAATTTTGTAACATTAATTTTATGCAATAGCATACTCTGCTTTTCTTTATAGAAAATGTGTTTATGCTTGACTTGAATTTTAAGTCTTGGAAAGCAATTACTTATCAAGTTTAATTATAAACAAGAACTGATTACAATTCAAAGTATTTTCCTAAAATTTCTAATATTAATTCATATTATTTTAATTATTCATACTACTTATTATAAGTCTGTCGTTAGGAAAAATATCTCCGGAAAGAGTATATCCATAGTTGCCCTCTGATGGCCCCAAAAAACTTTTCAGCCGTTGTCAGGACCTCGGATGGTGATACGTCAGGAGGGAGACTGGAACAGGAACAGCTTTGGCAGCTTCATGTACCGGCTAGCTGCGCTGGGACATCATTAGTCCTTTAATTGCCATAAATAACCGCAGCCGCATTCATCGCCCCCGCAGCGCCACTGAACCACCGAACCACCACCGGACTGTCCCTCCATCCCTTGCGCCACATAAAAGTTGTCAACGTTATTTTTGCAACCCGTTCGCACACTCTCACACACAGGCACACACGCTAAACAACAATTCCCACGTGCCTGTGCGTGTGTATGTCCTGGCGCATAGTTTACAGTTTTTGGAGCATCATGTTGAGCATATTGTCAAAGGGAAAACGCAGTGCAGCAGGCTCAGGAGACAGGATATGGGATACGGTATATGTTGGGTGCACTGTGGGAAAAACATGCAGGAGCCGTCTTTTATATGTATTGAAAAAGATAAACCTATCTATCAGTAATTGTATTCCTGATCAAAAGATTTACTGATTGAAAAAATAAGGAAAGTCTTAAGAAAAATCCAGATAAAAAGCTTGCTTAGAAAAATGTTCCATAAAATTTTTGTACATGTGGAATTTTGTTAAAACCTAAACCTATGTACAGTTCATTTAATTCGCTGTAAGAATTTCTCAACGTGCTGTATATATGGGACACGAAGTCGGGCACTTTGGCCAACTGGTATTGCTATTGCCAAATGCCTCGCTCGCTCCGTCAGTCAATGTCCCTGGCCAATTCCCATTGTCAGCTGCGTGCCACCAGACCACCCACTTGGTCACCCACCCACCCGCAAGCCAAAACTATCCGAAACTGGGCGAAACCAAGCCAGTACTTTCCCTCCCCGTGTTCCATCTGGCGCACTCTTGTGCGTTGCACGGCATTTTGGAAATCAGTCAACAAATGCAACCACACGGCATCCAACTGCATTTCCCCCTTCTGGGCGGAATTTCGGGTGGCGGGTCCTTCGTTTTCCTCGGTGGGCCGGATGGTGACTTATGTGGCAGGCCGGCGGCATCGACTCTCCACTTGACAATTAGTTCTGGGCACACTCGAAAAAGCCCTTTAACTAAATTCGGGAAAACCCATAATTAAACTGTAATCAATGGTACAAGATAAGAGCTTTGTGCTGCAATGTTCCTTGATGTTTATATTCATATAAATATATAAGTATATTCATATTATTTTTCTTGATAAGAATCAAATTTTCATTACAAAATTAAGTTACTAATATTTTTCGGTAAAGGGAAAACAAGTAACACAACACAGTAACTCTAACTTTAGTCTTGTTTTTTTTAAGATTAAAGTGTACTTATAAATATATAATAAACAAATTATGCAGTCCACAATAACAGTTAATATTTAAACGAAATATTAGCTTTCAATTAAAGCTTAAAATTATCATAGAAGTTACTTGTTCAAAATTGCGAAATAAAATAATATTTAATCAGTATTTAACTTGTAATTAGAGTCAAAACTTTGTAATAATAATAATCTTGTCTTTATTCGTTCCGGTTTACCTTTGAATATTATTTGAATTTAGTTGCCTCTGCAAATAATATTTTTTCGAATGCATTTACTTAACGGGCTTGTTTATAGAAGCAGAAAGGCCGAAAGTTTGGCTAAAATAAGCTCCTGCCGCACCAATTAAATAGCTGGCAAACTTGAGCCAATTAATCCGATACTACAATCGAATGCCAGGTCATTCATTAAAACTGCAATCTGTCATTTGAATAAAGCTTAATTAATGCACACACCGACTGCGTGGTCTTGAGGTGTGAATCGAATTTGCATAGACGAAAAGCAAAGTAAATTCTGCTTCAGATGACTTCAGATTGGTAATACGACACGCAATTGCCAAGTCAAACAGTGCAACTGGACACACGAGCCTCATAATTAAAGTCCTGTCAATCGAAGTGATTTTGAACCGCGAACAATGGATGTTCGTAGAGCACAGAAACGACCGGGAACCAAATTACCTTCCAGCAAGTCACCGGCAAATTGAAAATAGGCAAAATCCAAGGAAATCCTTCCTTCCCCGGCTTGACAAAATTGTAATTTCCGCAAACAAAGGCCGCAAATTATTAACAATAACAATAGAAATGCAGCTGCGCCTGGCAAGGCTTACTGGAACTCCATTTCAAACCCAGCAATGCACTCGAGCGCGAAGAGTTCACGCTCTGACGCATCCTCTGAGTGACTTTGCAGGCGACTGACATACCGATTCATTGGGGATCGGAGCGGGGAGGGGGAATGGGGAATCAGGGATCGGGGATCGGGTACAGCGGTCTCCGCCGGGTTAGACAAAGCGCCCCCAGTCCGCTCCGGGGGCATAAAGGCAAATAAATACATAAGCATTGTTATCAGCTGCTGCCTGTGCTGGATTTGCGAGCGTCTGTGGGGGCCACAGGTTTCAGAGGATTTTGCATTTTCAGCGTGGCATTTGAAAAAGAAATATCTGCTCAGACTAGCTGACAATAAAAGTTAAAGCATATTGTTAAAAAACAGTGTTTAAGTTAACAACAAGAAGCCCTCTATTCATCAATAAAAAGATTGGTTTAATCTTTCCGTTTCGCTAGCATTTTTTCCTAAACATTGTACATTCGATTTTAATTTCAAACTAAAATACATACACAGCTCTTGGCCTTTGTTTTCTAAACGAGATTTGTCAGCCATAAATTTCATAGTATATTTCCTATTTCATTGAATACATTTTTAAGCAGCACAAGCACAAGGATGCCCGAGGATATGATGGTCCCCGCGGGGCCATACAAGCTGCCGAAGCAGTTCCGCCGGGAGCAAATGCGCCGTCACAAGAAGGACCTGCCCTGGTCTAAGCGGATTTTGGACCTGGACGAGAAAAGGCTGTTCGGTCGCACCGCTTGGGGCTGGACGCGCATCACCCTGTTCTACTTGGTCCTCTACATACTCATCTTCATGATTGTGATTTTCTGGTTTACAATCTTTAAGTACGCGATCCTCCCGAGGGACCATCCGATGTCGCTTAAGAAAGCCCCGGGCGTGTCTCTGGTGCCCCATAACACGAGCACCTTAATCTTCGCTCCCATTGAGCATACGACACTCTATCCGATTGCGGATACGATCGAGGCATTCCTGGTGAGTCTGAACGATAACGCCATGGATTACTTCAGCGATTTCAATGAGGACGAGCTGTGGGGCTACAAGACGGGGTCGCCGTCCATCTTTGTCCGGCTAAACAAGGTGTACGGCTTTACGCCGGATACGTACGACACACCCGGAGAGCTGCCCAAGGAGGCGCCGTCCGAGCTGATTGACGTCATACGCAAGAACGGCGGCACGCCTAGAATCTGGGTCACCGCCAAGGTGAACAGTGGGCCAACGCCCACCATTCTTTACTATCCGGGCCCCTTCTTCGATACCCCCGAAAAGATGACGGGCGTGCAGCGCGTGGTCGCCGTGCAGCTGAAGAACATGCCGTCCAACGTGGACGTCACCATCGACTTTACGGTCTGGGCTCGCAACATTCCCATAGAGGAGAAGCACAATGGCAACGGCCACGCCAAGATAACTCTGCACATGAACACGAAATCCACCCTAATGGCGGCTGATGTACGCTCGGGATTGCTCCCTGCTGGCCGTGCCCCGAAATGGCAACTTGCTCCGGAACAGTTGTTAGATGCTAACCGCAGATCTCAAAAAGGTGCCGGGGTTAAGCCGGTCAAAACGGTTCTCTAGGGGCCATCCAGTTGAAAAGAACTTGGAAGGACCAGTTCAAAACGGCGTTATAATGTTAATCAAAGTGTTCAAATACAAAGCAATTGACTAATTTGGTTTTCTGTCTGTACAAGTGCGTTAGCCCCGAGTTGAAGGCTCTCTGCTCCTGCCCCTCCTCGACTTTGTTGTTGTCCTCGCTGGCAAATGTCCTTGTAGGACACTGCTCCACTGAATGCTAATTACACGCGCATTTGCCTTGTTAATTATCAATTCAGTTTAGCAGACATCGCCGCCATCGTCGAGAGTCGTAAAATACCAGAGCGACGAACATTAAAAATTGCTGGCTGCCTTTGAATTTCAATTGGAGCCCGGCTCCTGCACATATTAAGTATATTTCTGTATTTTTGCATAAATTAAAATGCAAATCACAAACAGTTTCATTAATAAACATTGCGAGCGGCTAAAGTGCGCAGCTTATGGTGGACCGTAAAAGTTCCGCTTCTGCCACCCCAGGATCAAGGAGTCCGCGGCGAGGTCAGGGCGGGGCACTACACGCAGTTTCCACTACGTTGCGGAATGAAAATCCAATTCCTTAAAGTGCCGTCCACGCAGCCATTTGTATGCGTAAATCGGATATGGAAAGCCTGCGAGCAATTATCAAGGCTGAGCAGTTACTCCGCACAGTCCGCAGCCCGGAGCAGCAGAGTACTAGGCCTGGAGAGCGCCTCATTAGTGGAATAATTCGATTCAGGAGATAACTAAATCCACTCCAAGGCAATGCACAATGCGTAGGTTTGAAACACAAACAGACCGGCTAATTGATATTATTGAGGAATGGCAAATGCACAATTTTAATAACTGCCTTGTTATGACCTGCTCATGGCCATATTCATTTCCATTTGAGACGGAATTACCCAAAACCACGAATTAATTGATTTTCCTCATATTTCATTCAGTTACAAAACGAAGATTAGTTCTTCTTGGAGGTTCAAGAAAAGAGCTTTTTTTTATTATTTTTCGGATTTGCAACACATAATGCTTTAGTTCTTGTATTGATTTAAGGGGTATTTAAAAAAAACAAATCCAATATTGAAGTAAAGTGACTACGAGTAAAACTTATCCGCAGGATAATTTATATTTGCATTTTCTGATACCTGGACCATAATCTTCTTTACAAACCAGGCAATTAAAGACCAGGCCATCCTTGGGGCTATTGGATGCATCCATCAATTTGGGCCTCTGGCTCCGAACTTAGCAATCGAATCAAAGTCACCAGTTAACAAAAAGATTTTAAATGCTTCAAAAAAAGAACAAACTATTTTATTTGAATATATAGGAAATAAACAATTCAAGAGGTATAGTTATATCTTATCACTAAATAAAAAAGAGGGGCTTAAGTTACAAAAATGTAATTTCATATCTTTAAAATAATAAGTGCACACTCTCAGGATAGTCATATATACAATCCTTAGACCTATGGATAGTATAAAATACCGGATTTCTGAACAAAATAACAAATCAAGTGGCATGGATGTGGTTAGGCCAGTGTAACTCATTCACCTCTTCCCTCTGGCCTGCAATCTTTTCAGACTCATTCATTGGCAGCCGGCTGCCGATGCACTGAAATGAAAAATTTAATTTTCATAATACTGACGGAGAACCCTGCAGTCCCATGGCAGCACCAGCATCCAGCCACCCTTCGCTCATACTTTTGTAATGGAAATTGAAAATATTTTCCCTTGGCTTGCCGTGTTTACACTGCTACGGTCCTCCCTTTTCCCACTCCGCCTCTTCCCCTGTTTTCCCGACTCCGACTGAGGGCTTTCTATAGACTGCAGTCTGCGATGATTTTCAATGCGGCATGGGGAAATTTTTGTATGCATTTCCATAGGCATTATTTTGATCGGTAGCTGCCAACACGACCGCATCGCAGCACATATGAGTTTTGCCGGCGAGTCTATTAATTGAGTATAAATATTTGTTAACAGCCGACGAGTCATAGGCACGCCAGCATTTCAAAAACAATGCAATACCAAAAATTTGCAACATGCCGTGAGTCTGGCAGTCTGAAACTGTAATCTGTAAGGGAAAACGTTTGGAAAATCGAATTACCAACGCTATAATTAAGCTGAAGCTGCACATATCAGCAGATTCTCAACGAACATTTCAAAAGACTTACGAAAATTTCTCTCAATTCATGTTATTTGTTAGAATGGCAAGCCATCGCACTCCCCTTGGATTTCCATGCCGCAACTCCCCAGCTAATCACATATTCATACATCTGCCCTGACAGGCCATAAAGATGTGCATGTAAAAAAATAAATAAATATGTTGCCATCGTAATGGCCATAAATAACACATATGCATTGCCTGTGATGTGTTATTATACAATATTTTATACACATTTCGCCGCTACCCGTAAATAATTACATGAACGTGTCCGTTCCGCGAGTTAGCGCAACGAATTAAAGGCGCAAACGTTGCGTCAAATACGTGACTTCAATGCCAACCGGGTATCAGGACAGCAGCGGGCGGGACTATAGTCTGTGCAGTCAATATCGAGTCGGTCGACGGGGAGTTCATAATTCGGCCGCCCCGCAAATGGCATGGCTCTGGCAGCCATAAAGCTGCATAGCAGATTGGCCAACGGCAAGATGCCGGCGCGGCGATTAGTTCGAGTTTAACTGCCTAAAAAGGGGCATCGAGCCAGCAGCCAAGCGGTGCCATGTCATTCATTTGTCCACGCCCGACTTCTTGCGGCGCATATATAAATTTCCCAGCCACGACCTCCACATGGAGTCCAAGGAGCTCGAGCAGAATCAGGGGCAGGAGCAGGAGCGGCAGCAAAAGCGGCAGCAGGACCAGGACTCTGGACCGGCTCTCTTCTATCTTTGACTACATAAATCACGGACTAATAAAGCCGCAAGACTGAATGTAGCAGAGGGGCAAAAAAAAAACAAAGGAATGTTTGACATTATTCAGCTGAAGACTGCATACTCTGTTCAGATATGTAAAGAACATATCTTGTTTTATTAAAAAGTGTAGAAGGGGCAGCTAATAATATATTTGCTGGATCTCAATAATACAAGTATTCAATGCCTTAATAATTATCCTTATTTAAGCTATATAAAATGATCAAACTCTCCAGAAAGTTCCACAGGTTACGAGACGTATCCTAAAGTCCGATTACCCTTCCTGGGAGCCGCAAAAGAAAGTGCGAACCACCAAGTGAGCAACGTGGAAAAAAGAAGAAAAAATGGCGACATGCGACATATGAAGTTTATTAAAATGACGGCTGAAGGAGGTGGATATGGATGGGCTGGGGCAGCTTCTGCCTCAGGACCCTCCGGCCAGGACTCTCTCTCTCTCGCTGTGTCGGTTAGTCATACGCATAGTTCAACGTCATGTGGCGCGCGTCGCCATAAATATTGTGACCCTCAGCCTGGACAGGAGTCTAAGGGGGGCGAGGGCATGCCAAAGGACCGGCAGGAAACCCTGGTCCAGGGTATATTTAAATTTTTATTACTACGGCAAACATTTGGCAAAAGTTTTATGATAATTTCTGGCCGGCCCATCATCTTGTTGTTTCTGCTTTAAAAACTTGCTTACATTGTGCATTTCTGTTGTTGCGTTGGCCAAACTTACAATTACGGCCAATTAACATGTGTTTGTACAAGTGCAGAAACACAAACACAAAGCAACACAATACGGCACAACAGGATACAGGCAGGATACAGAAGGGCCTGGCTATATGCAAACAGCAAATACAACAATATTTTATTGCTTCTCCTGGCATAAAGACAACAGGGGCGTCCCACAAACAAAAACAATGGGGCCATGGGGGGTGCAAAAAAAGTGAGCAGGCATCGACATCGCAGCCAGATCCTGGCAATCCTTTGCACTCGAGTCCCGAAAACATTCTTGTCGTCGCCTAATGAGAGTCGACATCAAAATTCATGGCAGCACCTACACACGTACACGGTGGCAGGAGCGGTCGCAGCTACAGACACAACTGCAGATACAGATACAAATACAGAAGCAGTTTCAGATACAGATACAGATACAGATCCAGATGATGGAGCAGCTCTCCCCGGTCGCTCCGGCAGGAAGGTCCTGCGAACGTGCTGATGAAAACGGCACAAAAATGAAATATTTAACTAAATTAACAATCTTGTTTATTTATTCAAAATTTGCATAAACAATTTGGCACAAAGACGAAAAACCAAAAGTCTATTTTCTGCCCGCACCTCCTCCGAATCCCTCTTTCAAATTTCCCTTCCCCAACTGCCGTTTGGCCTTGAGTGTCTGCCTGGATTTGGTGTCTATAGAGATGCCTCGTTTTTTGTTTCCACCAGTTGATAAGGAGCACAAACCAAAGGGAAAACCCAAAACACCCCCTGACCTTTGCTCTGAATATTCATAAGTCACTAAGAAATGGGAGTTCCCTGAATAAACACACTGCTGAAAACAGCGAGAAATGTTTGAGTCTCAATGAGAATATAAATTGATGTAAGCTAATAGAATCTTTTTGCAACTTTAATTTCTCTTTGAAAGTCACAATATCAATGGAAATTTCGTTAAGTGCAGGAACTCCTTTGCCTAAACATAACTTCATCCAAGACACACAAAGAAGAGCACTCTTCGATGTCAACCTTCGCAGGCAGCACATTTATTCACGTTTTAGTTTCCTTCGGGGAGTTCTGTTTTTGTTCCGCCAACACTTCATCAAAAACTTGAATGCTAAATATGTCGGTGAGCACATTTCTCCGTCGAGTGGCAAAACAAAAACATGACAAAGCAGCCAGCCCTATCTATCTTAGGGTTAGGGGAATCGAGGATACGGATGGGTTATGGATGGGGAACAACCCTCAACTCCATCCCTTTTGCCACTTTTCTCGCACTTTCTCGCAGTTTTGCGGTGAGCGGTTCTTAGGTGAATTATGGCCTCCTCGTGCGTGCGGATTTCCCCAACATTTTTTGACAAATACGCGTGAGCTGTTTAATATTTAAATTTAATTATTTTCGCCTGCCCGCGCTCCATTTGTGTCTTATAAATGGCTGGCCATAAATTACGCTTATTAATAGATGAGCGTCGAGCGGCATCCGGGATCCGGGTTCCTTGATCTGCGTGCTTAATGGGCCTCGGGCCGATGGCTATATGTCATCCCCTCATTCGAATCCCCAGCCGCTTTCCAGCATTAATTTCAATTTTAAAGGGCCTGGCAATTATTGGCTATCAAGCGGACTTAGTGACGAAGTTGACAGCCGGCTGAGTGACGGCAGGCAGTTCTCGTTTTGGATTTCTCCTATGAAACGTTGCTCTGAAAATGCTTTAAATTAAATCTGTAAATGAATACTATATTTTATACTTCTTAGGTACTGAAATATATTCCATTAAGCTCCAATCTCAATACTCAGAGATCGGGTAATAATACTGAAACAGGACTTTATCTGGGTCTCTGCGGAGTGTGGTTGACAGGGAACAAGCGACAAGTATGTCGTCACAGTTGTCACTATCGATGGGGTGTGTGTGTGTGTGTGCGAGTGTGCAGGTGTGTGTGTGTGTATGGGCCGCAGTCAACCCCTTTGATGTCACTTGAATTTTAATGAAAAATTCACACATGCCACAAGCGTACAAGAAGAACACGAGACGAAAGGAGTTGCCGTTGCCCCCTTACCTCACCTCATGCACCCATTACCACCCCACACCACCTCCTCCCGACTACTGCCACTTTGCGCATTACGTTCTTGTCACATCCGTGGGCGTGGATGTGATCTGGTGTGGTGTGGTCAAGCCCGGTTCTGTTCTGGACGTTGACAGGCTTAGGCTCGGCGGAACCATTCACGCTGTGCCCCACCTTCCTTTCTTCACACCACGCACCCTGTGCACTGCCAATAAAAATGTTTCTTTTAACTTTAATTATTAATCATTTTGTTTCTCGTTTTTAAAATCATGATAAATGTAAAGCCAAAAGAATAAAATGTTGTGTAAGGTTTAGTTAAGATTTTTCTCTGCAATTAAATCTACAAAAATAGAGGCTTTCTCCTTTAAAGAAGGTTTTAAGTTATCTCATTAACTCAATTTTCTTCCGAGTGGACAAACCCACAGCAGTGAGGCGGTGGCAACCAGTCATAGACCGTGACGCTGATGACCGACAAGCGCAGACACAGCGCTGACAGGAGCCGGATTTCTCATGGAACTCCGGTTGCCAGTGGCCAGTGGCCAGTCCTGGTCAGTTCCGATCTGGGGCAGTGCACGCTCGAGTACCGAACTCCAGCTTCTGGAAGGACACTCCCTGGAACCGGGTTAATGAGCAAATGTTCATCGGCCTTCTATGACATATTAGCATAATTAGTTTTGTTTCTGAGACTTTATCAGGGATGTTGCTCAATTATTGGTTGCAAATGGTTGAGGAGACTCAACAGATTCCGATGATGATAATGATAATGAGGAGCGCAAACATTCCGAGCCCATTATGAGATCAAAAACGGTTTAAGTCGCACACCATATAAATGCTCAGCATTGCGAAAGTCCTCGCTCCCGTTACCCGGGGCTTCACACTTAATCTCACAAATGCACTCTAATATGATTAAGCACGTTTTTAGCTGACAAATAAATCAAGTGGCGAGCGGGAAGCGCGTTTATGAAACCAACAGCCATCCTGCAGGCAATCCGAGCAAACAAAAGCAAAGGCGCCCGCACAAATATATAAGGATGTACATACATGTCCGTATGTAGCATTAAACATCACCCACCCACCGGCATCCTCTGCGAAATAAACGTCTATTTGGCTGCGAGTGCAAGTGCGAAAAGTAAAAAGTGGGTCTGCAAAGCCAGCAGGAAAGGAAAAACAAAGGTGTTCGATATGCGACGAAGTCAGATTGCCCTTAGAAGGCAATGAGATTTTATTTAAATAAATAAGTTACTAATATTATAAATAATATAGTTCATTATTAGTAAGGCTTTTAATTACAGTAGAAGGGAAAGTTCTTCACTGTTTATTTTAGTTTATCTTTACATAATACACATGTTTTTAGGGACAACTTCCTCAGTATTTAGTATATAAATTATAATGTCATTACTAAATCAGACCCCACTGAGTCTATTTATTCTATCCATTCACATATTGGTTTTATCTAAACTTGCAACAAAACTGTGTCAAGTCTATTTGACTTTAAGAATATAAATGTTTTATTAAATTCTTTCATTTGATTTGCAACATTAGAAGAGAAAAAGTACATACATAAAACATATTTCAGTTTTATTTTCCAAATATTCAGTCAAAAAACAAAATGTTTTTTTTTTTTAAACCAAAACTATGCTTCCGTTTTAATATTTTATTTGCAAGCCTTTCCGAGTAACACCGTTGATCCCTCGGTTAGGGAATAGCCAACAGATAGCACAGGACGAAGTCGCACCTTGTGCCAGAACGGAGAATATCCAGCAGGAAGAGATTCGTCCTTGCCAAGTCCTGGCCAAAGCCGAAGCCAAAAGCTAAAGCCAAGTCGAGCCATCCTCTTACTGCAATTTTAATGACACCTATATGTATCGGTGTGTGTGTGTGCGTTGTTTGGCTACAAAAAGTGCACGTGTCAAGGTGTGTGGGTGTTAGTTTATGAGCTCAACGTGAAGGTAACATATTTCAAGTCTCTGGCAAAAAACAATGGCGAAGAAGGGGCTAGGGGATGGAGGGCTGGGGCTTTGGCGAAAAATGTGACACACATACACATTATCTCATTTTCACAGCTCTTGGACGCAACAAGAAAGCGCAAAAGTTAAAAGCCGCAGGCGGCAGGGGCGTGCGAAAAAGTGTGCAGAGTGGGGCGTGGCCGGGGCCATATATAATGGCAGACGGCTCCGGAGGGGAGCCAGCCAGTAATATACGAGGCACGGGCCAAGAAACGAGATACCAACAAATGATCGTCAGAAGCCCCAAGGATGTGCCCGGTCTGTCTAAGACAGTTATCCTTTGTGAATCCTGCTGCACTAAATTTGATTCACTGGAGTGACGAGCATCAGCCCCCCCGAGCCGAGGAGTGACTGCAAATCAGGATTCGACCACACATAATAGGTTAGCCACACAAGGAGTGCTAACATTTTGAAATTATTTACATGACTTGAAAGTGGTAAGTGGAACGGGAAAGAGCAGTGACTGGGGCCGGAGCAGGAGCAGGAGCAGGAGTTGGAGCTGGGTTGACTGCAGTGAGCCATCAGCCAGTATAAACATCAAAATCAAATATAAATGGACTGACACTGGCGAGGCTACATGTATTCATATGTATCTATGTCTGAGGAATACATCAGCTACAAAAGCAACAGACTCTCCGAGCCCGAAGAGCACTGAGAGAAAGATAAAATTAATGGAAAATATATAATTAAAAATTAAAAGCTTTAACTCTGAAATTACTAATTTCTTTTGATCTTGTATACTCACTTAATAAAATGTAGTAAATTGTTAAATATTCCTTAAGCTATCCCTAATAAAGCCAATCGAATCCTTAAACTTATCTTCAAAGGATATGTAAAAATTAAAGGTAGCATTGAGTCCTTATTTATTTACAAAAATCAAACATTTCGAATCACTTTATTAATTTTTTTCGCAGTGAATGTAACCAGCCAGGAGCAGTAACAGCTTAATGTTGGCAAAAGGGCATAACGAGCCGTAACCGTAACATTACACGACCTTCTGTACGGCACCCCCCCTCTGGTGTCCTTTCCCGCACAGCCGTGCGTATGTATCTGCTGCAACGGAAGCATCCAACATAAATGTAAGATATGCCTGGAATGCTAATCACAGACGCAGCTACGCAGAGACACCAGCCCACGGCCACACACACACACACACACACACACTGACGCAGACAGGACACGTCACACGGATGCGGACACACGCGCGCACACACACACACACGCACATTGGGGGGCAGTAAAACATTTGTAAATGTTGCAAAGTATCATCTTAAAGAGATTTGCAGCTTAGCGGCCGCCTGATGCGTCACGCATACGTAAACAACATCTCAGTGGGTAAGCCGGGGATCTCCCCATTTTCCCACCAACCTCCCCTTCCCCTTTCCCTGTCCCCCTTCCTCTCAGTACTTTGATGTATGCCACGCAACGCATCACATTGATTCCAACAAAAGGACGATGGCAGTGGCAATATCACAATATCATATCCATTGCATTGTCCGTGTTCATCGAAAGGGGGCGTGCAGGAAAATGGGAACGAAATGGGGGGCGGTGGGTGTGGCAGGGCCAGTGGGAAAAGCACTCTGTGGGAGTGGCTGCAACTTTAATGTGCAATAAATCATGATATCACATTATAAAGCATAAAAAATGGAACCGTTCCGCAGAGTGACAGGACCTGAACCCCAGGCAGTGCATTTCAACTGGCGAAGGGAGTGCCAATCGCAGGGCTATAGACAGTCCATATACAGAGCCAGGCGAATGAACTTGTGCCAGGAAAGGGTTTTAAAGTTTAAAGGAAACAATAAAGTATTCAATTACTTTAATACAAGAGTTTTTAACACACAGGAAATTCTTAAATTTAAAATGTAAAAATAACTATTGAGAAATCATTAGAAACTTTCTAGCCAATACGTAACCGCTCAAATAATCCAAAAGCCAGCTAAAAATTAAAAGAAAACTGAACATTTCGGTTAGCATTGTGAGCTCAAAAGGATATGCTGACTCTGTCCCGAACCAAGGACGTCTGTCTGAGCGTTCCCTTTGAGTTCGGCACCCGTTTTATGACTATGGGACATACAAATCCTTGCAGCAAAGGCCACATAAACAAAGTACACGCATTACGTGCCGACCCATTTTTGGCATTATGCGTGAACTAATAAAGTCATGGACCTGTCGGAGAAAGGACTTGGAATCCGGGTTGCGGGAAAATAGCCTAGTGGGCCCAATGACTGCGGCTAAAAACGTGCTAAGCCAAATGGAAAAACGTGCCCCAAAGTGACAGACAAACAATCCGAGACAGATTCCGTCTTTAAGCAGTTTAAAGTGAGTGTGTTTGTTAATTAAATGTTAAAATGTTGATGGAAAATATGAGAGAACTATGCTTCAAGTCCTCTGGCTTACGATTGGGTTTTTGTTCCTCTTAAATGAAGACAGAAGCTGACTTTAAGGCGGGTCCTTTTTGGGCCCATCCTGGGGCTTAAGACAACGAGATAGTTTCCCATTCGGCAATTGACCCTCTTGCTCCTGAGCCTCCGCTTTTGGCCAACTCGTTTACTGTCACTTGCTGTGGATTATAACGGATTTCCTACGGCACAATCGTTCGCAATAGAGGCATTAAGTGCTTTATCATCATTCACTTGGCGAACGGTGAGCTTCACATTCAGGCGGCTTCCTTTCACTGGACAGCGGCAGAGGTTACTGGCCAAGAAGAACACTCAGAGAAAAGCCTCAAGAAACTTGTTATAAAATACTTCAATTTGAAAAGAATAAGCATAGGTTTGCTATTCAAATAGTTATACTTCCCTATTTATTTCCTTTAAAATTATCAATGAAAGAATTTGATTTTTTCCTGCGTGTACCATACTTTTTGGCAGAGGCATTAAGATTATGAGAATTATTATAAGGCGGCGCTGGAATAACGCTATAAATGTCAGCGTCTATGGTCGTAAATGTGAAATGGATGTCCCCAAGCTGCGGAGTGAGTGCTAGGTGGTGCGCACTGTACTCGGCGATAAATTAGCAGGCAGAGTTGGGCCTCGGCAAGTGCCTGTGTTGGCTTTACATGTGCAACTGACTATGAAAATCGTTGATTGTCGCTGGCAGAAAGTTACGGAACCAAAACTAGAACTCGAACCCCAAGCAAACCGAGAAGACAGCAACCGAAACTGAAACTGAAAGTCACAGTTGCATTCTTGGCCTCCGTACCAGTTAAAGTTCAGTTCGAAGGCAGGACTGGCAGGGGGACTTTCGCAAAGTGATATTAACTTTTAATGGACAAACTGCACGAAAAACTGCTCTTCATGCTCTGTTGTTGTTCTGACCCCGGTCTGGTCTCTGTGCTAAGTGCTGCCAAAAGTGCAGCAGAATGTGTCGTGGCCGATAAAATAAACATTATCACAACTGGCAATGGTAAAAATCATGTGCAAAAAGCACAAAGCGTAGCCCAGGCAGGCTCCTTCAAGTGGGTTGATTCGAAAACTTTTCGTTCGACACGGCATTCTCTTCCACTTATTTCCGATTCTCTAGTCAATTGTTTGACTTTCCTTGGCTCAATGTTTTACTTGTTTCACAAAATTAGAATGGGCGTGTGTGTGTCTATTTGACAGTCACTGATGATATATAGATAGGGCTTGGAGACTTCTCTGAAACAATTTAAAATATTTATAGATTCGTTAAAGGCATATTTATTATTATAAAAGATAAGATGACACGTTTAAGCAGAGTGACGAAAAAAAATTAAAGGTAAAGCGGGCAAAACGCGAGTTCCTTTAAATATTAAATAAAAACCATATTTTCTTCTTAAACAAATAAAATAATTACAGTTAAGTTACACAAAAACCCAATGGCTCCTATTATTATTCACAAATTGTACCGAAATACAATCTATTAGAGCTTCCCTCGCTTGGCCAGGGCACACAAAATGTTTGTCCTTGTTATTGTTTTGACTTCTTGTGCAAAACTTTGTTCTTAATTTCGGTATGCTGCTGCTGCTGCCCTCCACTACTGCACGATGGCAGTGCCAGTGCCACTGCTTCTGCTCGTAGAATTTTGCGTTTATTTTACATTTATTATCATTTGCGGAGCATTGAAATTTATTTATGTTGCTAGCGAGCATCGAGTATTCGGGTGCACGGGGCGTATGCGTGATCCAAGCGAATGCTCTTTAAGGCTTTAAGAACTCCCAACGCCCTTGTTCACCGCCATTGTCTTTCACTTGTCGCTCTCATTAGTTTTCCCCGAGTTTTCCACACACTTTGTTGCAAATTTCTCCACCGGCAGAGTTGTCTCCTTATCGCGAATTCCCCCCAACTTTTTCGACTATTGAGCAGTAGCTTTTGTCTATTGTGTTTTATTCCATGTTCTTGGCCATTGTCACTGCCATTGCCATTGTCTCGGTTAGCGGCAGAATTACAGATGATAAAAAAAAAAAATTGCAAGTGGGGTGCCTTTGTTTGCCCAAACATCTTGTTTTTAATGAATGCCGCCGCCTGCCAAGCAATTTAACGCCAGGTGGGCAGAGTCAATGTCATTCTTTGCCGTCGAGGTCTTTATGTTTTAATAAAAATAAATAAAACAAACGGTGCAGAAGCCGCAATTGAAACTATTTGCACACCACTCACGTAGCGGGCGCTTAAGACTCAGCAAACCGGAAGCTGCCGGCACCACATCCGGCCGAGAGGGGGAAAGGCCACCCCGGCACTTTGCCAGCCAACCGCCTGAGCCGCCCCCAAAGCCACCCCAATCCACCTGAACCACCCAAAAGCTCATTAACATTTTAAACAGCAACGCTAAGCGGCGGCCCGTTTCCATTTCCATTCCCCTCTTTACCTGTCCGCGTCGCAAGGTGTTAAAACAGCCCTAAACGCACCACCCACACACACAGCCCCACTGTCCGTACCTGCGTTCGTGGTGTGTGGCTGAGGGCAGGTGTGTGTGTGTTGACATGAAGCCGTTAAAGTGCTCGAGCGCACCTCAAGTGGCTTTGTTCAGTTGGCCCTTCGGCGAGTGTTTCAGCTGCCGGAGCTGCTGACGTCGCCACCAGCTGGAAAAGTCCTTTGGCCGATCCTTGTTCGAGACACCACACTCAAAGGAAAAACGTTGGCTTCCTTTTGGAATCTTAACTAATTAAAATTTGATTATTTTCTGCAATTAGGTTCTCTTAAATCTAATTTCAACTGAAGTTTTAATCTTAAAATTAAGGCCCCACATTTTTTCTTTCTGTACATTGAATTGAAAGACGTGAACCCAAGAATAGTGCACGCTCCGGCATGCCGAAATTAAATGCTAAATTATGGCACTTTACTGTTTGAAAATCGTCCTGGCCTGAGTGTAATTATCCTGATCATTATTCCTTGTTTATTCACTCTAAAATTTCGCGTTTTATTTGCGTCATGAAGTTGGCGATTTGCATGCAAAGCCCGAGAACAAAACAGGAACAAAGCCCAGAGACTCTCGTTATGCTTATTGCCTTATCTGGCTGGTGGAAAATGGGATTACTTGGCAGGGGAGGAGGAAGGCCAACCCAAGGCCCGCTGCCTCAAATTGGATTCTCTTTAGGCCCGAAACTCAAAGGAGCTTACAATTTTAGTTTCGGCTTAGTGGGCTTATAATTAAATAGTTCAACCCGTCTGAGCAAAGGCAAGGAGGCTGCTCAAGGGATAACAACACCTTGGCGCAGACTCGCACACACGAACTCACCTCGTCTTGGGCACCCACTTGCACACACACTAAGGCACATAATAAGCAATTTCGGGGTGTGCGTGGGGTCGTCTGGGGGCAACTTTTATCAGCATCATTAAAATTCTGACACATGTAACACGAAATCAAAACTTTCGACTAAAAGTGCAAAAAGTGTTGCTGGCATCGCCGCCACGTCTGCTCCTTGCCACTCGACACTTTTCCGCCCGCTTTCCCTCCGCAATTTCCCCCTCCGCAGCTTTCTTGGTCTTGGGCTCCGCCTTCGTCGTCGCCGGCATTTGGCAGCTCTGACTTTCGTGGCTGCCTTTGGCGCATTTTGACTCCTTATACTAATTTCCATATAAGTAGCGTTAACATATCATTTGCATAAATTCTGTTGACATCTTTTCAAAATCACACGAAAATGTTTTAAGGTGTCGCCTTTCGGCACACACACACGTTGTTATCCCCAAATTTTACAGCGGATCGGTCTCTGGCTTTGCTGACTGGCACTGTGAGATATTTAAAGTCTTGTAAAATTATAATCAAAGCCAAGAATTAAACTATTGGGTTATTTACTAAGTAGAGAGTCAACCTCTATTCTTATAACATATTATAACATATAATTAAATATGAATTAAATAAATAAATTTACACCTTATAGTCCACATGAGCATTATCTGTAGTGTATTGACTTGGCAAAGACTAAGGTCTAGTTGTTACAATTGTAACGATTATTTAACAGTGTAGATACATATAGGAATATGAACATTTATGTATTTAGTCAGCTACTTTGTTACCTGAAATTTAATTTAATTTTACAGCAAATTCGATTCATTGTAAGCTGCTTATTAAATTTCAAGTTATTCATTTTTCAAATTGATTTCCATCCTTCTAAGGAATTCCCTGCATCTAATGCATGCTAATGTAATTCAAGGAATAATTAAATCAAGTTGAAAGTGAATTCCCTGCGAATTAGAATTATAATTAAAGACATGCCGCAAAATGATAAAAGAATCCGCTCTCCGTAATCCGAAAGCCGCAGCATATGGATGTAAGACAATTTTTCAGCATTTGCCAGGTGACAGATACACATAAGGTGGAAAATCGGGGGGAGGGAGGAAAAGGCAAAAGGAAAAGCGACACTCGCTGTAATTTTATTGAAATGAAGTGAAGTGAACTTTCTCTTCTTATTCTGTTTTTTTTGTTTTTTGCTCTTACAAAAAATTACATGCGCGAATTGCCAGGGGCTGGCGGCAGCTGCCAAGGGAAATACGCAAGGGGGGCAGGGATCAGGGAGCTGGGAGCAGGGAGGGGCACCGGGGGCATTTAGGCCCGCTGATAAATTTTCATGACACGCTGCACACTGTCATGTGACAAGAATCAGTGTCAAATATGTTGTCATTTAATTTCGCACTCTCACACTCACGCCGACGCAGATTTGTGGAAATGTTAATAAGCTTTTGCCTTTTGTGGCCCAGTGTGTGTGTTGGTGTGCGAGTCGAGAGCACTTCAATTCCTCCCACCGGATGGGTGGGTCCCTTGTTTTTTTCTGCCAGTGTGGGTGAGTGCTTTAATTGCTGTTTTTTTGCCATCAACGTCGCATTATGAATTTTACATAGGCTCATGTCTTTTTGCACTCTCTTGTGTGCCTTTTTTTTTTGTGCAGTGGGGCTAGCATTATTTTTTTACTGTATATTTCCGTAGAAGAAAGGTAATTACTTCCAACCTGATTTGGTACTTAAAGACGGCTTTATACAACAAAAGATTATGTCTTTAAAAATAAATTTCCTATTGCTTACTTTCTCCTTTTGAATTCATTCTAGTTCACAAATGATCCTTAGCAAATATCATTTAATTTTGCCAAGTGGGTTTATTTTTTACTTCAATTCAACCTTAAATATTTATAAATAAATAATCGAATACATATTCATATATCTTAATTCCATTAAATACAAAAATTAAAATATAGCTCTTCTTCCAGTGTATGTTACAGTGTCTCCAAGGCTAACCACATTTTTCTGTTCTCTGCTGGGTTTTCAGCAGCTTTAATTGATCGGCGGCAGCTACTAGCTGCGGCCCGGCATTTAGGCATTTATCACGGCTACATGATTATGCTTTTAATGGGCAGGTGAGTGGGCGGAAGTCCCGAGATAAGGGATGCTGGCTTAGGAGCCAGGAGGGCAGAGATGAGGGAGACACATGGCAGACAACAGGACACACACAGGGGTAGGGCGAGCATATGTGACAGTGACAGTCGCAGGGGGCGACAATGTTGGCGCAGAAACCGCAAATATGTCCTTGTAGATGTGTTGTTCAGCCACAAAGGATATGCACAGTGAGAAATAAATCTTATAATTATATGTTTTACAAGGAAACACTACTCTTTGAAAGCTGAACTTATTTCTGGGTAAATATTCAACTAATCTCCTTCCCTTCCAGTGTATTTTACATATATCTATATGTGCGAATAGACTGGGACACACATTAGCAGCCAACAGGATGTCTGGAGCAGGCGAGGATAAAAGGCAGGCTGACTGCCGCCACCGCCGACAATGGAACTTGTCTTTTTAATTAAATGCTAAAGGAAAATGCAAAAGATAAATGAAGTTGTGCTAAATGCGTGCTGGGCTGTGGAAAATCGGGAAAGGGGAAAAAGCTTTGGGAATTCGCCGGCATCAGTTGGTGTCCTTGGATTTGGGATTTCAGCTTTCGACTGGCAACTTCATTTAGCGCCCAGCGTCTCTCTGATGTGGTATTATTATTGAATTATGCGCTTCAGGCCCGGAATAGGGGCAGACACCCGCCGTATACTACCCTTTTGCGCCTCGAGCTATGAGCTGCGGTTTGGTCTATGCGGCCTTTAATGGTGGCCACATCCATATGCCAGGATTTGATTAGTGCGTAACTGGAGCAAGGACAGGCGGCTGAAATCAGGGCAGGGTGGTAAAAACTCGGGGTACATAGGCTATGAATATCTCTTGAGTCGATCTATTAAGGATTGAAGTGCAGGAAAATAAGTTGAAAACAGTTTGGATTCATTTTGAAATCATTTTTAGTATTGAGTTCAAGTTCTTTTTTAATACTTTTCAGTGTGTTTAATTTTTTTTATATAAAAAATTACTAAGTTATTTATATTTTCTAGTAAACCATGTTTATGAAGTAAATATAACAATTCCAAGTTGCTTCTCTCCCCCGTTGACCTTCTCCTTCTTCACTTTTCTCCCTCAGTCTGTTCAAATGTCAATAAATTGAAAAAATAAAGCAAACAATAAACCCAAAATTGCCAAACAATTAAATCCATGTTGCCAGAGAGTAAGCCCCCACAATTGTTGTGGCATTTGTAATCGCTGTTCAATAATTTTTGTCATTTTATGTAGCAGGCTTTGCGTCGACATATTGATACTGGGCCTAACAAGGATTCGATTACAAAACGTTCGCTTACAAGTGTCATGTACATATATCGGACTGACTGCCGAGAGGGGAGCATCAAGGACATTGGATATATGGAAGTAGACTGTGTCTGGGGCACGAAACACTCCCTTTCGCAGTTGTGGGCGGTGCGCCATCGATTACAGATCAAATTAGATGTATAAATAACGAAACGATTAAGCGATTGAAGAGCTAAGCCAGAGATCCAGAGACCTCCTCCAGCGGGCGGAAGTTCGTTTGATTTTATTGCCAAGGCGGATTACTCGGAGCCCGGGCAATTTCAGTGTCTGTATGTGTGTGCGGCTCATTTGGATTATAATTGATGTCCTTCTTGTGGCCCGCCGCAAACTAGTAATCGGCCGGTTCTCCGGTCCTGTCCAAATATTTTCACTTGCCATTATTCTCGGTACGGGACTTAATTTTCAAGTTATTTAACGCCATTGATCCCCTTGGGTGCCGCATATTTCGACGCAAGTGTGTTTGTCCCAACCCGGCAGGCATTGTACTGTCGGCTGACAATAATTTGGTTTTGTATGCGCACTTATAGTGTCCCCAAAGCCGAGCCTCACACTTGGAAAACCAGAAACTGACTCAAGCTATAAATGAAATATAAAATGTATAAGCTTTTGTGTAGAATTATTTGTTATGCATTTCTGAAACAATCTTAAACTGAAATAGCTCTTATTGAGTGAGAACCATGACCCACGGCCTTTTGTCATAAATCGTTTTTGCACTTTAAACATATATTTTATTTATTTGAGTGTTGTGACCCTGTTTTTGCGACCACGTTGCGTATGATGAATATCGTGAGCAATGTCTAATCAACTGCAAATGAAATGGACAATTGCCACCGAAGCGGCCGGGTGAGGAGGTCGGGGTGCGGGCAGTGAGGTGACCACACGCATCGATACATCAAATTGACACTGTGGATGCCAAAACCAACACAATCACACCCGCACACACACACACGGGTCTAAAAAAACAACAAGGAGAGAAGGCATTTCGCCGGCGTTGATTTGCTACCAACTACCTCTCCGCAGCCGCGCTCTGGCTGTTCATTTTACGCTTTTGGCTTGGAAAATAAATTGCCTCGGCTGTTTGTGCCAACAAATCCGCTCATTGCCGTTTTGGGCTTGCTCCACGCCATGCCAACAGTGAGAAAAAAAGTGCCTGCGATTGTATAATAATATATTTAATAAGCAATAACTGGAATACTAAACTCCATGAAGAAACTAGATCTCAAAAATGAATTCTTGTAAAAGTATGCATTGTCTTGTGACATACTAAATAAAAAAATAACCACTCGATGTATTTTGCTGAGTTATATTTTGTCTAGTGGTCTCACTAATAGAATTTTCTAGAAATAAGGTCCTAGTAAATAATATAATTTTCTTCTGTGCATTATTGCTGCTGTTCCCGTTGCCTCTTAATAACCATTGTCCGCCAGTAGCCCATGGAAGAGAACCTAAAACGTGTTCAACGTGGGAGCTATAAACTGTCATTTAAGTTGTTGTCGATGTCATTCCGCTGGCCCTTTGTTCAGGGCATTGTTTCAGTTTCGGCCAAGATTTGTGGCTGCAGCGAAAGGCGGCGCGGCGGTGGCGGTGGCGGCCAAGTTTCTGTAACTGCAAAAGCGAGAGTAAATATATTTACGAGCCAAGCAGCAGCAGCTAAAGGACTAAAAATACTCTTGTGTAAAATAAACAAGCAAGGCCAACTTGTCTGGGGATGGAGTGTGTAAGGAGCTTAGTTTCCAGCTAGCTCCCGGGTCCTGTTCTTAAAGTATTTCCATAAAGAGTCAGGTGTGTATTTTCCACAAAAAAAATCAAGGCTGAACACTATTTGCTGCTGAAAAGGATATGCCGTTTAGCAAGTACATTACAGGGAAATATCCAGCATCCGTTTTAATTAACTTTGACATTGTGCAAATTTTTGCACTCTTTTTCGGCGTAATACACTTTGATTTGTCAGTCATTTGCCATTTAATTATATTACATGCGTAATGTGTGCAAGCGCGAATTAATTCACAAATAATTTGTAAACAGATTATTAATTGAAGCTTTTTACATTTGCCCGGCGAACACATAAATTAAATTGCATTTAATTGAATTTTAAATCAGGCCAAGCAGCCGCCCAAGCGATGTCAAAGTTTTTCCATATCAAGATACACAGAGCTCGGCAAACATTGATGGATGCCCCGTCGACACACAGAACCCTTAATTTATTTGCTCTGCTCGGCTAAAAATTGTGCACAATAGGATTCAATTTGTCAAAAGTCAAATGTGAATTTGTCAGTAGTAATCAAACTGAAGCTTAATTCAATTTCATTTGAATATTGATTGCACTTCCTAAATCGGCTGGGCGAAGGATTTGCATATAGAATTGACAGCTGCCTAATGTGAGAATTAAAAGGTTAATTGCTCAATTGCCTAAATACCCGTTCTGAGCAAACAATTATATATATAATTTCGATAACGTATCTATTTGAGTGAAGTAAGTTAATGGCAAGAGGCAGTGTCAATTAAGTGCTGGTCAAACATTAGCTTTTAAATTACTTGAGAGAAGGAATGTTTACCTAAGGAGGAGGATAATGCTTAGTAAAATTATACATACAAATAATTATTATATTACATTTTCTTCTTGCGATTTTTTAAGGTATTGACTTGTATGTAAATCCTGGAAACTGATTTTTATCAGTGACTAACTCTTCATACACTTCATACACTGCTTTAATGTAATTATGCAATTTTTAATTAGAAACCCATTTAATTAAATCAAACTACATTGTTTTTTTATACATTTTATTTTGTATTGATTACCTTTAAAGCCAATTTTTCGCTTACTCATCCAATTTTTGATGTCAATCAGGGATTCTCACAGAATCTGCACAAACGTTTGAATATCCCCTTCGCCGGCTCGTGTGTTAGTTTGGGTTCATTAAAACATGTTAAACACACGTAATGGCTATATAACCGAGTTCGTTGCGGCAAGCACGGGGCGTGGCACTTCGATAGCAGCTGCAGCTGGCCACAAAAACCCAAAATGCTTTCAATAATTGCGGCCACGCCTGTGTTTGACCCCGTCGCCGGCCACACGCGACTCGCAGCCCCGGAACGCGAGGCTAATTTTTCAGTTCAGTTTTGATGCTGCGCCACGAATGTCAAATGCATGGCAGCATTCGCACAAAAAACCATTTCACTAATTCGTTAATGTGTTTTTGGCGTACGGTGCGAGGGGAGAGCGATGTGTGCGGCAGAACTCTATTTATAAATCATACGCCACGTTGCCCTTCAAAGAGCCCGTGACTGAGCGACTGACCCCTGGCTAAAGCCCAGCTCAAACCGTTTTCCATTCAAGAAATCTCATGTGCTTATTTTCATCGGCTAAACGATTTTAAAGTCTACCTTTTCGCACATTTTCAGTAAATTTTAGCATTAAATTAAGGCCGTAATTTATCATTTTGGAGCACTGTCTAATGTAACTATAATTATTTAATGAATTATAAACTCGATATTGTATTCAGTGATTGTCTCCTTTGTAAATGCACAATTACATTACAGCTTAATTTACGCATTTCTCCCCTTGATCCGTTGATTTCAATTTAGCTGAAGGGCCGCCTCCTGTAATATATGTCCGGTGGCGACTGCCATTCGGTCAGCAGGTAAGCGGCGAGCATCCTGCAAACTGCGTCCTGCGTAGGCCGGGCCAAAATCGAAAACAATTAGTTTCGGGGCCGAGCAGCTGCACAAATTGCAGGCGACAACAGGCCAGGCCCTCGGCCCCGATAAATCCAATACTGGGCTCTATAGCGGAGCCGAAAGCCGAGACAAATTGAACTGAGTTCGGGTCAGGCTTTGTGGCTGCACCTGTCAAAGGCGCTAGCCCTGGCCCATATTTCCGAGTCGCTGGGCTTATTACCAGTAAGACTAACTGCACACTGCCAGAAATTATTGAATAAGAAGTATATAAACCGCACAAAGAGGTAAGTACATGTCTGTGGGGAATTCCTTCTTTCAAATTTCTTCCAGTGTGAGCTCTTCCCTTCGGTCTCCGTAGGCTGGGCAAACATTGGCACACACCTTAAACACACACACACAACTCGCTCCCATTTCGAGTGTGCTCATACACTTCTTTTTGCCTCTTTTTTTATTACATGTGTACTTTTGTGATTACATGAATATTTTAAAAGCGCGCACTCGCACAAAGGTGGAAACGGTGGTGGAGCGGCTGACTGCCCTCAAACACACAGGACTGACATGAGAACTACATTAAAATAATTTATTTTAACGCATTTTTTGTCATAACCCGATGGGGAAAAAACTCATTTCCTTTAATGATTCCATCTGGTATACGCCGAACGACGCTCTTAGTGAGCTCGACCAGGACCAGGATGCGCAATCCTGCTGCCACGCACATGGTTATTTCATTAAAATTGCCTTTTGTTGTTTGTGAATGTTGCTTATTATTAACGCCGTGCCGTATCATCCTTATCCGTATCTGTATCTGTATCTGAGATATGCCACAGCGTATCTGTAACCGAATCGCGCATATCTGGCGGCTGCACTTTTATGGGGCCAGAAGACACGACATTTGCATTACTGGCCAGCAGCGTTGAGTCGGCGACCTGCAGCTTAATAAAGACAAATTGACTTTCTGGCCATAACTGCGGTGGCAGTTGCAAAGGGGGGAGGGTGTGGCCCCGCCAGCTGATTGGCAATTACAAGGGCTTGACAAAACGCGATAAACGAATTAACATTTAAATTAATATAATATATATAAAGCACTGCCTGCCCCGAAGAGCTGCTGACCCCTTCTCCTACTCCTGAGCGGCGACAAATTTGAACCCAACATGTCGGACACAGAGTGACGGCCTTCACAAGTTGCATTCCAAATTTATGCAAATGAAGTCCGCGCAGCTGCAGTGGGTGTGTCCTTAGTTGTCGGCGACAGTCGTTGCATCTAATTAGACCAAGTAAATTACAAGACAAAAAGGACCAGGGAGCCGAGAGCCCGAAAGCCCAGGATTGCAGTACAGTGAATTGAATAAGCCACTAAAGGGGATTGCACTTAGGGGTGGGATATTGGTATAAAACCACCTCCCCTTGAATGGGTTTAATCCTCGAGAAAACAGTTTCTGTGCCAGCAAGCCAACTGAGGGATAAGACCGGCTTATCCACATGGTTGTGGTGGAATAACCCCTTAGAATAATGTACGAGTCTTTCCTAAGCTAAGCGCGGCTCAAAAGTGTTGTCTATTTTTTATAAAACGTTTTACTTAACACTTGAAATTGTAAGAAATACTGAAGCGGGCTTAAAAGATTAGCAATGGAAGCATAATGGATTTTAATTACTGATATTCATCACTATAAGAGTGAGCATAATAAAGCTTAAATAATTTTTAAGGACGGCTCAAGGCCCTGAATGATTATTATTAAGCTTGCCGGCTATTTTCTTTTTGTGATTTCCCAACAAATTAACTGCAAAGAAATTGGGCCTCTGGGCATCTTAATGTCTGTAATGATGATTGCTAGACAAACGTCACACCAGGGCGGTATTAGCTCCCCGCAACGATGATTGGGTCCGTGGCCGTATGCACAGCAGCCACATTGCGCATACGCCCCCGTGGCCGGTGGAAGGAGAGCCGGGGTAACGAGACACCAGAGAATCGGTGAATAGTTTGCCGTAAATTTGCTGGCTAACGCTGCTGGCCGCTTAAAGTGGGCCCAATCCAATTCATCGACGGGCTGTTTGGGCCCGTTTGTTAATTGGGTTTGCTGCATCGGGCTTAATACGGCGAGGCAGCAATTTATTTACGCGCCATTAAAAATGCACATAACAAGCAAATTGCATTTTTGCCATACACTCGGCGGGCAGATCGAGCTCTTAAGTAAATTACAATAAATTTGGCCCAAAAACTTGCATATGAAATGTGCAATGTTCGCTTTACAAAAGCCACTCGCTGTCGGCAATAATATAATTAAAAATTAAATGGCAAATTAATTGGTGAAAAATATCAAAAAGACCTTCTACGCAAGCCGGCATTTGCGGCATTTAAAATGCCATTAATATTGCATCAACACCTGCAGTACAAGCGCTTAAATAAACATGCACAAAAAGCCCGCGCACTTTACATTAAAACGGTCTGGCCCCGAAAAAACTATTGATGAATAATGAACGCCCGACCCGGAAACAAAGCCAATGTGACCGCAGATACAGCTGCAGATACGGCTGCTGTTCCAGCTGCAGCAGCAGCAGCAGCAGCAGCAACAGCAATCGCATTCCCGCAGCAACACAGCCAGCACATGCAACGCCAACAGCTGCTGCTGGTCGACTTGCAAGTGACACGACCCGAGTTCAACTCCGGCCATAAATCAGGGGCCACAGAATCGCATTGTGTTTTTTTTTTATTCTACATAAGCACAAACAAACGGACAACGGTCGTATTTATAGTTTTTGTTCGCCGTAGCTGTAAAATAATTCATGAATTTATTCCCCAAGGTGTGATGAAGTACATTTAATGCGAAATGTTAAACTATTTCCATTTGCAGTTGAGCTAATCACCCGATAATCTAGCATGTAGTACACGTTTGTTTATTTTGTTAATTGAACTTATTTTCAAATAATTAAGGCTCTCTTTTCTCTTACAAATCTTTGGTTTAAATTCTTTTGTTTACGCTTCGGCCAGCCCCAGGTTAACCCGCTTAAGGCAGTGAGGACTTCATTATATCGTAGAATAGTGGAACACCATTCCAGGTGTCCATTCGGTTGACTAAAGTGTGATATTATTAAGGCAACTGCTGTGCCCTTTGTGGCCTCACAATTAGTCAAGATAATTAGGTGGCAAACGGCATTCGAGGACCGGGTCCGACATGTGGCATGGCCCTATTTAAATGCAAAATAATTATATTCACGTGGCACATATGAATGCAAGCCCTGCCCCCATTTCTCTCTCACTGCGGTTTTTATACTCTCATTCATTTCATAGTTGCCTCGACTGCCGTGTGTCTGCGGCAAGCAAAAAAGTTTCACGCATGTTAATAGCACTCATAATTAAAAATTAAATGATATAATTCCGTGTGTGCTACCGTGCGGCTTATCCGTTTGCCTGAAAATTATTTCCCAGCTATGTGGCAACAGACAATTACTCACGGAGAGCTGGCAGAATCTGATTTTATGCCCATTTTCCAACCCCATTTTGTTATGTTGCAAGTCAACTTTCGATGAGCCAGTGCAATTATAAGATGCAAAGGCCATGTTTGCCAAAAATTTCCAACAAGTAATGTCCATAAAAGAGCAAAAAAAAAAATAAATAAAAATGGAATACGAATGAGCCCTTATTTCGCCAAGAACAAGAGTTCTCCAAAGGACGATGTCGACAAGCACGCTGGCCAGGCAATAAAGTTGGCAACTACTTTGCAAGTTTTCCCAGATGTTTTATGGTCGGGGAAACCGGTTAGGCAAGTCAGCCACTTAAAAACACAAATATCCAGAACATTTTCGCCCAGAAGTCAATGCCACAAAAAAAAATATTACAAATGTTGCTTCCCTGCAATCATTTTGCATGGCCAACAAAGCGACTTACAGGGCCAAGATGTAATTACTTTTTAAGGTTGAGCTCGAGTATTCCTTATTTTATTTGAGCCGGCAAATATACTTCTTTACGATTTAATGTGATTTTGTACTGATGGTACTGGAAACAATTTATTAATAATTACTTTTAAACTTTGAATAAATTTCTTTATTACTCTGTTAATTTAGCTTGAAGAATCACAAATGTAAGGATGATCTTTAAAGTAATTTTATTTTGTAAAGTAATAGCTCTAGAGGGCTAACATGAAATTTATATATGAATCTCTATACAAACTATAGTGAGAAACCTCGTTATGTGAAATAGATCTACTTTGGTAGCACTTGGAGAAGATAAGTCTCAATTGGCTGAGAGAGCTTGAACTTCGTACTATTATTTTATAGAATAAAATCTCTTAAAAAGGAAATTCCTAGCAAATACCCCGTTGTTTCCAGTGAACGCGATGACAAATGTAAGTGAGTTCGACGGGGAGCCAGCATTAAATTGTATTTCACGGCACTCTCAGCAGGAGCCGCGTGCAATGCCAATTTGAATAATTATTGGGGCAGGGACAGAAAGTCAATCAGTGGGAATGCAGCGGGCAATTTAATACAATTGCGGGCCAAGGCGCTTATTCAATTAATTACTTGAAACAGTGCGTCAAAAAGCGGGCAAGTAATGCAGAAAAAGCCGAGTAATTATTTTACACTTTGCTGCCGTTGCTGTCGTGGCTCTCGATTTTTCCGCGCCGCACTGCATTGCCCACAACTGCGTTTTCCACGCCTGCATTTTGATGAAGGTTTTCCGCGAAAAACACCGCGCAATGGCACTTGCAGTTGCATCTGTCGCCGTTGCATAATAAAGTTTGCTTAAAGTTAAGTTTGTTAAATCCTTGCGGGGGCCAGTAGTGATGTGACCCAGTTTTCGGGGCCAGCAATTATCGGCATCTGATTAAATGAAATCAAAGTCGGCCGAAATCAAAGGCCATATAAATTCGCACAAATTCGTCCCGGGCGCTTTAAATGTCAAGTGTGGCGCTCGTCCATCGATTTTTATGCCTCGCTGGCTGCTGGGGTCATTTATCAATATGTAGATTTTCCCGGCCAGAGTTCAATGGGTCCCACGCATCCCCATGACCAGACCGACACGGACCCCTGTATGTATAAATTGCGTAATTTTTTTTACCCTCACACACAATTGGAGATAAATTGACTGATATGCATGTTGTGGGCCGCCGTCGTCTGTCTGCCAGTTTGATGTATGCGTCTGCCCGGCAAAGTGTCCTCCTGCCGAGCGCCCGCCCCTTCGGCGCCCCACTTTCACTTTTCCGCTCTTTGATTTTTTCCTTAAATAAATCGACGCCCCAAGCCACTTCCGGTGACTGCACTAAAGTGCCAGACAAGAGCGTAATGGCATCAATTTCCTGCAGCCGAAATTTAAATTCGACGAGCGCCAAGATCCAAGGCAACGCCTCCTCCTCCACCTATAATTTCTATTATTAGCAGTTCCACTTAAATTTGGCTTTGAAAAATATAATTCAAAATCAATTACGTTTTGGCATTGGACTGGTTAATTTAGCATAAGTTTTTGTGATTAATTCAAAGAAAACTTAGTACAAACATTCTTAATTTATAATAATGGTAGTTAAGATTATTAAGATGTTAATGTAATAAGTAACCCGTTCGATTACCTTCCCTTTTAGTTGTTCCTTTTATTTTTTAATAGTCAGTTTTAGTTTTAATCCTTTGTTGTTACTTGCGTTCCTTTGTTTCCTTGACACACGTTTATATCCTTTGAAGCATAATTTCCCTGAAAAGTCAGTGAGTTAGCCACCTTACCAACCTGTGAAAATGGACTTCACTATGAACGATCGCCAGAACCTGCGATTCCAATCGCTGTACGGAGCCCTAGTGCCCCAGATTGCCCGTCTGGTGCCCTTCAGCAAGCCAGAGGTGTCCTGCCTCCTGCTGATCTACTACAAGTACAGCCTGCAGAATGGACCCACCTCGCGGCGGATAACGAATAATCAATTTGAGAAGATCGTTATCGGGTTCCAGCAGCTGTACGACATGGACGTGGTGGATCGCATCGTGACCCTGATCACGGGCGACAGGAAGTACGTGACGCCCATGGAGTTCATCAACTATATGACCATCATAATGACCTGCGACATAGAGCGCAAGATGGAGTTTGCTTACATGGTAATTTAGTACTTTATATTCTTTGAAATAAAACAATTTCTACAATTATTTTTTGTAATATTTAAATTGTTACAGGTCTATGACAAATTTGGCATGGGTATCAATCGCGAGATAATGGCCAATGCTGTGGAGAAATTCTTTGTCGGGGAAGATGACGAGGTGCTCGAGATGCGACTGGTGAGAGCTGACCTCTGCCATACTTTTTTATATTTAACGTTTCCCTGTACCATTCAGGACATGGTCGAGTTTTTAATCCTCAAATTTGATGAAGACCAAGACGGTATCATCACATTTGAGGAGTACAAATCGATTGTGTTGCAGCAGCCAAACCTGCTCGAGTTCCTGGGACCCATCTTTCCCTCGAAAGACATTCGCCAGGTGATCGCCTACTGTGCTGCCATATACTCTCACATTCCAGAGATGGGCTCGATGTAGCACTGGCATGTAGTAGGGTGTATGGCGGTCTGCCAGGACAACTCCCTGGGCGCATAAATCTTTCTGGCACAAATAAATCGAAAGCAATGCAAATCAGTGCTCGCCGTCGCCGCATTTCCCCCATGTTCAGCCATTGTAGCCACTCGAAAATGTCAATGACAATGATGATGAACTGCAAAATAGAGCGCTGACAGCTGCAACGAGACGCTGGATAGATGGATAGATGGATGGCTGAATGGAGAATGTATAGAGGACCACAGCTGCCTCAGAGCCACACAAGGAAAAAATCAATCAAACTTCCGATTCTTCCTCACTAATTATATATGTGATTTAACGACATGTAAACTATTAAATGTTTAAGAATAATTGCACTAAAAATGTATAGATATGTAAATAAATTGATTTGATAGATATATATTTATTATAACAGTTAAAGTAATCAATGAACTATTGTTTTTAATGATTAAATCAATGCAAATCTCTGCAAATTTTTTAGCCAGTGCACAGTGACTACTTCGCAGGCATAATTTTAAATATGGAGCACAGCAGCTCCAGAAATACTTTGCTCTGGTTGAACGCTCCACTGGCTCGTCGACTGCCTTTTGCCATTGCCCCATGACAGCTTGATTTGTTGGCAGTTGGCGTACAATTGACATTTGATGGATGGTGTTCTACATTGTCGGGACATTCTGCATTCTAGGATTCCGCATTCTGGCTGCAGTCGGCCCTTGAAGTCTTCTCCATCAAACTGCAGCGAGACAAAGTCCCCATTTCAAGCCAGAGAACTTTACTTTAAATAGATACATCAAGGAGCACATCAAGTTTTTAAGACAAAATTCTACACAGTTAATTAGTTAATTTGTATTATTGTGTACTTTACTAAGAAATTATATTGTTAAGCATTGAGTCTTATATAACACTTTTTACTATAACTAAACTTTGTAGTATTTTGCCTTGATTTAAAGATAAGCAGGATTAAACAAAGCAAATAAAACTCCTATGAAGATGACTCAAATCTTCTGCTTTGAACTTTTCATGGAGCTCTAAGTTAGATTCGAAAAAAGCAACGTTTTTTCAGATCAAAAAACATCAAGATACATGGAAATTTACGTCAAAGCATTTCTCCCCCGGTAGCCAGTCATTGTAGAACTTACTTTTACATAAACCAGTATAGTCAGTCAGTCCAGGTTTCGTTTGTATGTATATTTTTATAAACAGTGAAAATCTCACAGAAATGCACGACGACGAAGCTACCGCCCTGGTTGTGGATAATGGATCCGGGATGTGCAAGGCCGGATTTGCCGGCGACGATGCACCCCGTGCCGTATATCCGTCGATTGTGGGTCGTCCCCGTCACCAGGGCGTGATGGTGGGCATGGGCCAGAAGGACTCATACGTTGGCGACGAGGCCCAGAGCAAGCGTGGCATCCTCACGCTGAAATATCCCATCGAGCACGGCATAATCACAAATTGGGACGACATGGAAAAGATATGGCACCACACATTCTACAACGAGCTACGCGTCACACCCGAGGAGCACCCCATTCTGCTGACCGAGGCCCCACTCAATCCCAAGGCCAATCGCGAGAAGATGACTCAAATAATGTTTGAGACCTTCAATGCCCCGGCCATGTACGTATCCATCCAGGCTGTCCTCTCACTCTACGCCTCCGGCCGCACCACTGGCATAGTTCTGGACTCGGGCGACGGTGTCACCCACACTGTGCCGATCTATGAGGGCTACGCCCTGCCACACGCCATCCTGCGTATGGATCTGGCTGGCCGCGATCTGACAGACTATCTAATGAAGATCCTGACTGAGCGTGGGTATGCCTTCACCACCACCGCAGAACGCGAAATTGTGCGCGATATGAAGGAGAAGCTGTGCTATGTGGCCTTGGACTTCGAGCAGGAGATGGCCACCGCAGCCGCCAGCTCCTCGCTGGAGATGTCTTTCGAACTGCCCGATGGACAGATAATCACCATCGGAAATGAGAGATTCCGCTGCCCCGAGACCCTGTTCCAGCCCTCCTTCTTGGGCATGGAGGCCCAAGGTATACACGAGACCACCTACAACTCCATAATGAAGTGTGATGTGGACATACGCAAGGATCTGTATGCCAACGTGGTGCTATCTGGCGGCTCCACCATGTACCCGGGCGTGGCCGACCGAATGCAGAAAGAGATCACAGCCCTGGCTCCGTCCACCATGAAGATCAAGATCGCTGCTCCGCCAGAACGCAAGTACTCTGTGTGGATCGGTGGGTCGATTCTGGCCTCGCTGGCCACCTTCCAGCAGATGTGGATTTCGAAGCAGGAGTATGACGAATCTGGCCCTGCCATCGTCCACCGCAAGTGCTTCTGAGTGAGAAAGCATCGCTCGCGCTCCTGCCGAGATCATTATATTATTTCTATTTTAAAAATCCGTTACTAAGCATGCATTAAAAATCTTTGATATATTTAGTTGTCAAGTGAAATGGTTTTATTTAATTGCAAGCGATAAGACAAAGTCGCATACCTTACTCAAAATGCACTCAAAAAATTATATAATATTTATATTAAAATTTCGGGAACCAAGCACCGTCTCGAATATAAGATACCTCATTACCTCCGTTGCTATTTATGTCTGATTTCAAACAGCAAACAGAAAAAGTAAAAAGAAAGAAACTTTTGTGTATAGCAATGTTTCTCGCTGCCTAAATAAAAAATGAGACAAAGTCTGCCAGCTGACGAGTGCCAAAGGACATGGCAGGGATTCGACTTTATAGTCACGGAATGGGAATCCAAGTGTATGAGTATAAATAAAACAGGCCGCAGTTTTTCCACTATTTCCACGTTCATCTCGGCCATATTTTACGTGAGTTGTGGCCGAGGGAGGGTAAGGAGGGGGAAATAAACTTTTCGGCGTTATGAAAACTCTTGAAGATTTCGAAGCCAACCGAAACTTTTGTATTCTCGCATATATTATTTGAAGAACACACAGAGATATACAGAAACGTCGTCGTCGTCGTCTCTGGCCGTGTTTGCTGAGATTAATTAACAAATCTGGAGATGGCATGGCAGTTCGACTCCTTAAAAACACAAGGCTAATGGCTAGAAAAGTGGGCGCATTTGCATAGCAGCAGTCGGCAGGAAAGTCAGGACAAGTAACGAGCCAGTGAAACATGAAACAAAAAGTAAACAAACAAAGGATCCTGGAGCAGAGGAGTGACGGAGAAGCTAGAGAGAAACAAGGCAGCGTTGAATGTTCAGCAAAATTTACGCATGAGGATTTTTTATACCCTCGCCTGTCGGTTCTGACGGTTCTTTTGAAGATAATTTTATCCATTCTGGATTTTTTTTAATGATAAATTCAACGTGCAATATAGAACCCATTAATTTATGACAATTCTTAAAAATATTTCAAGGACTTACACAGTTTCACGAGATCTTTCCCTTTACCATTTCAGAAAGAAATGCTTGGCTCCTTGGCCGGCTAAGCCTCTTGCATTTGTAATTATTTATGCAAAAATTGTTGGCCAACAAACTTAATTTAGTTAAATGTTTGACTTTAGGCAGGCGCTCGTTGATTAACCGACTGGAACGAGTGCCGAGTGCCCCGCCACGCCCCCGGGTATGCAAATAACAATAAGGCGGGGGCGGGGCTCACCTTCAGTCCCCATTCCCACTCTCACTCCTCACTTTCCACCCTTCAGTCCGTGCAATTCCTTTACTTGACTGTTGTTCTTGGGTGTTTGAGTTTGGCACTCGTACTTGCGTGTAAACACGCATGATTAAGCTACAGGCACAAATTAGCATAAGGCAGGCACCAAAGCCAGGGAATGTGACTTTGAAGGACCCTCGAGTTGGCTTTTGTTGCTCAAAATTTTAGACTTTCCGTGAGGCTGAAGGAGAACCACTTTATTAAGCCTTCAAAGGTATCTGAAAATTATCTTAATTTCTGAAATTAAAACAATCATCAGTCGTCTATCTTTATTTAGCTTACATACTTCTAAAATTTATAGTTCATAAAAATAACATGGCGGGAATGCCGAAGCTCTGGATAAATAAATAAAACGATGGCCATTTCAGTTCAGTGCGGCATGGCTTATTGAATTCAACTAGAATTCCGTGGCTAAACAAATTCCAGCAGAAACTCGCGACAGTCAGGTGCAACGATATATATCGATCCGGATACGGATACGGATCCGGGTCCGGAGCAGGGCAAGCGAAGCGAAGCGGAGAAAGCATCATGATGATGAAGACGATGATGATGATGATGATGATGCCAAAATACATCGCAGAAAGAGTCGGAAACGGCAGCGACAGCCAGAAGCCTGCACTCAGCGCATTGCATTGCAAAGTGAACTCCACTTACATGGAGTAAATAAATAAAAAGGATGCCCGAACAGAGCTCACAATTTATGGATGCACTTGCCAGCGCAAAGGACAATGGCGGCAAAAGCGGAAAAGCGGAAAAGCGAAAAGAATGGGAAAAAGCAAGAGCTTGAAGCATGCCAAACGTGGCCAAATGTAAAATAATACGTGACAATAATGCTGCCAATGGCCGTGTTGATTAGGCTGCTTTATTTATGGCCCTCTCCCGCTCCCTTCGACAGCTGATCCTGATCCGCATCGCCTTCAAGTCGATTTCCCGAAGCAAATGTGACTGTCTTTGTATCCCAGAAATGTCCAATCGTTGGTAAATTCATTGAGTTGAGCCGCAATCCGGGGTTGATCTGCTGCTTTTGTGGCTTAACTTGCTCTTTGGGCCTAATGAACCGAGCGAGCAGCTCCTGTGTGTGTGTTTCGGCCAGGTAAATATTATTTGATGCTGTGTCGAAAGCCATTTCCAGGTGGTATGTGTTTATGCATAAAATATTTACAAAGTTTCGTGTGTCTCCGTGTGGCTTTCGCCGAGTCCAATTTGCCCAAATGCAGAAGTAACATTTGAGGCCGGCTTGTGTGTGTGGCAATTCTTTTTGGCCCTCTTATTATTCCAAGTTTATTTAGGAGCCGGCTGCGGCGCACTGGAGGAGGAGTGGAGTGGAATGGAAACCCACATCAAAGCATAGCACGTGGCACGCATGAGTGGCAATGGCAAAAAGCACACCACTAGCACCATCACCATCACATGCAGCAGCAGCAGGAGCAGAAGCTGGAGCAACAGAAGCCAAGGCAGCCCCAATTGCATTGCCATTGCCCCGAGTTGACCACAAAACATGCGCCCAGCTACGAAAACCAAGCCAAGCCAACACGAGCCTGGCCAAAAAAGAAAACACGGCAACGAATCAGGGAAAAAGCAGAGCTAAACTCAGAGCCAACAACTACACCGGAAATAAATTGACATAGAGAGAATATTTATATATTTTAAGGCAATTTTTTAATAATTAAAAGAGGAAAAAAAACGTTCTTTATAAAAATACAGACTTTCAACCCGCAGTGAGACCGAATTTGTCAAAAATATGAACTTGATTTTAAATTAATTTTAAAAATTTTTGTACACAATTCCTCTAGAAACTGTCTAGAAAAGTAAATAAAGAACAAAGTGATTCAAACTGTTTATTTGTTGTTTTTATTATAATTTAATATTAATATACTATTATCTTTATTTATTTGCAACTAACGCCTTTAGGTTTTTTTTTATTCTGAAGATCTGGTCTGTTTCTATGCATTTTTTACGAGTTGCGTCAAAAAAATATTCCTTAAGCTTTTCTTTGAAAAGTTGGTCATCTGTTTCCTGGTCGTAATCTGCCTTCGAGGACAACGAACGTTGTGATCACCACCTTGAACACCCAGGAGGCCAGAAGAAAGCCACAGGGCGGCAAGTTACTCTTCTTCTAGAATCCCAGAGATTCGAATTATGCCAAGAATGCGAAAGAAAATCTGAAATATCTCCAAGAAATTAAATATAAATACATCTAAATAAATTGTTCAAACTAAATCAATTTTCAATTTGCCCCACTTTTCTCGCAGTGCTGCGGCAACAGTAACTGGGCAGTAAATCAACTGCTGACCAGTGTACGGCTGCAGTTACGTATGTGAATTTGTAATCTAAACTTTTATACTCGTTGACTCCTTGGCTCGTTTTTCCATCAGCGGCGAACAGGAAACGGAAATTGCTGCTGTTGGCCCGTTGACAAAAACACGACACTTGCACCTCAAGTTGCCAGGAACTTTCAACTTGATTTTCACAGCAACAACAGCCCCCGACGCGACGGTCAGGAGGAGGAGGACATTATGCGACTGGCAATTGCTTACGGTTTTGTTGCTTTGTCGTTTTGTTGTCGGGAAACTGAATGTGTCCATGATTGCGATTGCAGGCGGGCGATCGTGTTGTTCCTGTTCCTGTTTTTGTGGCCCGTGTGTCTATCGGTCCATTGATTAAGCGTGGCCAGGTGGCCGGGTGGCCGGGTGGCCTGGATATGGCCCTTTTCCACTTCCTTTCGGCCACGCTCACTCAATCAAAGCAAACTAAAAGTTTGCGCTACGGGTTTAACCTCAGTTTGCATTCTCTATGAGTGTTTTAGCTTCCGCTTTTTGTGGATTGCACTTGAAAAAAGCGAGGGCTATATTTTACCAACCAAAAGAGCTCAACTGTTGTAATTAATATTAAGTTATTTAATTTCTCTTAACTGAAAAATTATTCAATCGTTTTAATATTTTTTTCAGTTCTTGCAAAAAAGTTTGCCTATTTGTTGTCAGTTATTTCTTTATCTGACGCTCTCAGCTCTCCATTTTTTTTGTGGTGCCTTTGAATGCTTAATGCAAATTGATTTACCCGCTTCTGTTTCACCTTTTTCAGCAATACAACTTTTACTTAAACGAATTTGCAATGGCTTTAAGTTGCAATTAAGCCCGCTGAGCGCCGAGTGGAACTTGTTAACTGATTTTACCGACCGCCTTGCTCGTTGCCAGTTGGCTGCACATTTGCAACGGCACACGAAAATTTTTAACTTAAATTACTTTTCGTAATAACTTTATTTTGTAATTTACGTAAGTAGAAGTAACATTTATGCAGCTGCATAAACCGCCAACGAAAGTAGCTGACAAACTATGACGGTGCACGTAAAAAACTTCGTGCCGGAGTCTTTGCGAATTTCCGCAAAAATTTGCCAGAGGGGGCCAGGGTGCAAAGCGGAATTGTCGAGGAGCTGCAAGAGGAGAGCAGCAGAAATGGGCGGGTCCTTGGGGGTTGCCTTCGTTCGGCCTTGGTCCCCCCAGTAGTTGATGTCACTCAGCTAGATAATTTGCATACGGAAATGGAGCCGGCTCTTTGATGGCTTCCTACGATCTTTGGGAATCTATATAGGCGAGCCCACCTGTACCGGGAATGAGGGGTAATCCCTCCTGCTCGTACCGCCATTCGGAATTCCGGTGGCATTTTAAATTTTTAATACGCCACTTGGCCGAAGGGAAAATGAGGAAAACTCGGGCACGTTGTTTTTCTTTCGCTTGCGTAATGAGGAAAACTTTCCTTTCGCTACATGCAATTTGGTCTTGTTCCCAGGTCTCAGGTCTCAGCTCTCAGTTCGCAGTTCTCTGATGTCTTTGCCGGTCGGTCGGTCGGTGTACTTGTCCTTGCAAAATGCCATTTGCATTTGCCAAAAGCACAGCCATAACGGCGAGAAGAAAGCAACACACTTACCTCAATAGTCAAACAAAGCGGCACAAGAGTGCGGCACACTTTGTGGCGCTTGGCATGCCGAGCATGTGCCCCCCATTCGGTCCACCGTCTGACATACAAATCATTTTGCCGAGTGCCGAATGTCGAGTGGGGAGCCGTAATGTAACCGCCACGAGCACTGCAAAAAGGTCCTTCTAAATTCAGAGATTCATCCTTGAAATTGTAATCAGAAAAGGAGGTTCTGGGTATTGGAGTTTTGCAGGAAACTTGTGAGATATTTTTAGTAAATTAGAAAGTATTTAAAAGTCTAACTAAATTATAAATTATATAAAGCTATTCTTGATTATAAAATGTTTAAATTCTCGTCTCAATCGTCCTCTTCTCGTCTTATACTTGTTGTTCTGATACATTTTTTCCCTACACCTTGAGGAAAACTCTGCAATATTCGATAGAAGCATAAGAAGTATCACTTTTTCCCTTTATCAATTAACACAAATCGCATGTGAGCCTGCTTTTGTATGAAGGTAAACGCTCGCTTGCCTGCAGTTTGACAAGATTCTTGTCACATTTACATTTTAATTACTCTGACCAACGGCATTGGGATCGGGTCCAATTTTCCTGGCAATCGCTTTGACAACCAATCAATAAATCAGAGACACGGCCCGGGTCTTATCAATCAAAAGCGCGCCCGTATAGAGGATTCTAAGATCCCCAAGTGTGGGCAACAATTATGCGGACCGGCGGAGAGCGGCTCAAGAGGCACTCAGGCTGGCTGAAGGACTCAAACGAGCAGGAGTAAGAGCTGGAACCGAATCCAGAGATGCACAGGCAGACCTTCAGCTGGCAAGGGCAAACAAAGGGCTGCAACAAATGGCAAAGGGAATCAGCGGCAAAAGCGTAACCAGAGTGAAAAGTGTAAAATGCAAAATCTCATTGATGATTGAATGCAGCAGGATGAAGCAGAATCCCAGGCACTTTTTTTTTGCTTTGCGCCGCTTTGTCTCAGTCTCAATAACGAAATGCAAATACGGCAAAAAGCGAAAGCAAACACACAAATACGCATGAGGAGGAATGGCAGGAGGACTCAGAGGAGGAGTATGGAGTATGGCTGGAGGAGAGTGAAAAAGTGGCAGGCAGAGCCCGGAACCCAAGGCAAATCGAATGGCACAGAGGCGAAGCAGAAAGCTGCCAAGTGCCCGGCAAGAGAGACTGGCAAAAAAAGCGGGCTACAAATTGTGACAATAAACCCGGAATCTATAGATGCCCTAACCAAGTCGGATTTAAGATTGATATGAAGCCCGAAACTGATACGGCCAGGCAGTTAACCGTTTAGTTTAACCGGAAAACTCTAGGTATTGTCTTTAAATTAACTATATATATTTATGAGTTTGTATTGAAGGTGTTACAGCCTTTTTATATTTATTTTCATGGGATGATTCATATATAATATGATATGATTTGAGTATCTCCTCATGCCTTGCATTGTAGTCTTATTATTTAATAAATTTTACAACATTTAAATGGTAATATTAATGCTAAATTATAGTACATAAACCTTCGATTGTCTGTTCATATATGTTTCTAGTAAAACCATAAATATTAAATATTACAAAATATTATTCGTACTCGTATATCAATTTACTATACTAAGCTGCACCCTGCGCTCCTTTAAATAAATATTAATTAATTTATGTAGTATGTCAGTCACTTACAATATTAATTTTAAAATAATTTCCAACACATTTTTCCATAGTCTTTCAGAGTCCTTCTGCTGCAACTGTTGGAAATAAATAAAAGGAGAGCATAACTTTCCATCGGACCATGACCAAGTTCATAACCATGCCAAGGGACCTTGATCCCTAGGGTAAATAAAATAAAAACACTGCAGACAAAAAAAAAACGAAGAGTGAGTGCGATGTTTGTTGGTTCAGAGGAGGGGGAAAGAGGGGCAACTGTGTCGGGGCTTCCCGCACGGCAAAGAAAATGGCGTTAGCTGCAGCGCATAGAATTGCAAATTCAATTTCAATTCAATTGAGCATGTGTTCGCAACGGCACATCCATATGCTCCTCAGTTTCCATCTCCATCTGCATCCATGTGGGGGGCTCTACGTGTATGCTAAGTCCGGGTGTGTGTGTGTGCATTGTTGCGCTCTCGCTGCTCCGCTTGTTGCATTGTTGCATTGTCACTTAGGGGCCGAAAGCGATACGGCAGCTACATCGGCTTTGTCAATAATCAAACTCGATTTAAATCGAACTTCTCGCATTGCCACGCACGAAATGCACAAAATAATTCCCACGGCTCCGGGCCCAGCTCCAATGATTTTTATTAAATTACACGCTGTGTAAATAATCCGCATGGTTTTCGCGGCGGCGTCTGTCATTAGCCCGCCGACAATTAATGCCAATCGAAGCTCATTAAAATTCAAATCCCCTCCCAGTCCCAGTCCCCGAATGCCATTATAAACATTTCTGCGCCAAATGTTAATTAGATTTGAATTTGGAATATTTTGTCAGCTTCAACCGAAAGCAAATAAAACGCGAAAACGAAAACAATGGCCGGACGTCGGCCGCTTGCATAAAATGCAAACACAAATCGGCAAATGGCAAATATTATTTTTATGTGCTTCTAATGATAATGATTTTTCGCCGAGCCATCAAAACTGACAGCCCCGAAAATCGGCAATGGCAATGCAATGGAGACGTGCCAGGGCTTAGCTGGCGAATGCGTTATATGGCATAATCGAATTACAATTAACAAAAACTCTCATGATTGCAAATTAAATGAGGAGAATGGGCCTCGAATTGAAATTGCCATCGTTTTTTGGGCATACACATATTGATTTGAGGCTCGGAAAATTTATTAGCTGTTCAGCGGGAAACTGGCAAAATGGAAAATAGAAAAATGGCTGAGCTGCCTTCGTTGCTGCCTAGATAGAATCTCCTTGGCGCACTGCTGATTGCTAGCCGAGCCGAAAACGGATCAAAAGTTAAATTCCTGTTTGACTTTTCATTCGAAAAATTGGATTTTGCATTTAGCAAAAAACTTTCCGCAGAGCCACCAGCCAGCAGACGGGGATAAGCCGCTCACAGAATGCTGCAAGCCAATGCAATGCTCGACGAAATGGGGGAAAACTTTTTTAGTTCTACAACTAATTTATCAAATTCCAGAGATTTGTTTCGGACTCTCTGTTTGAGTTGGGCTTCGACTTGGCTTACTGATTCCGGGGCCGCAACAGAGGCCTCAACAATGGCCATAATAATTTCAATTATTTAAGTGGCAGCCAGCAACCGGGAATAAGCCCGCTAAATGCATAAACAAATCCGGTTGTCAATTTGCTAATTGCTGTGGTCTTGCCTTTTAATTGCCGCCACAATTCCACAAAAATAAAAATCCCCCGAAATACAAAAAAATAAAGAAAATGCCCAATAAAACCAGGCCCAAGGACTGTAGGGATTGTGGATAGTGGGTGTGGCCGGCGCTCCGGCTGCCCCTGGGCGTTCCTGGCACAATTGAAGCGTGTTATTAGCTCTAATTGTTATAAAGCCCTTTTAATTGGGTGTCTGATAAAGTTGTGCTTGAAAGCAGGCTGCGGAGCCTTCAAAGATCCTAGCCTTTACCTTAATGAAAAAAAGGGGCTTTTTGCGAAAACCATTAAGGAAAGACTGGCGGAGAGACACGGCGGCAGGCTTAACAATTTCTTTTTCGCCCCCGCTGAAACGAAACTTTTCCGAAAAGTATTTTTCACACGCGCCACACTGCGTATGCGTAATCTTAGGTAACCGCAATATGGGTGGAGTTTGGCAAATGTTTTTGTTTCCAGGTAGGGCATTTTATTTTAAGCATCTTGTTAACATGGTTTCATCTTGCGTGGCTTAATTAATTTTCAATGTAATTGCGGGTAACAAAAATCTCCCGTACCCAAGCCAAGGATCACGGAAAAACAACGTGCTCGAGCATAAATAAAAGACTAATCCACTTTCAATTAAAAGAATTTATTAGAATTTAAAGCAACCACAGCTGCGGGGGATACCTTGACCTTTGAATTTAATGGTAGGGATATTTCCTTCAACTGATGTGAGAGATACTCTTATGATTTAATTGCTATTAATATAACCAAATCCTTTGCACACTTTCCAATACACAAAAATTGACCCACAAAATGAATTAATTTCATTATTATTTAAGTCTGCGACTACCACTTAAAAGTCTTCCAGGAGAAACACTCGATCTGGGAGCTATCTGGGATTATGGAAACTCGAAATAAACCATTTTCCGGGCAGGCAAAGGGAACAGCTGCTGCGGTCAGACACTTTCCGCGCCGCGGATTGGGCTCAAGACAAATGATGATGCATAAATAACGCGCCGATAATCCCAGTTAAAAGCTCTAACATTTGTTTGGATTTGCTTGTCGCTTTCCAATATTTGCTTTATACACATAATTTCTCGCTATTATTTTGGCCACAACAACCGCCGCCGCCGCCAGTCATCTGGCGGTTAATGTCGCCCGATTTCGGTGGTGCCAAGATGAATGGTCCTCGATTTGTTATCGATGTCTGGGAGAAGCGGTTTATTAATACGACCATGTCCCTGGCTAGGTGAGACTCTGCAGATGGAGATGGAGCGTCGACGGAGATCGAAGCATTGCCCACATTTCAAAGCGATTCGCAGGACTAAGTCGTGGATTGGGAAGGTGCTCCATAATCGTTTGCGGACGTGAAGTTGTCATCAATGCAAATACCACGCAGCGCACTTGTCAGCGCCATCCACATCCTCGTTGGCGTCCCACATCCTTCTCCACAAAATCGTCCTCGTCCTGCAGCTTGGCTACATCGATGGCGTCGCATGATTGATCAAGTGCGTGCGTGCCAGGGACAGTGTCAAGCTGGCTGATAAACTGAGCGAAAAATGTTGTTCATTGTTAAGAAAAATGTTTAAGTAATATGTCTTAATTTTTATTGTCATTTTCATTTAATATTTTAAATACTTTTTAAAGAATTTTGATAATATTTACAAGACACGAGCACATTATAATCTTTTTTTGAGGCAATCCTTCTCTCAGTGCTGGATTGCAGCGGGATGCTCCAAGGCGGAACTCGCTGCCGAACCATTTTTCTGACATTTAGTTGACAGCACAAAATTTTTGTTTGCTCGTAATGTGGCCCGGACATCTGGCCGCCCCCCACTCCACCATAATATCTCACGTACTTACAGACATATGTATATATATATGCCTCAACCATTCACCACGCTGTGAGTGCTTAAAAAGCATTTCACCGATAACGGAATGGATATCAGGATGAGTTTGAGACTAGGATAAGGACGACGGGCTGATTTGACATTTATCACTGCACTGGCGACTTTCGATTTTCCGCTGGCCGACAGGAGCGGAATATGTGGCACTGGTGGCATTGATGGAGCCGTTTGAAGCATGCCACACGCACTCTGCCGGCAACTGGCAGCTGAATGAGAAATTTTAATGAAAACTGTCAGCGGGGGGGATAATGCCACGGAATCGAGTGGCGAGCGGAGAGCCCGGGCGAATGTGATAATCCAATTGGCAGGCACTGTGGCCAAGCCCGGCCTTGTCTAATGTAATTCGTGATTCAGCATAAACTGCCGCATGGGCACGCCCAAATGGATTTATTGGCAAGCCCTAAAAGTTGGCCATGCACTGGAAGAAGTCACTAGACCGAAACGGACGTATAAAATGATCTAAAGAGGAATAAATATTGATAATTTAAATGTATTATATTAATTACTTAAGGCTTAGGTTATATTTTTAATGCTAGAAATCAGTCATAAAAACTTTGATCTTATTTTTGCAGTGTGATTGAAACCGAGATTCACTCTGGGTATGGTGCTGGTGCTGGTACTGGAACACTATCAAACGGTCGGATAGGCCAATTGCCAATTGTCAGATACAATTTATTCCCGCTCCCCTGGTTGCTGCCACGGCTGCACTAAATGCGAATTGAAAATAAAATATTACACAGAGATTGCAGTGGCAGTGGACGGGGCGGGGGGTAGACCATTGGGGGTCAAAGCACAGCCAGATAGTAAAGGAAGCACCAGGACGAGGACGAGGCGGTAGGTGCAGGGACAGCCCCGAAGAAGACAAACAAACATTGAATGCAGCAAAGAGTAACACGATTATGCCCATGGCCATGAGGGATGTGGCAGGAAGCAGGACAGTGGAGGCAACGACGACGATCATCAGGAGCAAAAGGAATCGTAAAACAAAAGCGCCAGATAGTTTGCAGCGACGGCAACTACAGCACGGAATACCTCACTGTTATAGCTCCTGATTCGGGTCCCGATTCCGATTCTGATTCCTGCCCCATCTCCCTCGGTCCGGCTGCTGCATCTGCCGGTGATTGTGGGCGCCATTGGAAGCAGCGCCAATCGATTGTGTGTGCATTTTTTCGGTGGCGTTAAGTGTTGGCTCTCGGGAAAATAAAGGGAGGGATGGAAAATGCTGCTGCTGCTGCTGCTGCTGTCGTCGTCCTGATAGCAGACTCGGACAGACTGCAGCAGCAATTCCAGGGAGCCGGGGGGGGGGGGGGGGGGGGGGCAGAATGCAGAGCACTAGCGTCATCGATGGCTGTCCAGGCCCGGGAGAAGCACATTAATCAGGACCTTGAAGGCTCCAATAGAGCTTAATATGTTTAAATTAAAAATATTAAATGGGCGAAAAATATATTTAACACAAATGATAAAAACAAAACCTCACAAAAATAATTACAACTTACATTTTGTATTTTTAATTTTCATAATATTGTTGTTCTGTTCTATCAGTAATTAATCAAGAACATATATGAAGGTCTAAGTTACAGATACATCAATAAATTATTATCATTTAAAAACAAGACTGTTATTTAAATTAGATTTTAAAAAATATTCATGCTTAAATAAATGGTTAAACTCTTTTGGCTACCTTTCTCGCCTACAATTTTTAAGTGCCTCAAATGGCTTTATTATTTTCTAAAAAATATTTAATATTTTATAAATTATTCTAGCATTTTTTGAACAATAATTTAAAATACTTCTTTATGCGGTCCACCCCAAAAACCGAATCATCCCGCTTCGGGGGCGGAGACAGATGGAGGCGCGCAGTGCAGTGACACCTTGAGGCGCTGTTGGCAAACTATAGAAATCCCATAAACGCCACCCGGCTCCTCCCAATCCTCCACAGCAGCCCGGGAAAGTCCAGGTCTAGGTCCTGGCCCGCATTCGCACATTCGGGGGGAAGGAAAACGGGGGACCACCAAGAAGATCAGTGGCAGCCCACATGCAATGGCTGGTGGAGAAGAAAGAAAAGAAAAAAACGCCAGTAAATGCAACGTAAAAATGCATAAATCCGTGGGATTTAAAGATTTCACCGGAATTTGTGATTTCTCGCATTCGCCTTTTATTTTTGCACGTTTCGCCTGCGGCTGCCGGTTTGCTTTTTGTTTTTAGTGTCGCCACGCCCGCTCTTTTTTGGGGCGTGACTGGATTTACGCGCTGCCTGTGTGCCGGTGTGTCTGTGTGTCCCTGTGTCCCTGTGTGTAGAATGTGCCGGTCCTTGCGAGAGACGAGTCCTTCTGGCATTCCCAATTCCCGGCTTTGACTGTTTAACACGCGCAATCAGCAACGCTACAAATTTCATATGACATTTTAAGTTGTTTTGCATTGCCGCGCCCCCAAAACGCCATAGCGTTTCAGCGATTTGCTTTCAGCGGCGAAAATCCTCGACAGCGCTTTGTGCATTGCATTTCCCTGACTTTGGGCCACAATATTTCCACGCCCGATTTCCCACATCCCCCCTGTTCCACTTTCCAGTTACTGTTTGAACTATATACGTAAAAATGCTTCCTCTTTGTTTTTTTTTTTTTCTTTTTGTTTCGGCAAAGCTCAAATGCAGATTTTTAGTTTCATTTTTTGCATGCCCTCCATTGTTGCTTATTGCGTGTGACGCGTTGCATGTTGCTGATGATTGCTGGCGGTACGCAGCATTGGCCATCCCCAGGAGCCAACCGCCATGTGAGTGGATTCAATTAATTGGAAAATATTCCGCCAATGCAAGAACTGAAACTCTAATGGCGGATTCGTGTCCGTGGCCTAATTGATTTCGAATTTATTCTAACTTACGTGGACGGCTCGAGGCCACAAAGCATCAGTAACAACAAATAAAATGCTGAGCTTACAACTGTATTCATTTTTATTTTATTTTATAATAAAGCATAGAAAACGTACACATATTTACGGTTGTTTTAAAGTCTAACTTTGCTAATTTGATTACTAGATTTTAAGGTTTGGGTTTATTCGATTTTTGTTTCGAATATTACATTTATTCAGTTAAAGTTTTTAAATTAACAAAGTGCTTTTGAAAATAAATTAATTCTATAGAAATCTACATGGTTTGGGTTAATTGAATTTATTTTGTTTTGTCTAAAGGTATTTACAAACGTAAATTTGCCAAAGTTTCCCTCTATAGAATTCCGGATTTAATGAACAAATGATTTGGTAAATGCGCTATGGGCAAAGCACATATTTAAAATCTCCCCTCGCTATGTCCCTCGCCCTCACCAATCCGTCTGCTGTCCCGCTTTGACTTTTGTGAGAAGCGTTTTGCAGTGACAGCGTACAAACGAGAGTAAGCTGAGAAAAATTATAAAGAGGTTATAAAATAGTGATTTAATAGCAAAATAAAAAAAAAATTTGGTTAGGAGCACATTTGAAAAGGATTTTAGGGAACCTTATAGGAGAAACGGGAAAAAAACCATTAAAATACAAATAATTCGCATTTTAATAAATATTTTGAGGTTAAATATTTGAAAAAATAAAATGTTTTATTTTTTTTCGACAAGAATTGTAGGCCAAAGAGTTTGGGCTGCAGGTTTATTTCCTTGATTTAGATTAGGCACATATTTTTTATAGATTATAAATCGACTTGTCTTTTTCTGAAAATAATATAACTAATCAATATTATTTTCTAACCTGAAATTTAAAACATGGTGATAGTTTAATCAGCTCTGAAGAATCTATTTAGGTCCGTATTAAGTTAAAATTACTGTAATAATGATTTAGATTTAGGGATACTCTTTGATTCTTACACTTTATGGCCTTATATCATTTTAATAAACGAGAATTATTGCCAAATTTGTTTCAAACTTTTGATTTTTTTCCACGTGTGCTGAAAATGTGAAGCGGGAGAAATTCAGGCAGAGCAGCACGAAATTATTTAACATGTAAATCAAGGCAGCGGCAGAGGCAGTGGCAGAAGCGAAAAATCTAACAGAGCTCAGTGCGAAACTTTTTTAATTTCAAAGCAAATAGCGGAGAGGCGGCGTAGGGAGTAGGTGGGGAGTAGGTGAGGAGTATGTGGGGAGTAGGTGGGGAGTAAGTAGGGAGTAGCTGGGGAGTAGGTGAGGAGTAGGTGCAGAGTAGGTGGGAAGTAGGAGTTTCGGGTCAGTCGGATAGAGGCGGGCGTGGCGCTTTTGCGGATTATGAAACGGCGGCGGCAGTTGCAAAATCGCGATGATTATAGTCACGTACTTGTCGCCCCGCCTCCTGCCGCCCAGCCCTGTAATTACACATGTGCGAGAATGGTACAAATGGGAGTGTGTATGTGTATATGTGTGTGTGTGTAGTAGGTTGGCAAATATTGACGCTCAACTTTTATTTACGCACACAAATGTTCAAGTTTCCAACAAAAGATAAATATGAAGTATTCTAAATCGTTGCCATGCCGAGCTCGTAGCTCCTACTCGCACTCCCGCCCCGCCCCCCGCCGGATCAGTGCCGCGTATCGCCAGCTCGGCACTCTGTGCCATTTACTCATTTAACTGACAGTTAAAATTACAAACGCTTATCATGTACCAGAATCATATCATACGGAATAATTTATTATGCCCAACGCTTAATGTAATTCCCGAGCAGCGAAATTTTAGCTTCACATGCGGATGAGTGCGGCGACTCGGAGGATGTGTGTTAGAAGGAGGGAAGGAGTAGGATGTGTGGAGCTAGACCGGAAGGGGGGGGAAATGTGAGTCCTGCCGACTGGGGTGCCTGGGTGTCTGCATGTGTGTGTGCCGGTTAACTGACTGGTTTTGTCTTTGAGATAGATGGAGTAAAGTGCGCAACATACAAAATGAATATGTGCGCTCACACACATATGTAGTTTTATTTGCTCAGCTTGCCTTCTTTCATTTGAAACCCTCGCGTAATAGACATCGTCCCAGACACATACACACATCCTGAACACATATATAAAGTACACAGGAAGAGAAATATAGACACTATTATAAGCTTGGTTTAATTCAAAGGGTGTTATGTTCCAGCAAAATAATAATATTTAAAATATGGAGGCTGTTAATATAAACAATAAAAAATTATACAAATTGTCAGAAATAAATAAGAAATATATATACATTAATATAAAGATACAATTTATTTAAAAATGTATTAAGGTAATAATATATATGTATTTGTATTATTTATATCATATAAAGAAATATTTTAAAATATAAAGTGCAGCTCTTTTCATACTATCTATGCAAACTAGAACCTCAGATATAGATAAATATTTTTAAAAATAATGGCAGATATATATTGCAGTGTATGCTCGGTTGTGTGTGGTGGGTTTATGCTCTGCACCCCGAGGTTAATTAAGATTTTGCCATGCATTTGTTTGAACAAATGGTGTTTGTGCTCGGAGAAGTGTGCGAAACCAGCCGAGTCAGCGAAATGAAAAAGTTTTATTAGTTGTAATCCCTAATTAAATTAAAACTGTTCCCTCTAATTAAATGCGGGCTGAATGCGTGATATTTGATGAATGTTGAATAAGATTATTAGCGAGTCCCGGCACATTCATTATGTATCGGGGAAACCGGTTTTTTTGGGGGAAAGGACTTAAGATGTGGTGTCACTGGGACACCCGGGAGAAAAGTGTATATTAACGCCTTAATTATGATGTGGATTACCTCCCACTACTATTATTATGGCTTAAGAACTTTAAAGTATCTAAAAATTTAATATGGCTCATTGAATTTGTGGGGAATTTGGTTTACATATCTGTACATAGTACAAGTTTAATATATGTGCTTGTTATATTCATTAACCAGTCACTACTTGATATACATAAGCAGATTTTTGTATCTGCATAAGCATTGCAGTTGCCATAAATTGTTTAATTATACGATTATATGCTTCCACTTGGCACTGAGCCATAAATAATTTGATATTAAATCAATTTCATTTCTGTGTTTTTGTTTTTCACTGGAATTATTAATTAATTTATTATTATTAGTTATGGAATAAACATGAGCGTTAAACTATTAATGCATTGAACTCACATATCATATTAGGAGGATATCAATGCAAACAGACTATTTAGCCAGAGTTCTTTAAACAAGAAAGTAATTCTGACATCTAAAATAATTGAAATTAATAACAGATATTTCTTATAACACGAATCCATTTATTAGTTGGTACAAATTAAGAACGAATATAAATTTAAAATAGCCATTGCCGTCCATTGAACGTATACCGGACCAACTACGAACACAAATTCTGGCGCGTAGACACGCCTACGACCAGGGCGTAGCCGGGCTTAAAGGGATCCAGGATCACCATTTCGAGGGGTTTCAGGTGCTGGAGCATCAGGCGTTCGCCCTCTGCTGCAAAGGCCTCCATAACGGACACCTTGCTATCGATGCTTGGTCCGTGCAGAAAGGCCACGAAGTGTCCTCCGGGCGCCAGGAAATGGCGGGCGTTCAGCATCAGGGAACGCACTTGGTCCGCCTGCGGCAAGTCGCTGAGGATGACGTCGATGCCGGCCGGAACCTGGCGACAGTACTTGTACGGCATCGTGGCATCCTCGATAACGGGCACGATGTTGGGCCGGTGAGTGGCCAGACCCACCAGCTGGCGTCCCGACCAGATGCCGCGCTCCACGGCATAGACCATGCCCATTTCACCCACAATATCCGAGACGTGGGTCACCGTGCGCCCGAAGCCGGCTCCCAAGTAAAGCACCTTGGCACCGCTATGCAGGTGGAGATCCTTTACACCGCTCATGATGCCGGCGGCCAACTTGGACTGAAAAGGCGACCAGGAGCGGAACTCGCAGCGCTTGCTCCGGTATTCCCCCATGATCCGCTGCTCGCCGTAGTCATCCGTGCTGGCGCTCGTGTTCCGGGTTAGCAGCTGGATGGCATCGTCGCTGTTGCGGTACAGGAAAACGCCGCTGTGGCGATGTGCCCCAATGGTTTTCACGGTGCTAACGGGCTCAATGCCCTCCACGTTTTCCTTCCGACCCTGACTCGGATCCCTACCAGGTTTTGGACCCTGACCCATGGCTGGTTTTACGGAAGCCGCTACTCCGAAATCTTTGACCTTGCGGTAGGAATTCCTGCCGGAGTTTCGGCCGGAGATCTTGATGGTTGCTTTCGAAGATAAAACCAGAGATGGTCTCGAAGGTTTCGGAGATAGTTTCAAAATGGATTTTGAAATGGGTTTTAAAGAGGGTTTTGAACACGTTTTTGATGGGATTTTCGAGGAAGGCTTGCCGCTGGGCTTCGAAACACCCTTGGGGGATAGTTTGACCAAGGGCTTGCCGGAGCTATTGGCCAGCGCATTTGGTGGCGAGTTCCTCCATGCAGCTGCTCCCAGACTGATCTTATTGCAGCGGCGCCGCTTTCCCATCGAATCGGATGCAATTAGATCGTGCCCAGGTGCTGCTCTCTCGCCGGATCGGATCGGTTGGAATGGGTTTTCGGAGCTAGCTAAAAAATGTTACTAAAATTTTTGTATAAAATTCCATTTTTGACGGCAAACCGAACGCGTTGCCCAAGCTGTACAAAGTGTTACTATTTTCTGTTCCTTTTCTATTCTCAGAGAACTGAAAAACATCTTAAAAGGTCTTCTCTTTATTCCTAAATATCGCCGCGGATGGGGGTAATCGCAGTAAGCGACATTTTCCATTACTGAATATGCATAAATGGTAATCATTATAAATTGTATTCATAACTCACCACAGAGGCCGACTTTTTATGCGAATAATAATTAATTTTATTCGCCGCCAGCGAAATACTCTGGAGGAATGCACTGGGCGCAAGGAGGGGAGGGGCCAAAGGTCACTGGGGGGTCCAGTCGATATGCCGCGCGCGTGGGAAGTGGTGCCGCAAATGCTGCACATAATTTAACAAAGTGAACTGTACCGCGCCAGCAACAACATCTGGGCAATAATAATGGCCCAGAACACGAACAAAACAAGAACAAGAACAAGAACAGAAACAACAACCGGCAACCCGGCAACATTTCGACTTCATTTTGTTGCGGTTTTTCTTTTTTTTTTTTTGGCAGGGGCAGAGGCCCCTCTCTTTCTGGCAATGTACATAAAACTTTTCGGGCCACTACAATTTTTAATGCACTCTCTGACATTGGCTAAGGGGCCAAAGGGGGGCATTCTGGCGAACAAGCAAATGAAACTCAAGTGCATGTAGCACTGGGCCTGGCCAAGTGGTTTGGTGCAAAAAAGGACCAAGAAATATTGTTTAAGTCCAAGATCGAATCCGGAAATGCCCTTTGCTGTGTTTAGTTTTTTTTAGGATTCCATGGAGGGACTTGTTTTTTTTCATTAAGCGATAACTTATTTTATTATTTTATTTTTATTTCCTAAATTTTCTCAATAAATATAATGTTTCTTAAAATTATGCAACTTTGAAATACGTAAAACAAGCTCACTCGCTTGCTCTGCTTTCGCTTCTTTTGATCTTGTTCTCTGTGCTCGTTACTCCACTCGCTCGAACTCTACTTTACTCGTCGTTTTGATCTTTCTTAACTCTTATATCTCAAATGCTGATTATTTAGTATATTCCTGCTTAAGATGTTATTCAAATTTTTTATAAACATAAAAATAACATAAACATATCAATATAAATATACATAATTGATTTCTCAGTGGCCCTTGTAACTTTCAGGGAAATTTTCTGATACCCTATAGAAGAGTAACAAGGCAATCCGAGGACGAAAAACATAACAACACAAAACAAAAAAATCGCAACAAAAATGAAAGAGAGGGAATGAAATAAAACAGGCACAGGAACGACCAAAAAGGAAAACAATAATAATACACCAGGGGGCGTGGGTGAGAGGCGGGGTAAACTCAGATTTTTAATAAACTTGCCGCGGCTCCTTGCTCGCCGTTCGCCGTTCGCCTTTCTCCTTCCGCATTTCGCTGCATACTTTTGGGCGCAGCGACAATAGTCGCATTATTGTTGCCGCAGCGGCTGCTTATTTACGAGTATTTGCCTAGGAATGTGGCAAGCGTCTTGCCAAGTGGCTGAAGGCCCTCAAAAAAAAAAAAAACCAGCCCCTCTCTATCCCCATAATGAGCCATCATCCCCCGCCGAATGCCAGACGATGGCAGTTCATGAAAAATCAAGAGCCAAGAAGTTTTAGCCACCGCAGATCCGCCAAAACTTTTGCCCAATGTAAATTTCGCCTGATCATGTTTGGAGTTTATTCGAGGGAGAGGACTAGAGGGAAGCTCCTTTGACTTTAGGAGAGGACAGGACAGTGCTTGGCTATGTTCAGACCACCTACACGATACGTCGGCTGCAACTCCATTAACCCGCTGGGAAGACACCACATGACCTTATGTAAGACTTTTAGAGCCAAACAGTTGTGCTAGCATGACACGGAAATTTAATGACCCAAAAGTTGGGTTTTTTATATTATATTATTTTTTGACAGCTTTGATTTTAGACAACACAGCGTATGAGTAATATTATTTATATGTAAAACTTTAAAAGAACAATTTAAGATGTAAAAATGTAATCTTAAAATGTCGGGAACTGCTGATTCATTTATTTAATATTTAAATTTATTAGACCTTTTTCCACAGAAGGTAAACGATTAGATTGCAGACAACACTGCGTATGAGTTATGTGCTTCATAAGCAATAGAGAGGTTTAAAAATGACTTTGAGGTTTTGGTAGTGGATCTGGGAGCATAGTTTTAGTAATTTCCAGATCTTAACTTAGTACAATCTCTATATACAATATATATTTGTATTATTTTTTCCCCAAAAACATAGATTTTTGAGAAAAAAAAAGATTTTTTAAATTTGTAAAATAATTAAATGATTCTTTTACTTATTTAAACAAATTTTTATTGCTACTCTTACTTTTCTTATATATTACCTTCAAGTACTAGTTTTCGGTTCAACAACTTTGGATATTTGTGTCGAAAACCGGTCGCACCTCATGTCCCCGTATCACATGGCCATCAGCTGTGTGTGTGTGCTGGAACCTGCTGCCCTGCCATAGCTTGCTTAACGTGGCCAGAACGTGATGGCTGATGGTGGCAGGGATGCAGCGGCGCTGGGAATGCATTTTTAAAATACTCGCGCGCATTTTCGCAAATGGCAACAAACGGCGCCAAGTTTAGCAGCTGCGCTGCCTTCGGGCGCTGTAAAATGCAAAATCCAAATGCCCTGTTCCCAGCCTTGTTCTTTCCAGCGTCTCCCATCGCCTGGACTGGCTGGCATGGCTTTTGGCATAACATTTTTAGCATATTTGTTGTAGTCTAAACACGTGACAAGTGTGCAAGTGTGTGTGTGTGTGCTGAGAGGGCCATTAGTCCCTTGGTCATGCGCCGGGTACGGAAAACTCACGTGCCATCTACGGATATGCAGCTATTGCCGAAAAATAAAAAAGGAAATAAAAGCACAAAAAACTTTACCGCAAGAGCTTCGCCGGTGACAACAACGGGAATATATGGGAATGGCCTTTGGTCGAGGGGAAATCGCTGCGGTCATACATTTCCCATTGCAACGGCATACTTCTCGGCCCACATTTTAATCAATTTTTCAGGCGGCACTTAAGGGCGCTGCATTCGAGGGTCTCCACAAGGAGACACTGAGCTGCAAATTCTATAATGCAACATTAAGAAATTAATGAGAATCAATACCGAAACATCAAGATTAGATATATGCAAATGGTATAATTATTTTATTAAAATACTAATCCTAATCTACCTACTATCTACTTGAAAAATTAAATAGGAATAGTTAGTGACTCTTAACATTTCCAGGAACTCTGCGACTTTATTACCATGACCCATGACACTAAAGTTCGGAATTTACAGCCTTACTCTTTGGTATATTTAAGTCCTAAAGAACAAAAGACATAATCGGATTGGGGGGGCCACATTTCCCAAAGTTTACGAGCTCTCCTCGTGACCTAGCACAAATCCCTGTGGTGGACAGGCGACAATAATGCCTGAAATTAAATAAATATGCTCGAATATTTTCAGTTTATGGGCATGTAAATTGGTGGGGAAAAGTGCGCGCCATATATTCGATAAATACTTGAATATTAAATCAGCTTAATGGGGACGAGCATGCCACCTAGGCGGCGCTCATTGAGCTCATTAAGCCCATAAGCTTTATTGATTTTTAACAAGCTCTCCCAGTGGCGGCGGTCCGGTGATGTCAATTTACAAAAATTAATTATTGCCAGCCGGGCAGAGTGGAAAATGCATTTGAATTGATTTGAGTTGATTTTATTTTTAACACAATTTCATTTAACCATTTAACCAGCAGCCATTAAGAGCAAATCGATTGCATTGTAGGCTCACACTTATCTCGGTATTTTTCTGACAGCCATTAAGGGGGTTTCTCAATCATTATAAAAATCTGATTTCAATTGAAATACTTTCCCTGTTAAGAGTAATGTGGAAATTACATTAATTCCCAGTTTTTTAAATTATTTATATTTGAATTTAAAAGACAGTTAGATTTGCAGGCAATGTGTGTGGACAACACAACAAACCACAACCCAATACCCGTCTGTCGGTGGCAGAAGCTGAAATTGTAGCTGAATGGGTGGCAGCAGATTCAGGAACCGAAGATAACCCCCGATTTGGCCTTGTCAGGAGCAGCAGCAGGAACAGCAGCTGCAGCTGCTGCGAGTGACTGATAACTGCACAGCTCTCCATCCTGCCCCCTTAAACTGCCCTTTTTGGAAACACAACAAATGAAATCGATAAGAAACTAAGCGGCTTGCCGGCGAAATTCCATTTCTTTTCGAGCAGAGGAACAGCAATTGCAGCTGCGGCTTAAGCCGCTGGATGCAGGTTTCAGGCTGATGCTGGATGCATTCCGCCTTTCCGCCATGTCCGCTGGCCGAAATGCGGCCATCAGCGACAAAGACTGGCATGTGGCTAATAGGATTTGGCCTGGCTGGCAAATGTAGTTTTCAATTGTCTACTCCGCTGCACAAGGCCGCCGAGAGTTAATGCCACACTAAGCAGCCAAACTGTGGGCTTAAGCGAGCGATTTGGCTGAGAATGGGACGGGTTAAGGGAAACGTTTTAATTTAAAAGTATTATTTTAAAGAATTTAATAAGGAACTTAAATAACGAAGGTACGATTGGTTTAGCTACAGATTCAAATTCGTTTAACGTGACGTTTTATTAGATTTATTCTTTATCTTAACCATTGTTTTCTGCAAAAAAAAAAATTATATAATATTTAACTATACCACACTTAAAAACATTGTGATTTTAGTAAACTAAATTGGTTGCTTATAACTTTATTTTCATATAAAAAAATAAAAATGTTGATAGTAGCATGTTCCTAGCTTAACATTGCCGTAGCTTCTGTTATTTTTGCCAGGACTAGCACACATTCTGTTGATGCTCTGGAAAAAGTCTCCACTCTGTGGCTTTACCGAAAAGGACCTTTAACAGCAACCACAAAGCGACAAAGTAACAGAAGCAGCATCCCATGATTTATGGGGAGCAAGAGAGCATCCAAGAGAGACGCCGCGCCCAAAGACAATCACTCTCTTCAGTGCTCCGTAAATCTCTGTGATTCTGATTTTCTCTTCAAACAGCGGCTTTTCCCGAGGAAAACTTCAGCGTGCGGCGACGAAGCTGCGCCGCCGAAGGACCCATCGACCACGGCATCAAAGAGTTGCTCCGGATCCGTGAAGGAATCCCGAGTACCGAGTCCCAGAGTCCAAAACGCCGGAGTCAGTTTCACGGCAACTCTGGTGCGGAGCGGTACGAAGGGAGAAGCGTTACCGTGCGAAGCGGTACGGTAAAGTTTTGTCAACAAAAGAAAAGCCAGAAGCCGAAGCGCGAAACATTAGTAAAGTTCCGTGAAAGATAAAAGGTTAAAAATATATCAAAATTAGGGGAAACACCACACTGGGAATTATGCTCGTATGCAAATCGAGGTAAAACTAGTGCCAAATGCATTGGCAGGAAACCATAAATATTTCAAAGGTCGTGTGTAGATTTTAGACAGCCGGAGTGTGCGAGAGAGACTCCGTCTGTGGGTGTACGTGTGTCATTTAAGCCAGTCAATGAAATGTTTGTTAATTATGTATGTGTTTACATTACATTGCCATTAAGTAATTAACTCAGCTCGGAGCAGAGCTGTTAGAGTCACTATCCCCTGCGTGTGTGTGTGTGAGAGTGTGCTACATTTCGGGTTCGTCTTGTGTATGTGTGAGTGCTTGACATTGTCTCCGTCGATGGGAAACATGTTGCGTATACGCCATGTTAATGCACAACAAATTGCAAGCAAATTGATATGCCAAACAAGTCGATAGGCAAATTGCATTTGCAACTGCAAATATAAGTGCAACTGTGTCCAGTCAAGAACCAGTCGATGGGCCATCAATTTAAATATATATATATATATATATATAGTTAGCATATAATTGCGAGACATTGCCTGGGGAAATGGCTATTGTGAGTCCAGCACAAAGGCACATGTCTAATTGCATAAGCGAGGACTGCCTCCAAGTCATAGTAAAATAGTCAAATTTCCATTGTTTCACAACTGTGAAAAGAATTCGGTCTGCCTTTGATTCAATTCCGTAACTGTCATGCACATGTTAAATGGCATTCCCTGCTCCGGGAATTGGCAATCATATTTCTGTGCAAATATTTTTATTGGCCCTTGTATGCGTACAAGCCGACATCGATGGCTCTGAGAGAGATCATGTCAATCGGCAATTTAAATTGGATTGAAACAATTCAATTAGCAAGTATTCAAACTTGTCTTCTTCTCGAAACAATGCTAGTTGGCAACGATTTCGTATGCTTACTCAACCAAAATAAAAGATAAAGAATTACAGTCGAAATAAAACAATAAATATATATTTGTGAGAGGTTTTTAATTAATAAAAAAATAAATGAATCACTCAACCGACAGTTATAGTTGATAAGAAATTATTTCCGCATGACACTCAAAGTAACAAATAAGCTTTATAAGAAGAAGAGTATGAAAAGGAAATTGAATGATTTAATCTTAGTTGATGGCAATTATCCCATTTAACCTTTTGCTCTTTAGTCCATTTCCCTAAATATTCAACCTTTGCCCTGCTCTATTTATTAACACATCAATTTAATTTTAGCCATTATCAAATATTTAAGCTATACACTTTGCTTCTTGCTTCTTCCTTCCTTTAGCCATTTCTTGCTTCCTGTCCGGTCCAATCACAATTGTAATTTGTTCATTCAAACTCCTCCAACTGTAGCGAATATTTTAGTAGCAAACAACCCACCTTCTTCGCCCTGCCTGACTGTCTCTCAGTCTGTCTGTTAAAAAAAAAAAAAAGTAAAAATAAAACGCCGTTCCGCAGCGAAAACTTTGCCGCGGTAATTTTAATAAACGCGTCAATGAAACCAAAACAATGACGACAGCATCAGCAGCAGTAACAACAACATTAACGAGGGGAAGCCCACAAAAAAGAAGCCACAATTTGATTAGAGCATTAAAGGACTTTCTGCCCGAAGCGTCCTGCCGAGGTCAGGTCTGGTTGCTACCCCTACGTCAGTCCTTGCGTTTCCCAGGCTCGAGCTCAGCACTGGAGATCCCGCCAGCAATGGGAAATTTTTCAGCTTTCGAGGCAGACAAAGTTGTCTGTAGAATTTTTCGATTTTTTTTTTTTAATATATATATATATATTTTTTTTTTTTTTGTTACTGGACCTTGGTGAATTTTTGAAACTGTCAACGTTTAAATAACGCTGACAATGACAATAAACAAATGCAGTAGCCAAACAGAATGGAAGCGAAAAAAAGTCAAAAAGGAAAGTTTAATAAAAAAGCCAAACCGAAACTTTACAAAAGTCAGACACGTGCGGGTGAGGAGAGAAACCCATAGAGATGCACTGGAAGAAATTTAGGATAATGAAGATATTTTGTATTGGATTATATATTAGGAATATAACTATTGATATAGCAGCTAAAGTATCTTTTTTAATTCCATAAATCAGACACCATAAACTTAAGATTTTCTAAAGGAAATAATTATATAATTTCCTTTAGGTTAATTGGCCATTTTATCTTTATTTTTTTTATTTAAAAATAAGATCAATTAAATAGATTAAATAATAATTTAAATATGTCTTGGCTTAGTAATCAAATTATCTTTAATTTTTCAAGTGTAAAAGAACGGAGGCGATGAATGTTTTTTGCAGTTTGACGCCAAAAAAGTTTTCAAATTTAATAACCTTAAAACAAAGAAAAAAGAGCCTTGCCAACGATTTCCTCTTCGGTAACCGGGATTCTCAATTTATTTTTCTAGCTCATTGGCCCGCTGACCTGTCAATGGCATTTATCGATATCGAAACTATATCTATATCCATGTAGATAGATGCCCGGCGACCCCGACGATGTAATCATAAGAGGCGGCGCGTAGAGCGGAAAAAGTTTTCCCTCTGAAAGTTTGGACTAATAGAAAATATGGCCGGCCATTGAGTTTGGCCAGAAAGAGCAAAGTTTCCCATCTCACTTCTGGTCCTCGCCGCCATCGGGATATATTGTTCCATGTGGCCAGGGAGCCGGATCGACGGAATCGGCTGGGGGCTTTAAAAGGCGACGGACTGCCCACAATGGACCTCGGTCGCTGGCTGCTGCAGCTGGGCGTGCACATGCTTTTGGGTAAGTTAAGGTTAAAGTCCTTGTCCGCCTGCCTGCCGGTCCTGCTTCTATGTATAATAATGAAAATATTTGAAACTTTTCATTTTATTGCCTTTTGCTTTTAATCCTTTGGCAAGCCGCTGCTGCAAACCTTTTTTTTTTAACGACAAAGTCGGCAACTTTGTGGCTCCCACAGACACAAACGCACACAGACATGGCATAGTCATTTAGGCATTTCCGCTTCCGCTCGGCGCCTTTGTGCATTTGGTCCCTGTTTTGACCCGAACACGAAATTAGCATAGCAATAAATGTGTTTGTTTGGGTGTCGCCGGCTTTCGCCCTTCGACCCAATAGAATGTCCTGACCCGGCCTCGACCACATCAATTTATGTTAATTTTATGCCGGCGAAATTGTTTTTTAAATACACTTATGACCCGCCCAATGAAAGGCAAAAAATGTGTCGAGACGGCCAGAACTTTACATCGGTATATAAAAATAATAATTTCAATTAGCTTTTATGTGTCTGCGACAGATAGTCGTGAGTCCTTTTTGTTGCTTTCTCTGTTACAGAAACAATTCTAGGTGAAAGGATAAGGAAAGTGTAACATTTAAGTTTTAAAGGTTACACTTCTACTTTAATTGTTTCTCTGCTTTTGGTCTTTATCTTTTAAGGAGTTTAAATATTTGTTAAATTGTTGCGAGCTTGAACCTTTTGGAAGAATTGCTTAATAAAATTCTATCGTTACTTTTACTGAAATATCCTTTATTCAACTAACATGTAGATTACCTTTCTAACTCGTTTAAAATCGAATTTAATTTGAATTCTTGCATTCAACATTTTTTGTTGTTCAATTTATTACTTGCAATTTGGGTTATTCATATTTACCATACATATGCTAAAGCATATTCATTACCAAAAAAGAGTGCCAAACAAACTGTGCACACTTTGCAGGGTTCCCATTGTCATGCCCTTCGCCGCTTTAACGAGTTCATGCATTGTTTGAGGAACCCAAAACACTGACAAGGACAAGGACATAGACACAACAGACATTGACAAATGCCAAGGCAGGGACATTTGCATAAACCAAACATAAATGCGACAATTTCAACCCGGAGTACGCCTTAAAGGATTTGCCAGCACCGAATTGCGGAGACAGAACTGTGGCAGGCAGGAAGTCCTTCAGTCGCTATATTTTATTTGCACTTTTCTAAAATTTATAGACGCTCTTAAAATTCACTGCAAACAGTGGCGCTCTGGCTGCTGCGAAAATAAATATTTGGCTTCAGCGGCGGAGACAACTCCGCCTCTCTTTCTGGCCCCAAGTGCCATAAAGTTTATTTAAACAAATTGCCGATTTTATAAGTGTCTTCAATTTTAGTAAGTGTGCGTTTCCCCCCCTTAGCCTCCTGTTATCCTTCTACATTTATGCCCCAAGGCTGAGTAAACGATGAGATGTCTCTGCCATGTTTGCACACAAAAATTACACTTCTCCGCCCTCTTGAAAATCGAGTTGTGGGCTTCGCATGTTATGTGGCCAAAAGTCTGACAAAGCCGCTTGCCAAATCTTTCGCCTGCATTCGAACTTGACGCTGGAGTTGGATTTTGGGTCGGATTCGGAGTCGCAGGAGTCTGTCTCAAATCAAGTTTAAACTTTCACGCGTTTGCAGCTGCATACCAAATGGGATTTGAATGAGTCTAGAAAAACAGAAGCCAAAAACAACAGAGCCACGCATTCGGAATCGGCATCAGCTGGAAAATCTCTACAGCAGAGTTGACCACACTCAAAGAAATAGAGCACGAAGAGAAATATGTTACAGACTTCAATTACTTGTTTAATAATTAATGGATTTACTAAATAATGTTTAATTTTAATAAGTTAGAAGAGAGTTTTATTAAAGCTAAGCTAAAAAATGTTCCTATATCCTGGTTAGTTCTTTTGGTTAGCTTATTAAATGTTAGATAATTTTCGGCCCTCTTCTGACCTTTTCTCTTCAAGTGCACGCTTGTTGGCCAAGCTTTTTGTGGCCAAGTTGCCCCTGCTCGTGTTGCTCGTTTAGCAGCTCGAGCTTTCTATTTTTGTGTTTTTGTTTTTTTGTGAAGCTACTGCGCTTTGCTGAGATTAGCATCTTTATTTGTGTTTGTTTGCCGCAGCCCAGCCCAGAGCCAAACTAAAACAAACTCCCACCTCGATTCAAACTCTGAGAACTGGGAACTGGAACCCAAAAAAAAAACCCAATCTAGCACTTGTCCTTGTTGGCCCCGCATTTGTATGCAAATTATAGATGCTTGGCCCCTCCGATTTTCTCTCGGATTTCCCGCCTTTCCTGCTCCTTGGGCTGCTTACTTTACCCTCGGTTTACTGCAGATTTGTCTGTTCGAGCGTTTATCGTTCGTCCTCGTTGGCGGCATCGGCAAAATGCTTAAAGCGGATTTGAAGGCAACCGGGGAAAATAGGAAAATAGCTAAAATACATTCTGTACATTTCTACGAACTATTCGGGGTTCAGATCCGGATCCGGGGCCGCCCATTAAAGCAGCCTTCTCCGGGAGTCCTTCCAAGCAGAAGAGCTTATTGAACTGCTTTTGGCCCTTGACTTTCATTAGAGCCGCCTGAGATGTCTTCTTTGTTTGCGGAGCTTCATGGCCGCAAGCGAACAGCTGCGCCAGACAGGCAAGGGGCCTGGCCGAAGGCGGAGAAAGTGCACCGGGAGAAAAGTGTATAGGGTACACCCACGCACTGGTATTGTATTATATTTATACACTTCAAAAGAAGTAGCTTAAAATTCGTATTTTCAAACAGGGAAAGCAAGATCAATAATTCGGTTGTTTTTATATTTTTTTGAAGTTTTAAAACTGTACTTAAACATAAAAACATAATTAAAATTTTATGTTTTATTGTTAAACAATTTGTTTATTCTATGTTTATTTTTTTCCAAATCTTTTCGGAGTGCATGGCAGCAACAGCGAACTGATGTGATGTCTTGACTGCTCCTCCTTGATTTCATACTCAGTCAGAGTCCTGAGCCTCTGTCTCGGGATCTTCCCAGACGAGACTCTGGCTTTGGTCCTGGTCCTGGTTCTGGTCCTGGTCCTGGGCTTGGTTCTGGTTGTTAGGCAGCCAAGTTCACTCAAGTGCGTTGATTGCCGTGCAAAAAAGTTTCGTTTGTCTGTGTTTGATGTACTTATTTTTATTATTTACATATACGAACAGCACATTCCACCTCTCCTCCCACATACAGCCGCAAACAGTTGTGTCCTGTCTTTGAGTCGCGCAGGTGAAGTTTTCCATTTACTTTTCCTCTACGGCTGTCATTAAGCTGCGGTTGCCGCTGCCATTTGCAAATGTGTTTGCCATTGTCGTTGTCCTTGTTGTTGTCCTTGTTGCTGCTGCCGCTGCTGCTGCTGTTGCTTTGACATGCTTCAAAGGACTCATGTCAGGAGAAGAGAATCCGAATCAGAATCGGAATCACAGCCAGAATCAGGCAGGCACTTTTCTGTCTGTTTCCCTGTGTTTGTCTATTGAAAGTTTAAACAAGTTTTCTACGATTTCACAGATGTTGCGCAGTCGTCCTGGCAAACCGAAAATAAATACCCTGCTCGTCCGGAGCCTTTGGCAAATGGCAACTTTTGACATCCTTGCAAGTTATTTCAACTGTAAACTCCGACAAATTAAATTCGCGAGTGTTGCATCTGCAATTCTTGCCGATGTTGTTGGCCGCTGTTGCTGGTCTCCCTGCTGTTGCCGCTGCAGTTGCTCCTGTTACTGCTGCTGTTACCTAATGCGATTTGCGAAAATTATGCACAAGTTGGCATCCAGTTGACGAGGAGCCCGGGATTGCTTCGCTTATCGTGCGGCAGTGTGCCTCAGTTGCCGTTGCAACTTCAACTGGGCCAAGATTATGGAAATTCGCAGCGGCAGCTTCGGCATTTAGCGCGGTATAAGAATCCGGGGGAAAAACAGCAGGGCAGCAACAACCTTTCCAGCTAATGATATTAACAATTTTTTCCGGCATTTTCCCTTTCTTGCGCACTGTCTGTTTGCACTTAAAAGCGTTCTGCAAATTGTAAAAACCAGCACGCGGTTTGGTTGCAGTTGTGCCAGCATTGTCGGTGGCAGTCCTTAGTTTGTTGTTTTTCCCTGTTCCTGTCTGAGTTTTAGTGCCGAGCATTTCTACAAGTTCATTCAATTAGGAGTTGTGCGTCGGTCGTCCCTTTTACCATCCTTCTCCTGCGATGCTTTAATTCATGTCGTTTTCGCGTTGCTTTTGACAAGCTTAAAATTCACAGCAGCAACGATTACGAGTGTTTCTCAATTTGCAACAAGAACTACAGAATGATGAAGCATGTAAATTATTTTAAAAAAAAAAAGGTTAAAATTTCAGATAAAACTAAAAAGTACTTTATTGATTGTTACGAAAATAAACAGGTGAAAAATTAAAACGAAGCTTTATCACATTTTATAATATCAGATGGCAGGAAAAAGAAAAAGGTTAAGAGAGATGTTTCTAAACAAACATGCTGAGCTTAATATCAATACAGCAACTTTTAATTTCATTTTTCTTTAAAGAAAATCCATTCTTACTTTAAACTTATAAAAAGTGTCACAAAACCAGCTTTAATTTAAACACACAACAAAAACTGCACTCTCCATTTTCCAACATTCTACTCAATTGACAAAATATCGATCTATCCAATTAGTATCGAGAAGCTTTCCCCTTATTTTTGACATTCAATTTTCCCCTTCGGAAAGAGACCGTCTCTCCCCTTTTCTGTATTCAAATGATAATTTTTTATTACGCACAATCTGTGACATGGAATCGAGATTCTGTGGAACTGGTTTAATGCCTCAATTTAAGGCAGGCGACAGGCGAAATGCAAAGCATTTTTATTTCGTTGCCAGTTTTTCGTATTTACTCTTTTTGGTTCAGCATTTTTATGGCATTTCTCATCATTTTATCTGACGCTTTTCATCTGGCTGCATGGGACTAACCTTCTCTCTCCCCCCTCTGTTCTGCTCTTCTCTTTCCCGGAAAATCCCCGACACCGACATTGCCAGTTGTGCGGCGCATTCAGTGTCTACGTGTGACTGACATCAATGTGCCACAAATTGTTGATTTTCGTGATAACGTGACATTATCCTGCAGCTATGACATAAGTGGTCACACGTTAAATTCGGTTAAGTGGTACAAAAACGGAAGGGAGTTTTTTAGGTAAGTACGGATATTGCCGCATCAGATGGATTATGTATACATTGATATTATATATGTACTATGTACACTCAGGGTTATGTGTTATGTGTTACAGTGCGTTCTGGTTATAAATTGAACTCAATTCCTGTATTTTACGTAGTATTCGATAATAAAAATGAAAACTGCAGCAAGTTTAAAAGAGGAATGGAAATGATTAATATAAAAAATAAAATGTAAACTCTATAATAGTTTCAAAAACTTTCTTAAATTATGATTAATTACCACATTATGCTCTTAACAATTACCAAAAAATTAAAAACTAATCCAGTTCACATACATGCAGTTTGGTTAATGCTAAATGACGGTTATTAGCAGCCCCAATTATTTATGAACTTGGTGAAAAATATGCATTGTTACATCATCCCCCCAGCGAGACCTGATAGCTCTGAGCAGGCCCACTGTCGCTGCCCATAATTTATGATATTTATTTCAACACGCAGCTGTCAGATGCACGGAAATCTGGGCCACGGGCCCCTGCTGCTGACCCCTGCCCTGACCCCTGACCCCGGAGTGCTTTAAGCGCTGTGCAAGCAAAATCCACACACACACACAAGCTCGCACACGCACTGGCACACAAATATGTTCGGTGTCGGCCGACTTTCTTGCTCAATTAATTATTAAATAAATTAATTTGTGTTGGCAAATTAATTTAAATGTTTGACCAAAGCTCCCAGCCCTACAGCCAAACACACGAGCTGGCCCTGTTAAGCGGCATTTATTATTTATGCACACATCGTTTGCAGCGGGACAAGCAACGAATTAATTGCCCAAGAGAGCACATATTTCGGCAGGCCGTTCCAAATATGATGATCTAAAAGACCATTTGACCCCAACAAGTGGCTGGGATGACACTCCATTATTGTCAGGCCTTTTTGAGCTAGGATGTGGCCGAGTCGGCTGTAAAGTGTACGTGTGGTGTGTGTGTTTGTCTAATGAAAAATCTCGAGTGGCTGACTCGCGTTTTGCTTAATTAAAACCGAGCAGGGACATGCACACCCAACAGCGCGAATATATATGAACTCCCGCACAAGAGAAAAACAGGGGGAAACTCACCACTGAGAAAGTCAGAGAGAAACGAGACAGTTAGCCGGTCTCATGGGGCGAGCGAAAGTTTTAATTAGACAGCAGCACGTAAAAGTCAACTGGAGGCAAATTGCAATTGCAATTCCACTTGCACTTGCCAGCCGAATGCAAATTAAGGCAAGCACACAGATGCAGAAGGAGCGCCAGAAGTTCACAAATAGCTGGCTACATTTTTCTTCCCTTTGAGTTTCCGGCCAACTAATTGCCAATTTTCAAGGATTTTCAATTGCAACACAAAAGGCAAGCCAATTATATATACTTAAACCTTAAAGTGTATTTATTAAATTTCATAAATATATCAAATACACTAAGATATTCATGCAGAATAAAGTAGCAGCAGTTCTAACAATCCTGCTAATATTCATTTAACGTGTATTCTAGTTGCCAGTTTTTCTTTTTTTTTTATATTCTTTGTATAGAAGGACAAACAGAACCCAAACACAGAGAAAGAGAGAGTAGGATGTCCTGGCATTATTCTGTCCCAAACAAATCCCCTTGTAACGAGCATCGGACGACGGCGGTTGCCGTTTATATTGCTTATCAAATTTGTTGATTTGCTGCCGCAGTTACCGCCTAAGCCGCAAATAATGCGAAATCGGGCCAAGACCCTCCCCTGTCCCCCTCCCATAGCCCCCTTCTCTATCATGGCTATTAACAAGTAGCGCTCGAAGGCGACTTATCAACACTACAACAGCGCACAGAAGTAGGCAACGATTTTTCTGCTTTAGCCAGGATTTTATTTATTGGGTTTTCGGAGTGCGAGGGGAAAGGCCACTTGACATCTGAGTGTGTGGGTGTGTGTGTGTGTGTGCCGGACAAGTTTTCCACTTGAACACTTTTTGTTGTGGATTCCGCTTTTTACATGTTTTTTGAGGCATTTGTGGGATTAATGAGCATCAATCCACAATACAAAACAAATTAAAGGGGCTGCCCTCGGTTCCCTTGGCCAGTTTTTCCCCTTTTTCTGTTGATTTTCCCGGAGCGTGGCGCCCACTCAACCCCATTTCTCCACACGTCGAACCCACATCGGCAATCAGTTAAGGTTGAGTGCATGTAAGCCACTTGTCTGCGAGTGGCGAAAAAGAGAAACGATTCCTCCATTTCCTGGCCAGTTTGCGTTGATGGCTTTGAAAGCTTTTAACCCAAGCCTACGACACACATCTGTAGATTATCAGTTGGCTTTGCCAAAGGACCAAGGAAGGGAGTCCTTTGCAATTTGCGGCCACTTTGCCAGCTCATCTGCACCGTCACTGTGAAGTGAGGCTATTTTTTTTTAGTTTTTTAATAGTTTTTTAAAGTGCAACTAAGAAGGGTTTATTTTGTTCCAAAAGAAATCTTTGTAGGGAAAGGTATCTCTAATTTCCACCAAAGAGTATAATTATTTTAATTATTATTTCTTTCAACTCCCCAGATACTCGCCCCTCACCCCGCCCACATATATACCCTTCGCCGTGGAGGGTGTGCAGCTGATCGATGACGGAAACGAGTGCAACGAATCCTCCTGTCGCGTGGAGCTCAATTTATTGGGCGTCAAGTCGTCGGGCGTCTACAGGTGCGAGGTGTCCGGCGATGCGCCCCACTTCCAGCTAACTGCACGCGATGCCAACATGAGTGTGGAAGGTGAGTGTTCCGAGGGGAATGTGTGTGGAGCTGGAGCTGGAGATGCTCCTCCTGGTAAGGGCAGGGCTTGAAAAATGAAATGCAATTGCAATTGTTAGTCTTAAATTAACGAGAGTGGGGCCAGCACGTAAGACAAGCGCCCGCAACATGAACGTGCTTTAAAATTATCTGAGCAATGCAAATGCCGAAAGCCACTGAGAAAAACTAGACAAAATAAAAAAAGAATAATAATTTTTCATTGTAAGATCTCTATTTATTAAAAATATTACATTATCTTTTCAAATTTGTACAAGTTTTATTTTCAGAATAAAGTTTTGTGTATGAAACTGAATTGAAAGTAAATGTTAATAGATTGAAACCAATATGGGCTTTAGGTTCGTTTTTATTTTGCTTAATTTGTAATTTTTTGTTTTTATTTATTATGTAATATTTCAATTACTCTGTCTTGTTTTAAAACACATTTGTCGTGCTTATATCCTGATTTATTTAATCTTTTAAATTGCATTGGATTCGAATACCTAAATCTAGGTATTTCTTGGAAGATGTAGGTTGTTCATCAAATTGAATTTCATTTCATTTTCTGGTTTAAAGTCCTAAGTCCTTTTTTAATAAACAACATTCTAAACAAATATAGAATTAATTTAATTGTATTCAGATATTTTCGTCAGGCCCTAAATCCTTAGAAAAAACTCTATGGTTTTGTAAAATTTTAATTTTTATTTTGACAATTTTAAGCCTCAAATTAACCCAGTTGAATGTAAAAACCCCTAAGTAGGTACAGATTTTTTCACAGTGCCCCCAGCTATGTACTCCTCGTTACCTTTACTGCATTCGCGCTATTCCCAGCGTGTTGCCTTTGCCGCTGCACAGCATAAACAGAGTAAAATGTGTAATTTCCGTGATATTTTAATAGTAAACAACGGGGGAAGAAAACTGCAAGGAGCATGCAGAGCCGTTTGCATATATGACGAGCTGGCAAAGTGGCTGGGGGCCAGGAGGGCAGGAGTGGTGGGCGGTGGGTGGTGTTGCACACGCACAGGATAAGCTGTTGGAGGCAGCAGCCAGCCAGCCATTCAGGATGTGCTCGCGAGAGGAACAGTGCGCGTTCATAAAATGTAGCCAAGAGATGCATGTGATTCGCATCCGTACACACACACACACATAGCGAGAAACAGCTACAGCTACAGCTACAGCACCCTTCCTGCCGCTCCTTTTCGTGGGTGTGAGTGTGTGTGCGGCTCTGTGATTTACGGCAGCACTTTATGCTTAAAAAGGATATCGCTAAAATGAAAAGCTCCGCCACTACCAGCGCCAGTGTGTGTGTGTTGCTTACCCGCTTTCCCAGCATGTGCGTGTTCGTTGCCTTCGTTCTCTTATTTTCGCTTTTACTTTTGCCCCACAGGATGTTTCTCTGCATGTGTTTTATGATCATCTATTTTTCCGCTGATATAAAATAAATATCTTGTAGATGCGGGGCAGCCGTAGTCATGCCTCTGGCTCTGCTGCTGCTCCCGCTGCCGCTTCGCTGTTGTTAAAATATTTTTAAAAATTTATCAAAAGCAAATAGAGAACTTGAGGGGCGGCTGGGGGGCGGGTGGGCAAAATAACACAAACAAAAGATGCAGGAGAGCAGGAGCATAAACATCGGCAAAAAGGTGCGCCATTTGCATGTGTAATGTGCGTTTAAAATTAGCTAAGGACGTAACTGAGATGCACTCAGCCGGGCTAAGAGTCATCTGTCTCTCCGGGAGGTATCCAGTGCTTTGCGATTTGTATTTATAATGCAAAAGCAAGTACTCGCTTTCAGCTTTGCCCAGCATTGTTATGGATAGTTACCCTTAAAGCTCTCTTTGAGAGGAGACTTAACTTCAGTTACTGTATAAGTACTTAAATTAAGAGCACTTTATATTGTAGTAAATAATTACATTTGATTTCTAATTTCAGCTCTTCCCCAAAACAATCCACTGATCAGCAGCTTTCACTCGATGTATCACTTTGATGACTTTGTGCAGGTCAACTGCAGCACCGACTTCTCCAGCCTGTTTACCAGAATCACCTGGTACATCAATGGAATAAAGGTGGGTCAAATTATTTGATAGTTTATATACAAGTTATAATTTTCTATAATTTGTTTCAGGTATCCTTGGTGGACCTGCTGCCTAGCCTCGAGACCACGATTGCAGCCCATGAATATAATATGCGTCGCATTGTCTCCCAGCTAAACTTTTATGCCAATGATCCGCGCTTCCATCAGCTTCAGCTCCAGAAGATAAATCAGCAGAAGAGATCTTTCTACCCGAACAGACTGGGCCTGGAGCTGCGCTGCGTGGCGGAAGTGGACCGATATCCGCATCTGCAGCGCGAGGCAACCATGTTTGCCCAGGTTTTCCGCGATGACATCGACCTAAAGAATCAGAAGCTGACCAACTCACGATCAGGTGAGTTATGAGCTAAAAGATAAAACAATTATTGAACATTTAAATATTTGTAGTTACTTATTTAATTAATTAATTTACCTTTTGCTAAATTACCAATCAATACAAGTTTTTTGAGGACACAAATTCATTGTGACTCCTTTAATCTGTGAAAATTTTTAAACTGTGGCTCCCAAAGTGTTGCACTTTCCCACTCTGCCACTACTTCAGGCCTTAATGCACTTGACCGCAATGTCGCTGGCCGCTAATTAAAAATAAATACGTTGCCATGCCAACTGACAGTCCGTTCGCGGTCGCGTATTTGGACAATTTTTAACGCAAATTAATAAAAGTGTGACCTCTGCTCTCTCTCTATCTCCCTTTCGCCACCATCTACCCTGGCAGTTGGCAGCCCAAGAGCACAAGTGCAGCATCTGCCCACGACGATGGCGTTGACGATGGCGATGGCGATGGCTGCCGCGATGACCGCAGTGCGACTCTTCACACCGCTGACATTTCAATATGGCGCACGGAAGTCGGCGCGTTGCAAAATGGCGGCCGCAGCATAAGTGAACCTCTCTGTTATTTCCGGTTTTGATTGCGTTTGTTAAACCATTTTAATAGCTCTAAGCAACTGAAATGCACGTGAGAATTTACAAATGAATCAATGTATTATGTATATGTATAATTGTACGATAATTAACGTCACTAAGAGTATATATATTATATATAGCATTAACTTTAGTCTAGGCCAGCGAGCGAGTCCTGTAAATAGCCTTTAAGTGTGCATTGCAATTATAAGAACACAATGAAATCATTATCAATAAACAAGCAACCGAACACGAATGGCTTTGCATATTCTGATTTCTTCCGGGTTTCAGCCACGCCCCCCACCTCTGCACCGCCTCTGCGAGCTATCAGACAACCGCAAAAGTGCCGTTAAATATGCTGTTGTGCTCCCTTTTTCTGGTTCGCATTGCGCTGTATTGTTTCACTTATTTTTGTTGTTATTCTGATACTTTTTTTTCTGTTTTTGAGGCACATGCCTCGCATGCCTTTGGGCAGGGCAGCTATGTGTGCCACGCCCACAGAGGCATTTCGACCCTCCCACGTCCGTCTCGTTTCCATTTCGCTTTTAAATCGAATTCAATGAATTCGATTGCAATCCCCCTTTGCATACGCAAGTTTGTGGCAGTTTGAAAACGCCAGGACCCCGCTGCCAAGTGCCGACACTGGCCAACAAAGTTGGGCCCCAGGTCCGGTGCTCAAAAGCCTTATCGATTATTCCGAAATACAGAAATTTACCAAGTCATTAATGCTATTATGTGGAGCCTTGGGCTCTGCCTTGGCCTGTTCCTTGTTCCTGCTTAATGGGCAGAAAATCTTATTAAGAGACAAAACTTTACTAAATTATAGTGTACATATGTTATATTCTCAAGAATTTACTTACAATTTAATTATTATTAGTAATTTTTCTTAATTATTTAGCAATTATAGTTAGAAAAAATAAAAGACTATTTTAAAATGGTTACTTATATATTTATAAATATATTTTCATACTATAATTATAATTATATTTCCCTTAAGCTTTATATATTCTTCTTGGATCTGAAAAGTGTTGCTTTTGTTGCTTAATTAAAAAGTATAGACAAAAAACCCCCTCCGTTATCCAGCAACTTCTTCCCTGTAAAAGTTTCATTTATTACTTTTTTTCCGTTTTATTTTTCGTTGAATAATTAAAAAATCCAACCCCATCTGCAAGAAGATGGTTCCCTGTTTTTACGTCTATAATGCCCAGCATCGACGTACAGTGATCACCGAGGCGTAGCACCCTCTGTCCATATCCATATCCCCATCAGACAGTGCCTCCTCTGTCTGTTTATCTTTGTGTCCATGTCGGCTTACCCCATCATCATCCACACTCACAGTCTGGGAGCTATAATTGGGGCCTGACCATCTGAGGATGTTCCAGTCGTCGAGGAGCACGGAAATCAGTGCTTTTTTCCAGACTTAAATACCACTGAAATTGAAAACTAACTCAAATACTTCACAAATAAAGTAAATAGAGTTATTTCCAGCTTGAATCTGATGTCTCAATCAATTAAGACATATTTTCAAGAGCATTTTTTATGCGCTTTGTACTCAATCTTAAAGATTTCATTTATCAGGAGTATATTTATGGCTAAAGGTGCCTTTCCGTATTAAAACATCCCAGTGGGAAAACAGGGTCCCCATGCTTCCCCTTATAAAAATGAGGGATCAAAGTGGTCCGGGCCAAGAACGCTGGCAACAACAACGACATGCTGGATAAAAAGACTATTAAGCGATAATTTATTTGTAATCTGCGTCGTGGACGGACGGTCCTTCAGCATCCTGCAACTGAGTCCCGAGGGCCGAGAACCACTGCACTCGTGCACAGAAAAATAAACTATATACTTGAGCATTATTATGTTTTAATTTCTTGTTATTTCGATAGAATACAGTGAGAAAGATAATATACTCTTTTGATTTAAAATACTACTTCAATATAATACCTTATAACCTGTATGTTTCATAGGTTCTATATTCTTTTCTTTCTGTGTAAAAGGGACGAAGACGAGTACGGTAGAAAGGATGCCGCTCATCTCAGGGGGCAATAAAGCGACGCCAGTAGCAGCACAATCCTGGCAATGGCCCAGGCAAATATTTAAAGGCGCTAAGACGGGGGCAGTCAATCGGCAGCGGAAAATGCGGGGAAAGGCAAAGAAAATGCGGGGAAAAGCAAAGTGTAAAGCGCGTAGGGTCGTGGAAAAACTCCGACTCCCAACGAGGTTCTCCCAGACACTGCGGACAGTCGAGCTTTAAAGGCCGAGAGCAAATAAATGATTTTTGCCAGCTGGCTTAAATAACAACAAATGCCAATTACGATTGCTTTAATGGGCAAGTAACAGTTACGCAGGAAGGGAGCTCCCTCGGATTGAGGGAAATGGTCACAGAATGCACTTGCTGCTCCAGAAAACCGCAAGGATTAAGTAATTTCTGCCAGACATGCAGCAGCCGCAATCGCCAAATGAACACAAAAACTTTGGCCCAGCATTTGGGCCAGCGAAAGGGACGGCTCTGGGGTTTTGGGGGACACAGAGGGAGGGCTGCACACACACACAGGGACTGGCAGAGGACTCTGGCACTCTAATGCACTCGTGTGTGCAATAAATTGGCATATCCTTGCAGGCTCGCACACACACGCACAGAGCCCGAGCAATGCCGGGCGTAACCGCACAGAAAGAAATTGAGCTCGATTGTTATCCGATATCCTCTGGGATAGGTTCGTAATCGAAAACCCGGTAGAGATGAAACGAAAAGGGATATTTTCTCTTACAAGAGAGGAACTTAATTTGACACCAAAGCTTTAAGGCAACTTTTTGAATTGTAAAATTACTACGAAAGGCTTAAGTATGCATTGGGATTAGTAATAGCTTTCAATGAGGCTTAATAGAGATCTTATTTATTGAAGATTGGGAACAAACTGAAAATAAAGTCCCTTAAATACAAATCCAAGTCTTGGAATTATGGCTTTTTATGATATTACCAGAATATTAACCAGAATGCAATGGCTAACATTCTCTAAAAAGTCAGCGTAATTACTACAATTTTATAGCTAATCATAGATAGTAAGTGAGTTCATGTATGTGAGTTCAAATATTCAAATAATTGCTTTAAAGAACTATGTTAATAGTAATAAATTATTTCATAAAAATGTTCTATAAATCTTTAGAGTTTAAGCATTAACATCGAAAGGATTCTGTAAATAAAATAATTATAAATTCCTTCTTAAAAATAGTAGTTGCCCAAGAACGTTATATTAAAACTTATTAACTTATTATTGAAGTTTCTTTTATAATTAAGTTTAAGGCCAACATTTAACAGATAAATTATTTATTAGTGCCTCAATAATAGTGTCCTTCTATGCCAAATCCTCTCATTTCCTGGCATCAATCTCTGGTAAATAAGCTTCAATAAGCTCAAGACATATCCTATAGTTCAGTTACCTAGCTCGACTATTTCTAACCACAAATTTCTCTCACTGCACGTGCAGACAAACACAGATGGTGGACACACAAACACACACAATGAGTTTTGCGTGTGCGGAGGCTGCTGTATTATGCACAGGATGCGCATAAGAATGAAAATCCTTTTGCACTTAATGGCAACACGGAAAAAGGCAGCGGCAGCAGCAGCAGCAGGAGCAGCAGCATCCATATTCCCCTTTTCCTCTCTCACTTCACTCTCTGTCCCGCTCCCCCTCTGCAGCTGCTTTTCGGGTAATATTATTTTGTGCAAAATTTCTTATTTCAACGTGGAAACTCATAAAATGCGCCCGGGTCTCCTTTGTGGACCCAATGAGCTGCTGGCGGCCAGCAAACGACGAGCGTCCAGCGAACTGCATCTCCTGCTGCTTAACCACTTTGAAGGCCATTAATTTGCAATGACCGTGACGGTGGTCGACGGGGAGAGGGGATAGGGGGTAGCGGGTAGCGGGAAACCCGCGGTGGCCAACGAAGCATACTGGCACATCCTGGCTGGCTTCTTGTCTGGCTTGCTCCACTTTCCCAGCTTTTCACATTTATTGTTTCTAATGCATTTATTGAAACACAACGGCGAGGGGTAAATAGGGAGCGGGATGGAAGAAGCCCACTGAAAATTCCAAAGGCCAAAATGAAAATTAAGCGCCCCTAAAGAAAAACGAGTAGCAGAATAGCAGAATAACATCCATCGAGAGTCGATATGCCCTGCATCAAAGTGCAAGACATATGGCCATTATTTATTTAAGACCCGCACACACACGAGCTTCCTTTCCCGGCAGGACGAAAAGGAGGCAGAGATGCTGAGACGCTGAGATACTGAGGCACTCGGATGCTGAGATTGCACGCAATCTGCTTTGGCAGCACATTTCTTCAGCCAACGCGAGTGCAGCTAATGAAGCCTGGGTATGTCCTTGTGGCGGGATGCACGAAATCTATCTAAATATTCCCGATTCCTAACTCAGCCAAAGTGATTAAGTGCAGCAGGGGGCTTTTTTCCCAAAGGAATTCTAGAAAAACAGGAGAAAAACAGAAGAGGGGTAAAAACATAAAATATAAAGTGTTGTTCTGGTAAATTTAAATAAACCTTTGTCAGCTATGTAATGTGGATTAATAATCTGCTTTCAAATATTTAAATACAAACAGGTTTTAGGTTATCAAGATTAATTGTTAAAAGCCTCTGCTATATTTTTTAAGAGATACTCTCTTAATGCAAATACACAACACCTTAACTTTTACTTTAATTTACATTTTAAAATATGCCTCGCTTTAAAATAGAAACCCTCATCAATCGTTAAACAATTAACTTATTTTTCCCAGTGCGAAAGTCCTAGTTAAGTGAAACCACATTGGAAAGGCACCTCTCCTTGAATTGACTTTATCCGCTTGTGCGCTCAGCTGTTGTCCTGCCAGATCCCGGCCATTGCCGACCAATGGACACAAGGTCCGACTTCCGTCGACGCCTGGCAACCGCAATTGAAATGTTTTCGTGGCGGCAACTAAAAATTGTCATCGGGATTTCATTACCTGCGGCCAAGTTGGCTTCTCGGCCGCTTTTATTAAAGACTCCAAGACACCCCCGCACGACCACCGCACCCGCTCCTGCCACTCAGCGCCCCCAACCCGTAGGCAGAATGGCATTGGGGCTTAATTAAGTTTGCGCCACTCCCGGTCTTTCACCCTCCCTCTTACCCACGGCAGTCAGTTGCACAGCAAATCCCTTTATCAACTGAAAATGGCGTGAAAAAAATGCAATTAGTGTTGCACTCACTGCCCACGCCCTGCGTTTAATTGCGAGACCGCGTTGAATTAAATCATGTTCAGGGCGGCGTCTTAAAGTCCTTGCAGATAAGGCCAGCGGATGGTGGCTCGGCCAAAAGGTTCCACCTAACAACAACAACAACAACAAACCGCAGTGGTGGGGAAATGGGGAAAATGCATAAGAAAGTAAGCAACGAATGGAAAACACAGAATGGAAGAAGACGGAGAAAGTGGTAAGAGATTTGTAGACTGCATTTTTAATTACACTAAAAGCAACTCGGCAGCAGGAGCAACTGAGTAAATGACTGCTCCTTTGGTTTTCCCTCTCCTTCGGATAATTTTTTAGAGCTCTCTGCTCATCATTAGAAGGATCCTTTCATCTGCCGTCCAAATGCATACTACTAAAGGTATATACAGATGTGGTCAAAATAATGGTTGAAATGGAAAGTATACAGGGATGGGATTGGAAATATAAACAATATGGTCAGGGCTTAAAATAGAACTAAGAGTTTTTGAGTGGCAAACAAAGAACTGAAATGAAGTCCGGATTTAAATGTTGAAACAAATCTTAGTGAAAGAGTTTCTTAAAAATTGTATTAAATAATAAAAATGGAATTAATTTATCAGCATCAATTAAGTCCTGTGCAACAATATTTCTCAATATGTTCTCAGCAGCTTTAACCATTTAAAACTGTTTAACAACATTATTCAACAACATTTTAATGTTAATTTTCCGCCAAGTTGAACTAAAAATTCCCACACTGGACACAAGCTTCCTTACTAGTTTCATTACCTTTAGTAGACAGCACTGAAAATCTGTTTGAATAATCCCGTTTAACACAAGAAACAAGTCCTGACCGAAAAGGAAGAATAAATTTATATAAAAACACATACTACTTGCTATTATTTGAACCGCATCCGTGTGTGAGTGACACTGGGATTAGCATAAGGATGCGGCCAAGGAGCGACTGGCAAATAGAAAGTTGTAAAAGCAAACACCATTAAGCACATCAACTGGAAAATGCCGAGAAAACTCATTTCATCTATGACACAACACACGAGCCAGCAAAACACCACAAACAAACACAACAAAAATAACAAAAACAGAGGGAAAAGGAGAAAAAAAAACAAGGAATAAAAATCAAATTGGACTGAGGGCAACAAAAACACGAATGTCCGGCATTTCGGGTGACCAGAACTTGTAATATAAGACAAACAAGGGGACGACAATAACAAAATGTTGTTCTTTAAATGGCACAAAATGTTTTCAAAGCTTATTTTTCATTTGCTCGTTGCGCCGCACAACAAAAAACGGAAGGGATATCGAAGGATATGGCCAGGACAACGGCAACGGCAGAGGCAACGGCAGCGGCAGCGCAAGACAAGAACAGCATAATGTGCAGGCGAAACAAGGGGGGACAAACAAAAAATTTACAAAATATAAGAAAAATAGCTGAGGAGATAGTGAAACACCAGCAGCGGCAATGGCATCGGGCATCAGGGAAAATTGGGGGAAAAATCGGGGGAAAAACAACGACCAACAACGATGGCAAATAAAAATAAACAAACATGGCAAATAAAATGAAAACAAAAACTCTATGAAAATGTTTTTTCTGCCTCTGTCCCACGAAAAAGTTAAACATATAACAAGCGAATGTTTATGCACATGCGAGAGTGGCCTGGCTCCCTTTTTTTTCTGTTTTTTGTCTAACTCCCGGAAACTAGCTCGCTTTTTTCGCCTAGTGTACGAGCTGGGTGTATGTGTTTGTGTGTGTGCTTTGGCATTTCCCATTCCACTTTTCCTCTTATTGCCTTGATGTTTTTTGCAGTTTACTGCAGTTTTTACAACACAAATCGAAATTGTCATCCATTCGCTCAATTTGTCGTCTTGGGCGCGACCTCGTCAGCAGCACCGCCACCCACTTTGCCGTGGCAAGTTCCCTGCCCCTGCCGCGCGCCCCCTTCTTAATGCTTGGCTACACAAATGCCGTAGCAAACCAATTCGCTTATTTCCTTCATTCCTGCATTTTTGCTAGTTTGCCAATCTAATGGCATAAAGAAAACATAGTCCTCAGAGGGATGGGGAGAAAGGACATCCCGAACTTTGCTCTATCCCGCTCTGTTGCCCACAACTTGTTCGCCGAAGTAATGAAACGGAAATTCGCTGGCATATGTTGTTGGAGAAGGAATTAAATCAGAATTTACCAGTAATAATAAGGTCATTCCAGCAGAGGCTCAAATAGAATATTCTGCAAAATCTAGGTAATTATTTAATGCATTTTTAAAGTGTAAAAATATTTAATTTAAACTAGCTAACTTTTACTACTAATCCCTCAGCATATTCATATTATTTTTAAAAACTTCTCCTAAAATAATTGTTATTGTGCAACTTCAAATTCCTGTGGCTTACCAGCTTTCCATTTATTTTGTTTTAAAAATTACCCCAAGCTTTATGATTAAAGAAGCATAAATATTTAAATGCAATTACTCAACTAAAACAATTAAGTGATGGTAAAACAACAAGCACAGAACATGCAAAAATAATAGACACTCTTAACTATGGAGATTGCAAAACCATTTGCAAATTCCAAGGCAACTTAATTAGCTTAATTACACGTTGTGATTAAGGAAAACACGAGCTAGGATATGAAATTACCTAACGAAACAATAACACTCTTGCTGCAATCACTGGATTATGAGCATATCTTTGGCAAGCCAAAGGACACAATATGCAATATTAACAAGTTTTCAGTGGATAATTGTGCATTAAGCCAGAGAGAGGCTGGACCAAACCCAATCGAATCACACATATCGATGTCCGGGAAAGTGAGTTAAGCGCCCTGCATTTCCCCAGCGGGAACACATAAAATTACTGCAGAAATAAAGGGATTTTCGTCCAGGCTCGGATAAGTGCTCTTTGGCCATGTCAGTAGCGATGATAATATAAAGTTTGCACAATTGCCGCCAAGACACTCAACGACAACGTTAACGGGAGGAGATGGAAGGAGAGAGTAATTCGGAGGCGAAGGCGAAACGGCGCCATGGGAAAATGCTGGGAAATGGCAAAAGGTTTAATGGCCAGCAGGCGCGGCTGGACGGAGGCAGTGAAATTATGGACGACTTTTGCACAACTCAATTAATGAAAAGTAAACATCCTCGGCACAAAGGATTCGCAATCCGAAGGCCCAATTGGATGGCGCGGTACGTACTTCCAATGGGGGTCAGAACACAATGCAAAATTAATTAGCTTACTTCACTTAAGCGCTTGCAATTTGAGTGCATCCTATTTCCCATCCCAGTTCCAGTCCCACACAAAACCCACTCCCACTGCCATCATCATCATCATCGTCGTCGTCATCATGGCAGTTGTCCTTGGCATCCTCAGGCTGAATTTCCAACTGGCATGCCGTAAAGTAATTTGCATTTCAGGCTAATGCCATTTGCATGCGCATATTCCGATTACAATTTAGTTAAATTTTGCCGCCTCCACAGCCCTCCGTTGTTCGCCGTCCTTCGCCGCCCTTCGATGATGTCCTTGCCTTTCCTAGTCCTGAAATTTTCAACGAGCAAACTATTGACAATGAACTAATTGCTATTGTTGCCGTCTGGGGACATATTTCGACTGCAAATAAACTCGTTGCCAAAACGAAAGTCACTGCCAGAGACAGAGACAGAGACAGAGACCTCGGCAGGGCCAGAGACAATGATGGAGAATGCTACAGATAGAGGAAAGAGAGCTCCGCCGAGTTTCGGAGCCCAAGGCAGCCTGGGCAGGACGGCAGCTTTAACTGCAGCTCGTTTGCTGTCATCGTTATGCCCCCGATTCCCGTCCATTTGGCCACTCAAATGTCTCAAGAGTCTCGCCATCCCGGGCTCCCGCCACACGCCGCATGCCACACACACAGACACCACACTCTCCGAATCGCAAACAATTACTTTTTGAAGTAGTGCAACTCCTGCCACTGCCACCCAGAGCCACTGCATCACCTGTGCCACTCACCTGCTCCGGCATTGATCTAGCCCAGTGCCAAATGCCAGATAACGAACCATCGACGGAATGCCTGCAGCTGGAACTTCTGACAGGAACAGGACGCACGGACGCCGTGTGTGTAACGTGAATACGAGTGGGTTGGAAAGTCACTGGTACCGTGGATACAGGAATCCCACATTCATTGCCTTTGAAATGCCATTTTATTTGATTTTGTTTATCTGTTAAAACTACAAAATATCGATGATACAAAGCAAAAGTATTTAAAAATTAGAATATTCTTAGAACATAAATTAGCGTGTCTGTATTTTCCATATATTTATTAGAATATTATTTTAATTTCCGATTCTCCTGTTAGACATCCTTAGTGCTCGTTTTTTCCCCCCATCGCTGATTCCTTCCACTGTACCCGACAGCCACTGCCTTTGATGGCACACATCCTTCCATACATCGGCACAGCGTCTAGCGTTGCAGACCTGAGAACTTTAGCCGGCAATATTTTATAATTAAAATTTCAAATGTTCGCCCCGGAGGGCAGGGGAGGAATGAGAGCAGAGATGGTCGAACAAGGCGGCGAGTGAGCAACAAAGCGAATTGAGTCCGGAGTTCCGGAGATCTCATTGATATTGGCAAACGGCGGCTTGCTATCCCACCGCACTTTCCACCGCACTTCCTTCTCGCTTTTCGATTGCAATTGCGGTGCTTCTGATGTCGAGGGGAATAAGGGAGTCGGAATTGTTCTCTCCGGACACCGGGAAATACATACATCTAGTACATCTGGATAGCTGGCTAAGTATTCAATATGCTCGAATCGATTTTATGGCCGGCAATTACCAAATAGTTGGCAGCCATTAAAATTGGTATGTGAAATGTAATGACTCCTTTGGAGAACCGCAAGGAAATTCCGATTCCCGTCAATCAGCTGATAATGAACTGCAGTCGCACCTGTGCTCCCACCCACGGCCATGAATCAAGTACAATACCAATTACGAGGCTGCGAAATCAGGTCCTCGCTTATCCTTTTGGCCCGGTCCCAGTGGTGTGAGCGCCCAAAGCCCGGCCCAAAGTTTCTCAAGTATTTATGAACTTTGTTAACAGGCCAAGAATTACAAACTTGTGAGCGCGCGAAACTTCTGAACTGAATGAGAAATTGTGTGCAAAAGCGACAGTGTTCGCTGCTTCCTGCCTTGCCTGCTCCTGCAAATGAATTAAATGGCCACGCCCACAAGCACACACTAATGGTGCAGGTATTTTTTTAGACAGGAAACCTAACTGGGAAGGGTAAATCCGATGTGATGGAATTTTTACTAATATTGGAACTACATTTTTATTTCAGCCAATCGTTACATTAATTGGTAAACTAAAGGATATAAACAGATTCCAAATAATTCCTTAATAAACATTTGAAGGCTTGTTCTGTTCTCTTCATAGTCACCATGCTAAGTTAAATCTTCCTAAAAATAAATAAATAAATCCTTTTGCAGTGTTGCCAAGGACACAACCCACTCAGATAGTTACCAACACTGTCCAAGAGCACTGCCGGAGCAAGCACTAATTGCCAGCAAGGCGCCGGGACAAGTTTACGGCCAAGGTAAACGCGGCCAAGCTCCGTAGGCCAAAGTTCAACGCGGCTCAAGTTTTTCGACCGTGTAACGCCTACTTTCTGCGTGTCTGTATATGTGCCAGTTTGTCTGCCTTTTGAGGGCTTCACCTTGTGCAACTTTTCCTTTTACTTCTGCGACTCTTTTCCGCTTTGAATTCGGTTTGCAGTCGCTTTTTTTGCTCCGCAGATTCATATCCCAGTTACATCGCTTAAAGTCGCCTTAGTTTATGTTTTGTCGTCCTCCTGGCCTCCTGGCTGCTTGTTACTGCGTATTTTCCTACGTTAATCACTTTACGTCGTGGGCTTTATGCAACTGGCGGGTGATCTCATTAGAGGTCCATAAACTTTGTGAGGCCAATTAAAAAGTTTAGCGTCATTTCGCATTTAACGCGGCTACAGATACTAAACAAAAGTCAAATATAATTTACTACCTGCAGTGCCTTTATCCAAATTATCTGAGTGTCCGCATATAAGATTAAAATCAAATACAAGTTCAGGATAAAAGAGATTATAACAATGTCTTTAAACTAGAGTTGTGGTACTACCACTACTGGTTTTCTCAACTGCTCTACAACTTTTAGAAATTCCATTCCAAGATTACTGATACATTGTTCGAATAGCGCAGAAAAACTTGTACGATGTTCTCATGAACTGCTCAACAACAAAATATAAAATATAAGAAGAATTTTGCGTTTTAAGAAGAACTTACACTACTCATGGTCTCAATGGATATGTCCAGGAACACGGTGGCCTTCAGGCATATGGGCCTTTGAGCCCGAAGAGCTATGAAAATGAGCATTTTACGAAAACGCATATCTGCTTCAAAAAATTGCATGTCGTAGACAGCAAATGCCACGCCCTCGCTCTGGAAATACTTGTTCAGAAAAATACTCAAAGATACAAATACGACTCTTCGTGCAAACCGCATCGATCAGCATCTGGCTGAAGGAGCAAAGGAGGTAGATCTCCACCAAGCAAGACACCAGAATCAGCCCCAGTTTGGCAGTTTGCTCCGGACTCAGGCCGATGGTCATCTGAAAGCCCACAAAGCAGACCAGAATCGAGGAAGCACCAAAGTTGAGCAGCAGGGGAATGCCAAAGACCTCGTTGACAACATCGGAGATGCTAAGGGAGATTTTAAAGATTCTTTTATAAAACTAAATTTAAAAATCTGGTACTGTAAAAATAAATAAATCAATATGGAATCTTCCGAAGCTCACCCGAGAATTTTGTTGTGGTAGGCAATGAGGGAGCGCAGCTCCTCCAGGTCCTCGTCAGCTTCTCCATCGCTCCCAGAAGCACCTCGCACCTGAAACTCCCTTAAAGCACTGGCCAGACGATCAAAGTGCATGATCACCTGAGTGGTAACGGCGAAAATCATGAGGTCAGCAGATATGTGCGCGGATGTGGCCGTGTACCCAGCCACCGACTGCGACAGGTAGGTCAGGAGGAACCTCCAGCTGGCGTGGTAGTCCCAGGGGGCATAGGGAGTGTAGGGAAGTATCTGTTTGGCATCGGGTGAATGTTGCAGGGACTGAAGGGTGTACAGCGTTATATTGAATAGATTGTATATCACGACCAGAGTCACATAGAGGCCGCCGAAAGCCTTGGTGATCCGCAGACAACGGCCCAGGTAATGGGGCACCTTATACTCCTCCTGTTCCTTTTCGCGGGACGGCGGAAAGAATTCGTCCAGCTTCTTTACCAGGCTCGTCATCAGTTGCTTTTTAGAGAAGACTGACGAGATCTTGAGAAATCCCCCTGTCACGAATCCGATGTAGGATATCACCATGCAGGACTCCACGAAGTTTTCCTTAGCCAGAAACGACAGAACCACGAAAATAATCTCCATGGCCAGTACAAAGAGCAGATTGGCCATGTGAAAGGCAAAATATATGTGGAACGGGATTCCCGGCTTCTCCTTGGCACTTGGCGAATCGTAGGGATCCAGGCCAATGGTATGGTAAAAGATTACCGGCAGTTTTAAGAAGTCCTCCATCACAGGATGTACCTTCTTCGGCTCGGTTACGGAATTGTAGCCGATCAACTTTTTGATGAACTGAACACACATGTTGTCTTGGAATCTCTGGCACATTAGTTAGGAAAACCCCGAAAAAATGGGTTTTATAGTCGGCAAGGAGGTCGCAGGTTATTAAAATTGAGCGTTTGCCAAGGTAATGTCTTGCGGTTAGCCATGTGTGCTATTATTGGCACAACACTGCTGCCCCTTAAGTTAGATATAATTGTTTTGGGACACCACCAGAAATTCATATATGTATATACATTTAACCAAAACATGTGCAAAAACTACCGTCGAAAGTGGCCGAGACACGACACGTGGCTTAATCAATTGTTAATTTTATTAGGAATGTGTAGTTTCACAAACTTGTATAAAAGGAAAAGAAAAATATAAAAGAGCCAAGAGAGAGGCGTCGCTATCTCTTAAAATTTATTTCTCGAAAAATGGTTTTGCATTTTGCATTTCCATATATTTTAAGGTGATATTTTGAGTTATTTTTACATAAGTTGAGTAATTTACATTTTGTGTCAAACATTTTTGCATGCTGCTAATTATTTTCCTTAAAAATATTACAGAGTGTAGGGGTGAATGTTAAAGTCCACATTACATCTATGGCTCAATCGCTTGCTAAAAAAAAATGATCTCCACTCTCACTCGATTTTTCCAATCACCAAATTTAAATATACATAGTTCGAATGGCGCAAAGGAACTTGTACGATGTTCTTAAAAACTGCACAGAAATAGAAAATCGATTTAAATAAAGCAACTGTTCGTTAAGGCTCCACAGAACTTACCCCACTCATGGTCTCGATGGATATGTCGAGGAATATGGTGGCCTTTAGACATACAGGCCGTTGAGCCCGGAGCGCTATGAAAACTAGCATTTTACGGAATCGCGAGTCAGTTTCCCACCATTTCATGTCATAGGCAGCAAAGGCCACGCTTTCGCTCTGAAAATATTCGGCTATAACACCAATTCAAGATAAATTTAAATACTTTACGCAAACCGAGTCAATCAGCTGTTGGCTAAAGTAACAGAGGAGATAGATTTCAGACAAGGTTGACGCCAGGATCAAACTCAACTTGGCAGTTTGATCGAAACTCAGACCGATGGTCATCTCAAAACCCACAAAGCAAACCAGAATCGAGGAGGCCCCAAAGTTGAGAAGCAACGGAATTCCAAAAACCTCGTTTACAACATTCGATAATCTTATAGATATTTAAATTAAATTAGCTAAAGAGAAACACTGGTTTTTTAAATTAACATTTCAAGTAATAGCTAGCTACACATGTTATATATATCCGCCTAGGGACTCACCCAAGAATCTGGTTGTGGTAGGCAATAAGGGAACGTAGCTCCTTCAGATCCTCGTCAGCTTCTCCATCGCTTCCAGAAGCACCTCGCACCTGAAACTCCCTCAGAGCACTGGCCAGACGATCGAAGTGCATGATCACCTGCGTGGTCACGGCAAAGATCATGAGGACGGCCGAGATGTGAGTAGATGTGGCCGTGATTTGTGACAGGTAGCACAGGTAAAATAACCAGCTGGACTCAGAGTCCGTAAAATCGAATGGTGAAAAGGGTAGTATCTTTTTGGCATCGGGAAGATGTTGCAAACGTAGCAAGGCATATTTTACGACATTGTACAAATCAAAGATCACGATCATAATCATGCAAACACCGACATAGCCCCTGGTGATGCGCCGATTGCGGTCCAGGTATTGGCGAACCTTTTACAGCTCTTGCTCCTTTTCACGGGTCGGCGGAAAAAAGTACTCCAGCTCCCTTACCAGGCTTGCAAACATTTTTTTCTTGAGGAGCACGGCGAAGATGTTCAAGTAACCGACAGTCACGAAGCCCATGTAAGATATCACCATGCAGGACTCCAAAAAGTTCGTTTTATTCAGAAACGACAGAGTCACGAACCAAATCTCCATAGCAAAGCCAAGGGCCAGGTTAGCCATGTGAAAGGCAAAGAATAGGTGGAAGAAGATTGCCGACTTTTTTTCGCCTCTTGACGAGTCGAAAGGATCCAAACCAATGCTATAATAAAACAAGGTTGGCACTCTTAAGAAGTCCTCCAACACAGGATGCACCTTCTTTGGCTTCTGGACGGCATTGTAACCGATCAACCTTTTAAGGAACTGAATACTCATATCGCCTTCGTATTTCCTGTACTTTTGGTAGCTAGTCCACGGTGAAACGGCTTTTATACTCGAGGGAGAATTGACCAGCACACAGTATTTTTTTTGTTTGCGGGAGTGTCAATTTGAATTGAGCTTTTGCTTGGGCAAATCCTTGCGGTTAGCCATGTGAACTTTTCGTAGCACAACACAAATGGCATTCTTGGATATGAAATATGAATTTCTGTGTACCGAATGAACATCATGAATTTTTTAATTAGTTTAAGAAATAATTTTATGAGGCGGCAGGAGACGAAGTTAGTTTTGGGCAAAGGCAAGAGTATAATAAAGGTCTCTCTTGCTCTTTACGGATTCGACAGCCTTTCTTAATCTAGTCTCTAAGCACGATCAATGGATCGTCGTAATAAACTAATTACAAAATTCAGATACAAATCAATTCAGTTGATGATTCCATGCTACATACGCTGCACTGCCACGCAGTTAAGTAATTAAATATAATATCACGCATACGCCCCGTTTTCGAGCCAGCGCTGACGGAAAGTGCCGGCGAAGAAAAGAGAAGTGCTTGCAAAAGGAACGCGGGATGAAGCGATGCAAAGGACGAAGGAAACGCACTTGAGTGCAGCTTATTTTCCTAGGCTTGCATAATTTACGAGCATTTTCATTGATGATGGCAAGCTGAACGGAAAAGGCAGGTGAGCAGCAGCTTAAGCCGGGGCACATTGGACCAGGTAAAAGTCGGAGCGACTCCCTGGAGTGTCCTGGATGGGATGGGCGAGCAAGAGACACGCACTCTGCACACGCCGGCACTCACTCACTCACACCAGCCAGCCAGCCCACTCGGATGGATACAGATTCAGTCACTTAAATTAGCCTTAAGTTGGCTGCAACGAGTGTTTTGCTTAGTTACTTTGTGCACTCGGATAAGTGCAAAGATCCTCCAGCATCAGCTTCAGCTCCTGCTCCTGCTACTGCTGCGGCTCCTTTTCCAGATACTTTTCCATCTCGTCCTGCAACAAACTATCAACTGCACAGCCCCATGCAAAACTCATGAGCTATGCTGTGCATAAGCTGCTGCTCATGCATATCCTAGCGGCATATTTCTCCTCGTTTTTTATCCCAACTCCTTACTATTTTATTCTATTTTATTTTTGCCCAACATGTCCAAGTTTGTGACTTGACTGAAGCAAAAAGTTTGCTGCCACCACCGGCCCTGCCCCCCGTCCACTCTCGACCCCTTGATTACAAGCTTTTTATTAGCTCCCCGAAAGCAATTTGAATATGCTCATGCTGTTGTCAATCTTATTTTTCGACGCCTTGGAGCGCTTTATCCTCCAGAACCTGGCTGCAAAAAATGTGTGAGCAAAAAGCGTATTAAGCAACATAAGTGCACCATATTATCTCGAATTTCCCAGAGAGGAGAACTCGAGCTGAAAGTGAAATGGTAGGTAGCATTTTCCTATTACTACGCATTGTCGCTGTATCCTTAATAAAGCTTCGCTTCGGGTGCAACATCCTTTCTAGAACGTTATTATTATTAAAATATGAACGTTTAAAATAGTTGTAATATTGGAAAAATGTATGCCAAGCCACTATCCATTTCCTAAATAACTCTTTAGTCAACTTTATTTTCTATAAGTAATGATGTTTGGAAAAGGTTTTTATATAGAATATTGAAAAAAAAAAATTAAAGAGTTACAAGCTGTTATTTAAATAGTTTCCTTTTGTTTTTATTTTTAAGTTTATTCAGGATTCATCTTTTATTTAAACCCATTGTCTTCGTTATTAATCCTCCTTGCGACTTTGCTTTTAATTTTCATAAAGTAATACATGTTTCGCCGTGTGTGTGAAATTCATTGAGACATGTCTTCTCTGTTTTTTTTTTTTTTTGTCTTTTTACCGAGACCTGAAATCAAGCTGCGTTCGCACACTCTTTACCCGCACAGCCTTTGACAGGCACCCAGGACCAATGTAACAGGCTCGATTACGATCCCAGCGGGCTGCACTGCCTGCCAGCGACCAAGTTTTATTATCAGCCGCGCCAGGAGACAAGAAAGCAGCAGCCACAATAAAACTCATAAAATATGTTTGCCATCAGACACCAAAGCACCGGTTGTACAATGGTCCAAAGAATAATAGTGCCTTAGTAATATTTTAAAAATTATAAATGTTTACAAAATATATTACTATAACTTAAGTTTCTTGGTTTGTAAACAGCATTGAATAAGAAGAATTTTAAAGAAATTTACTAAATGTGTGTATCTGAGTGAAAATAATAAAATCTTTAATTAAAAGTTCGTTTATTTCGAATTAAGGTTGTTATTTATTTCTTATAACGTTTAAAATATTTAAAATACATTAAATATTAAACACATTTTTAGGTATACATTAATAATCGAATTATTTGTGAACAAATTTTACATTCTTAAGCATAAACTAGGAAAGATTATTTTATTACGAAACATATTATTAAATGTTTTTTTAATTTTATTTTTTATTATTTTGAAATCAACCAACGGAAAATTTCGAATTATGTAATAAAAATTTAATTTAAAAGAGTAATTGTCAATCATAATCAGATAAACTGTTTTTGTTGTCGAGTTTTAAGCCAAAAAATATTTGTTAAATATAAATAAAATAAGAAATATATGCAATTGTTTATATTTATTTTCCCAAGACTGTACGACGGTCGTTCGTATTTGTATTGGCTGCTTTATTCTTCATTTAACAGCCCGCCCCCCGGGATGCTGCTTGGTAAGGCGGCCCCCCAGCACGGCCTTTGTTTCGCGGGCCACTCGGCGCTGGCCTTTTTATTATGCGCTTCTTTCGGGCTTATTATATTCTGCCTTTACACTCATTTAAACCATTTTACAGTAATTTTGCTTATAGCTAATTTTAAGCTATTGCCCTGTGGCCGCCAACCCCCAAAAAAGTCGAAGGGAAACCCGTCGTCTCCTGCTGCCACCTGCTCTGCGGTTTCTCTGACGCCTTTTCACGTTTTCCGGCCGATTTTTGTTTTGTTTTTTTTTTTTTTTTATGACAGCTATTTCTCCTCGGAGAAAATCATCTGCTTTTATCTTCAGTTTATTTTGGCTTTTTGTTTTTCAGGCTTGGGTCAGAAAAGCATTCCGTTAATTTATTATTTATTAAACTTTTGGCATCCATTAGCCGACCGAAAGAAAGTTTTACTTTATAAATTGACAATTTGTTATGTGTCTCTCATCGTTTTGTATTATTTAGCTGAGATTTCTTTCGCCCGGAAATTATGATCTATTTTTCATATTGAGCTGTGGGAATTGCGCAAATCTCAGTGGCTCCTCTGGCGCCTCTGCATTATTCAGGGGCAGGGCATAAAAATTAAACATTAAGATGGCAAGACGGCAGAGTAATCCGAAATCTCTGTCACTTTAGGTGCAGAAGAGAATTATGGATCGGGACGGGATTTGTTTCGAAACTTGTGCAGCTTAAACGCTGTGCAGGGGTTAAGCTGCCGTCCGGCAGGACCAGCAGCTGGGATGCTGAGATGCTAAGGGAAAAAACAATGAGAAGTTCCACAAAAGCCGCACGGCCCGGCAACAAATTCTAATATTGCTTTTGTTTCGCCACCACTTTTCTCGGCATCCTCCGGCCGGGCACGCACTCCGGCCGGACGGCCTGTTGGCTTCAAATTGAGTTGTGAGCATAAAAAACCCGGGGCGAATGCTCCTGGGGACTTGCGTCCAATGCGGCAAAAGTCAACTGCTCCTGCAGAGGCATGCCAACGATGGACGCAGCAAAGTGGACACAATGGACGATAAGGCACTGTAAATAAAATTCTAGAAAATCTAAACAATACATTTTTTACTTGAATAATTTATATTTGCTTAAACTTACAGCAAACAAATTTTGTAAAATTAAATAAATATATTTTTCCTTTACCAAATTCCCTTAAATTAAGCTAGTGCAAATTATATTTTTTTTCTGTGTGGATAGACTCTGGTGTTGGCCAAGTCGCAGTGTGAAAATATTTATGGCCACTGTCCAGGGACTTTGGCTGGTGTTTTGGAGTCTGCTGCACCAGCCATCGGCCAACGGCCATAAGACCATCGACCACTTGCCTTGAGCCCCGCTGGGTTAAGCCGTTTAGGGTTCAATCCCTCAATGGGGTCGAGGTCGATCGCTTGCCGCCAACGCGGCGCATGAGTGATATGTAAGCAGTCAACAATCCAATTTCATGGCCGTTTCAAATCTGAATGCGTCTAAAAGCTGATTCTTACTATTCCCTTCAGGAGACAAGAGTCAGAGAGACATCTATTCGTAGTAAAGCGAAATTATTAATATTAGTATTTTAATAAAATTTAAATTTGGATAGAATTTACAAGCAACAGGTAGAATCAATTTCCTGGATTTCGAAATCAATAAAAAGCCAAATTTCATTCAATTAAATCCTAAATACTATGCGATTTAAAGGTCTGTCAAGCAGCATTTAGTTTTGGCTTTGTTTAAAAATAAAAAGCTGCTATAATTCAGTTTGTGTGCAAAGCGCAAATAATCTCACCTGCTAAGCTGACAGCAGCTTATGTATTTTATGTATTTTAGTAATTGAATTATGCAAATCATTTCGAGGCCATAAAATATTTGTGGCTTATTTTGTGTAAATAATGTAGCAATGATAAATTTAATCAAGCAGGGTGTACAGCTAAAAGTTAGTCGGCTACAAAATTATCGAATTATATTTGATGGAATTATTTTCAAATGGAAATAAAATTACTTCGGAAATAAGTGTGTTAGCTTAAAAAAGCCTCAAGTTAAGATTTTTGTTACCAATTGATCTTGCTTGTTTTCTTCTTTAAAAAATCCTTCTAACAAATTTAAAACTTCTATTAACTCCCAGTAAGCTTCCTAATTAAAACTTAAAGAAAACTCCTTCTATATATAGTATACAAGAAAAATAAATCCCCACTAAATGGGCAACATTATCCTCTTTAAATATTACAGTTTTCCCCACAGACCACTTCACCTGATCCCCTTCTGGAGATAGTCCCCATCGAACTGAGTGCAAACCCACTTGAAATCCACTCCGGAATGTTAACAACATCTCCAGCATGTGCCACCATTCAATTGCAAGTGCAATCGCTGGGGCCCAAGGTAAACCGGGGGCGGATGAATGATACCTGCGGGAATGGGGACTTTGCAAAAATTACTCGCGCCACATTCCAGGGATTAACAAATCACCTGCACACACACATTGGCACACTCACCTGACGCCTTGTTTACAGCACTTACAAATGAAAATAAACGCATTTCAAGCTAATTAAACAATAAAAGAGCAGTAGGGCAACAACAACCCCAGCCCCCCGAAAAGCAAATGGAATAACAAAGCAAATAAAAATGGAGACGACGGACGGGATGGGGGGGTGGCTGTAATTCAGAAAATAAAAGTGCACGGCATTGGCATTAGTCGTGGGCGTAGACAGGGGGCGTGAAGCCAGCCCCACCACCGCCTCCTGACAGCTGACAAACACGCGAGAGCACGGTGGGGAATAGCGGGAATATTTGGCAAAAAGGTGTTTTGTCTTTACTTTGACTTTGATTTTATTTCAAAAACAAAATATTAAAACAACGAAAAACTAAGATAAAAAGAGTGTAAAATTTATATCAAAGAAAGCAGTGCTATTATTAGGTTTTTATATGTATTTAGCTTTTTTTATTTCTATTTTTTTTCTTAACAAAAAATCTTTATTTTCTAGTTGTAAATGTCTGCATATTAAACAATATGAAAGCATAAGTTTTAAGCTACTTAAAAGACGATTGTTTATTTATTATAACTTATTTCGTACAAATTACGTTATGTTTATTTATTATTACTTATTTTATACAAATTATTTAAAATATCCAAAATAATGTATTCAATATTTCCCATGGTTTGACTTGGAGCATTGGAGCGCACAAAAGTAGGCAACAAAGACGGCAGTGATGCGATTGCTGGCTGCAGCGCGCTGACGGTGACGACGTGGCACAATGATGTTGCAATTTAATTTGTATTGTCGGCGGCAGAGGAACCCAGGGGGGTGGGGGGAGTGGCAAGCAGTGGAAAGGGATGCCTGCCACTACGATACAATTGCACGGGCGGCAAAGAGAATGCCAGCTCTGGTGATGATCACGCTGACGATGATGAGAACGACGGTGCTGCTGATGGCAATGGCTGATGAATCCACTTAGACGTCCGGGCGCCAGGCAACGGCATCAACGGAGCAGGAGCAGCAGCAGCAGCAACATCTACAGTAGCACGGCAGCAACTTGTGCAGCGGGAAGAGCAGCAGCATCGGTGGAAGCCAGAGTGTCGCTTAATTGAACAGCCAAAGGATGAAATGAAAGACAACGGCGCAGCGGACACATGGACACCGAGGGGGAGGGTGTGTGTTAACTACTCCAACTGCAAATTAAATTAGCCCCGAAACCCATAAATTTAAACGGGCGTAGATTTAATCCGTATGTTCTACTGCAAAGATAATTCAACCCATGACATCTAATTAATTAAATCAGCAAATGAATCCATTTTTCGCATATTTATTTTATAAAAATAGGGGTTTTTAGGCCTAAAAGCACTTGGTAGCAGACAGCAGAGCTTCTCGCATGGAAGCTAATCGCGGCACAGTCGCTTCGAAGGCGGCTCCTCCTCGTTCGGTGCGATACTCTGCAACAGCTTCGACTCGCTGTGAGCCCCGAACAGCGTCAGGAGCAGGGCTACGCCATAGCCGGTTGCACGTTCGCCCTGAAAGAAAGCAAAGCCAGAATATCACACATTAAATACGAATAAAACTAAAGCGGATTCGAGTCCGAACCGAAACACTTACGCAATGCACGGGCGTGGCCATGTCGACGTGCATCCAAACCCCAGGGTAGTCGAAGCCGAGATGGGCGGCAATGAAAAGGCCGGCGCACGAGGACTGTGCGTTCTGTCGATCCTGCAAGCGGAAAGGAAATCTCAGTTAGACATGGTGACATATTCGCTCGGATGTGGGTATTTCTTTATGGGAACATCCCCATCCCATGAGTGTGTGTGTGTAGCGGTAGGGGGGTATTATGTTGTGTATGGAGCATGCAACAAGCAAAACTTGGCGTCGCTTTATTAAAAAAGCGTCCTGCGGTGCAGCACAACAAGAAAATATATTTATAGAGATAGATGAACATACACAGACGAGGGCAGTTTAAAGAGAAGACACTGGAGTTTTGTCTATTTAATAGGACTATAAAAAAGCTAGAGTGGAATGTATTTGACTGCCAGTTACATATCAGTTTAGGTTAAAGTTAATTTCTCAAAAAAAAGAGCGTTAACTTGAACAAAACATAAATATTACATGTCGGAATATACAAGAAATTGTTGTTAAGCTAATGAAGATTTGCAACTTAAGAGAAAAACATTTTGGACAACATCAGAGATGAGATATACTCTCTATATATAACGACTTTAGCGTTGAATATTGTTATAGATTTAGTTACACATTAATTAAAATTTGCATTTTAATGTTGAGAAATATGCAGGAAAGGTCAATATTCTAATTGATATTTCGAAAAGAATATCCTAAAAAGTTATAAACTAAATAACACTGAAGAGCACTAAACGGTAATTTCGATATTGGTCGGTTTTTGAAATTTATTTACGATATTTTCCATACAATATATTTTTGTTTTAATGCACTTAACATAAACACTCTATGCTTAGTTAGTTTTTAAATTGAAGAAAAAGGAGGAGAGGACTTTGGCTTAATAAACTAAAATGCAAAATTCCATCATTTATATTCCAAATGGATATGCTTACTTTTTAAAGCAATCAAAATAATCTTTAAGCAATTATGTATATTTTTTAGAACTTCCAATTGTTCCACTGGATTGAGTCATTTCGTAGCGCACCTCGGGAGTGGCAAGTCTGGGTGTGCTAATGTCTAAATTATATGCCATGCACTGGCAGCTGCGTAGCGGAAGCAGTCGCTCTACTAACTTGGGCGGAAATTGCAGCGCTTAAATGCCAAACATAAAGTACACTTTCCACACACAAACACACACACTCACCGAATAAAGGAGGAACCGACGCACACACTCTGCTGACAGCTGGCCAAAAAATGGAGTTAACTGGCAGACTTCACCAGCAGGAGGAGCTGCGGCATAGAGCGGACACGGGACAGGAGCGGACGGGCAGACGGGTGGACGGTTGGACGAGCAGTGAAAATTACATGACAACGCGCTAGGTTCCCTCTCAAGATGAGAATCACATGGACATGGACATACACACACACAGGCAGGAGACGTGCAAACATCGTCCTTCCAGCGGCGGAAGTCAAAAGTCCATTGAAGCAACACAGCCGAAGCATCAGACTTGAAGAATGAAAACTGAAGAAAGATGCTCTACAAAGCAAAGTCATCAACGGTTTTATTTAAGAACTGAACAAGAATTAATTTTCTGACTATTTCATATTTGTTTTAATTTCAAAAAAAGCTTTAATGCCAAACCAAAAACTGAATTTAATCAGAATTTTATTAAGTTTCTTGTATAAAAGCAGATATTTTTAAGATATTTTCCTTGTGTAACCAATGTTCCCTGTGCTGCTTTCGGTGAAACTCCATTTCATGTCCTAACACTGCACAGCTCTTGCCTTCAGCGGTTTTGCAGCTAATAACCAGCTTTTGTTATGAAACTTGCGGCTGTCGCTGTACATATGAACTTTCCTTTAACGGGAGCCAGTCTGTCTTGGATTCAATTTCTCTGATATGTAAAACTATATATAAAGGTCTCAAGACTTTCCAGTTAAGATGATTCTTCTTACTTTATCAAATTTATATTAAAGGCAAAAGGAAAGGTTGCCTAAAAACGTACTAAACATTTTTTAATTACCAATCTGATTGCTTTATTTGACGTTAAGTTTGTAGCAACATTATAACTGAATGTATAACAAGTGACAAATATTAACTCGTGCATAATATATCATCTCGATCATTCCCTTTAAGGAATCCTTACACAAAAAGTAAGCTTTAACTTTAAAAAAACCAACCAAAAACCGGCCTCAATAAATGCTGTAACTGAAAAGTCCACAAGGACTCGTTGTAAATGCGACGCTAATTAAATGTTTAACATTGCCGAGCCTGATCAGAGCCCTCACGCACAACGTGGGACTTTCCGGATCGAATCGAAGCGAATGGAATCGAAACGGGCTTTCATCAATAATGGCCAGCATTTGTCAACATAATGTCATTAACATTGATTGCATTAGGCGGGGGCCCCGGCACTGATTGTGTGTGTGTGTGTCCCTCTATGATGTGTGCTCGTGTCCCTCCCTTTGGCCTTTTGTAAATAACGAAGCTACACATAACATTCATCGAGCCCACACAAGCTCTCCACCTACTAGTCCTAGTCCTAGGTCAAATCTCCCCCAGAGTTTGACAATGGGTCGCCGACTAATTGCGGTTTGGAACGTGACCGTGCGAAAGTCACCCCCATGACATATAACCCTCCTCCGTCAATTGGCCAACACCAACACCATCTCCCATTCGCATCCACATCCTCTCATTCGAATGCAACATCATCCGGAATCGGCGATGATGCGATTCATTTGCGATTAACTTGAAATTAGCCAGCCGGCGCCCCATTGTCTCACGTTTAAGCTGCGGTTAGTGAAATTCAATCTGTGATAAACGCATATATGCAATTCGCAGATTACATCGGTGACTGATTCACGCCCCAGAGCCATCAACTGGTTGCGAGTATCAATTACGCATTCATTCAATAAGCGAAACGAGAGGTCCTGGCAAGGATTTGCCGTCCGATGCTGTCGTCGAATCGAATCGTTTCGCTAAAGGCGGCTGCAATTTTTATTCAATTTTGCGCAGTGTCACAGCCAGAGAGCGCTTAAAAAAAAAACTTTATGCCCGCCGGGTTAAAGCGGTAAAAGAAAAATATAAAGATATAACCAAAAGCGTGGCGCCACAGCAAGGCAAAAAGGAAAATATTAGAGAAACATTCAAATAGAATGATGCTATGTAGTGGGCGGGAGTTTAGAACGCTTATTCTCACTATATCTTTTGATATTTGATAAGTTTTGGGGATATATTATAAGTAGGAAATTATGAATAGTATATAAAAATAGAAGTTTGCTAAAAAAGCAATATATTTAAAGGTTTTTTTAAGGTTCCCTTCAATCTCAAACAACCTTACTTATTATAGGTTTGTACTCCTGCCATGTTCCTTGACTTCCTGTCCTTTCATATAATTTTTAAATTTAAACATTGAAGCATCACTGATGGCGACAAAAGTTGAACGGAAACCCAGACATAACAAGCGGAAAGATTTGTGTTAACAAAGTCGCCAAGGCCAAGGCCCAAGTAGGCAACGGAAATAGGAATCATTTCGCAAATTACGTGACTCCACAGCCCGCCCTTTGACCGAGGAGACTCAAGTCTCTCCGCATCTCTCTCTCTCTTTCTCCCTGGTGAAATCTGCATTTAAACCACTGAGCTTGGGCATTATTTATAAACTGCTGTGGCTTGCTTTAATCAAAAAACTTAACCCCCCCAACGACTCTAAGCATCACCGCAACAACAACACAAGCGACGAGCAAAAGCAAAAGCAAAATTTTTCGGCGCCTGGAGGTCGTGCCGTAAAAAACTTTTGCCACATAAAAAGTTCAATTTAATTCATTAAACCGCGTAAAAAGTCGCCGTGCAATTGAATTTAAAATGTCGACGCCCAATAAAAATGAACCCGAAACAAAAAACAATTACGCATACGCCGCGTGTGCGGCTAAAGAGAGAGCCTGCAACACGTTGCAGAGACACTGCGGACTGCGGAGAATGGGTTTATCTAAAATTCATGCTCCCTCCACGACGGCAGCGTTTTTACGATTTAGCATAAAAATCAATTACCAACAATGGGAAAATTTCACAGTCATAAAACGTCGGAGTAACTTTCGACTTAGATTCCTTGGCGGCAATGCCGGGAAAATTGAGAAACAATTGGAAATGTTTAAGCAAATTTTATTGTCCCGACGCCGCCGCCGCCGTGTTGCTTATGTTTTACTTATGACACCGCCTCCCCTTTCCGATGCTAAACAGACGCCAAACGCCACAGACAGAAGGACGACGGGCCGAATGAATGGACGGATTTCTGGGGTGGTTTCTAGGTTGGACAGTCGGAGTCGCGGTCATAAAGTTGCTGAAATTTGGGATAATATTATTATTTTTACTTTCTTCAGTTCTTTTTTGTTGTTTGCCTCTCTGCTTAGTGGCTTGGAAGAGGGAATTTTACTTTGTCGCTTTTAAAGGTTAAAGCGGCAAAGCGGCAAGTAATTTCCAGAATATTGTAATTTAATGAGCAGTTGCTCCGGCACTTGATGCTGAACACATTCCTGTCATGTTTTTTATTTTTCAATTTTTAAGATACACACAGCAATGTTCTGTGCTCATAAATATGTAGGAATATTATTTATGGAGACTGAATAAAAAGGAAGAACTTAAAAAGACCTTATGAAAATAAAGCCTGAAGTTGAAACTATATTTTAAAGGTACTTTCGAATCAAGTCTTTAAATGTTGTCTCCCTCGCAGAAAGCAGATGGAAAGCCCATTTACGAAGCCCATGAATGACAATTCAAAAACACTCACCTAGGACCAACCCCGAGAACAACCTTTAACATTCGAACCAAAAGAGACCCGGCTAATTATCAACTTAAATGGCTTCGCTTGATTCGCAAACTCGCTGCGTGTAATCGAAAGCGAGGACATGGCAAATATCACCGCACGCCTGGGAATCACAACTCAAAAACGGCGGTCTAACAAATGGGAATCGCTTACTTTGGTCACCAAATGGAGGGATGGATGGCTGGGAAAGCGACAGCATCCAACCTGGCCACCACCCGCTGCACGGATTCGTGCCAAAATGAGCTGAATGAAGAGCCGCAGAACGAAAGCCAAAGCCAGCGGGCCAACAAAGAGCCCCGGCGACCGCTAACAACACTCATAATCCCTCCATTTAGTGGCAAACTAGGGGAAAGGACCCCCCACAAAAGGCACCAAGAAAAAAGAGGGAGGCAACCGGGTGCCAAAAAAAACCCCACTCCCCCCGACCGCTGGCTCATGTAATTTAAACGCAGCGCGTGGGAATTTGCCTCAAAGCCAGCCCCAGAAAGGGCCACAAAAAATGCGACGCTGATGGGTGGCCAGGTATTTCACCTTTGTCGCATTTAACGTTGAATGCATTTGGAATTTAAAACACTTTATCACAGACACCATTGACAAAGTGCGCGGCGCTGTCACATCAACTGCAGCAGGGGCATGAAGGGGTTAAGGGCAGGGGGGGGTGGTGTTGTTTTGTGTGTGTGGCAACCTGCACTGGTGTGATATTTTGACTTGATTCCCTCCGCTTTATTTTTTTTTTTTCAAAACGAAGAGTGAGGAACTGACGAAAAATCAAACAACCAGCCAGCATGCAGGCAGCTAGCCAAAAGTACACTTGAAGGATTGTTTAACAATTGTTTATAATAAATTTCTGCACTTTCCTATACTTGTGTTCTAGATTTTTACACAAAAAGCTAATCTATAGAAAGCTTGTCTTGGTGAAACGTTTGTTTTAAAAGATATTTTAATATTTAATATCAATATCCAAAGCATTGATTGCTTTTTGTTCATACTTTTTAACTTTGCCTGGGCACCAGTGTCTTTAATAAATTTACTATAATATTATTTTGTAGTTTGAATGCTTATTTTGCTAAAATGCAAGTCGGTAAGTGCCACGAAGCTAAAGGGGACAATTATATACTGTCGTTTCTTGTTTCTTTCCTAAAAGAATTTAAAGAATTAAATAATATTATTTAAAGATTGAAAATATTTTAGTTTAAATATTCAAATTGTCAAAGAATTTCCCTAAATGTTATAATTTATGACAAATTAGTATTGAAGAAATTGAAAACATTGTAAATAAAATATGTATTGAAGGATTACGATGAGTTTTTGAAGAGCTTCAAGCTCTACTACCTTAAAAAATATGCCATTAAACTCTAGTATTTCTTAAACTTCATGGAAACCCTTAAATTTCCCTTAGTGTGGTTATCGAAAGGGGCCAGGTGGGCGCGCGGGTTGGCGATTGGCAGGTAGCCAAAATTGCCACGCCACTTGACCTTACTGCCTGCCTTCATGCCTGCCCGCCCCCCGACTGCATCTCTACGCACAGCCAGACCCACCACCAGCAATTCCTCTCGGAACCTCTCGCCCTGCGCCCACGGCGTGACAATGATGAATGACCATTGATCCGAAGCGCTAGCGACGTACAATAAGGTAACTCGATTTGGTTGGCTGTTGTGGCAGGAACTGGAACTGGAGCCGAGAGGTAGCCCCGGGACACCGACGCACCTCGCTCCGATGGCCAGCGCCCAGAGATGGGTTTATGGCTCGCCGGGTGCCCATCCCAATCCTCTGGCCTTTCTAATGGTTGCAAAAGTGGCTGCTGGCGTAGATTGAACGCCAAAGTTTTTGATACATGCGAGTGCCACATAGGTCGCAGGGCGATGCGAGGCGGGTGTGTGTGTGTGGCATAAATCAGAGTAATACTAATCAATCTTTAAACCAAACATGACGTTCATCATTTTTCCGCAACGGTGCGGTCGAGTGTTGGTAAGACAAAAGAACAACATTGAGTGCAAGCGATAAAGTTAATTAAAAATGTGTGTAAAATTTCTCTAGAGTGCAAAGAAAAACGACGAAGAAGAAAAAAAAGCAGGCAAATGTGAGGAAGGAAAACCGAAAATGAATTGAAAACAAATGAATAAAGTTACTACACTGAAACTTTATTAAAACTTTCTCAAAGTCATCCGGTCGGTGTCTCCCCCTCGTCTTCATATATACATATATATCTCTGCGGTAGCCCGGAAAAGTTCCGTTTGGGTGTCTTCGATAATGCATAAATTAAGCTACTTGGGAATTGATTTCGGGGAAACCTCTGTTAATCTAGGAAATGCCAAAAGGAAAGCGCCGCCCCAAGGAGTAGAGGAAGTAACGAGGACGAGATGGCAGACGCAGATAGTTCGATTTAAGCGAAATGGTGCCACATTGATGGTCATGAACTTTTAAACACTTCAGACTAGTGATATTTAATATGCTTTTGAAACTCTTTAAAAATAACTCCTAAATGAAAACAACTTTAATTTCTTTTAAAAACAAAATATACTTCATTGGAGTATGAAATTTTGAAGAGTTTAAGGTAGAATAATAATATTTAACTTAACCCCTATGATTTTTTGTTTCGCTTTCAAAACTAAATAACAAGAAACTTGAAAGAAATGTTTGTTTCAGAGCAGAAAGGTAAATCTCATTTCGTAGAGAAAATTTTAATTCTTTTTTTAGAATGCAGCTTGAAAAAATGCTTTCTTTTGCTACTTACAGGGATTTTTATTCCTGTTTCATTAAACAAACTACATGGAATATGAATAGTAATTTAGCAAAAGCAAACCAGAGGACATAATTTTAAAATACACAAAATTTCCAGTGCCTTGTTAATTTTATCATTTTGCGACTGCTATGATGTTGATGTAAAGGAATCACTACTTTTTTTTACTACTTTAATTTCAAAAGAGCTCATGTACTTACAGCGACCGAATTTTTCATATCCGCAATGGCCGATGCAAACTCCGAGAAATGCAGCTCGGGGCAGTAAGGGATTGGCGCCAACAAATCACCGGATTTGCGTCCAGCCTGCAAGGACTTCGACTCCCACGACTCCGAGTTTGACAATATGGCTCCATGATACTTTCCAGTAGCGATGCCCTGAAAAGCGATAAAGTAAAGATAGTGTGAGAAATAGCAAATGAAATATTCAATGGACCCCGGGCCCGGGAGATATATATATTTAAGAACGGTGGCTCGCACCCTCCGGGGAGGGTTTGATAGAAAACAAGCAACAATCAACAAAATGCCAGCAATAAAACTGAACAGCAACTAACAATGTTTAAGGGGGCAGTGGGTTTGGGGCAAGGTGTTGAGCAGCGGAGGCTCCACGAAAATTGCGAGCTTCCGACGCGACCGGCAATAAAAAGGTGCAAGGTTATTTAGCACGAGCAACAACCAAACAACAGGCGGCGGCAAGGACTCCGTGGCGCGTGTTCCACTGCAGCTGGACAAATGAAGGTGGCACCATCAGCGGCAGCAGCAAAACGTAGTAACTGGGAGCAACAAGACCCAGCACCAGCGGCAAATGCACTTGGAAAAAACAGCAAAACGGGGAATTTACCCAATAATAATGATTTGGCAATTTTTTATACAAGAAAACTGACTGAGCCAATAAGTTACAATCTTCCCTCTGAATAAACAACTCCCTTGCTCCCTGATTTTGCTCCTGATAGAGACTTTACTAATTAACCAATTTAAAACGCTATAATTTATTTAAAGTGTAACAGTGGCTGCCCCACACACAGCTGAAAACAACAGCACAAAAGGTGTAACAAGCGGAGGAACATAAAATGTAAAGGCGAAAAAGTGTTGGCTGCCTGGTTTTTGTTGTTTTCCCAGTATTGTTGTTACTGCTGCTCCTGTTGCAGTGGCAGTGGCAAAGGCAGTGGCAGTTGCGCCAATGTTGGCAATTAATATTATTGCATCTACCGTCTAGGTGTGTCTGTGTATTTGGGTCTGGGTGTAATGAAATTAAGCACAACAAGCGCCCAAAAACGGAATTCTAAACAAAATGTGCAACAAAATGTTGAAAATCCTGCAAGAGGGAAGAGAAGGGAAGTGTGGCCCGTTTTTAGGCTTTGTCCAAGGAATTTCCTCGACGAACAATGCAAATTGCGAGGAGCAGCAGGATGCTGGCGGAGCAGGCCCCTGACCAGTTTCGATTTATTTCCCATCGAACCACAAATAACGTAAATTGGCATCATATTTTAAGCAAATTGCAGTCAAGATTTATGGTAATTGTGCGCCATCGCAGCAGCTCGCTCTCTCCCTCTGTTTCTCTCTCTCTCTCTCTCTCTCTTGCAGCAGTGGAAAGTAACCTCCGCATGCCACCCATTGAACACCCTCGGACCCACTGCAACAACCCAACGACGACCACAAAGCGACGACGAATCCTTTGCCGTTGTTGGTCTACCAATCCTGGCGCTACTACTGCTATTCCTCCAAGTTGCCGGCGAAAAACCAAATTTGCAATTTATTTTTCCAATTAACCTCGTGACTTTTATAAAGCGTGGCATAAATTCTCGCATAACAAGCCAGCTCGTGCAGCCAAGTACAGGCAGGCAGCCAAGGCTACCCAGCCCACCTGGCCGCCGCAACACTCATCCCTGCTTTTAGAGAAGTGAAAAGATCTCGAAACCGAAATTACCTTGAACGCCGGGAATATAAATTTCAAGCTAAATTGGTAGTGGAAATGCGCTTTCACTTTGCAAAAAGATTAACCTTCAAAAGGTATTAGGGTATTGCGAAATGACTAAGTAGATTGTGGACTTTTGCCAAAGTGCTGTCAGTTTATAAATATCCAGAAAGATTGACTAATTAACAAGAAAAAAAAGAAGAAAAATGTTCCGACCTTGTTGATGGCATTGTTTGTGTAGAAACGTACGACTTGGCTGTTATTGATGCTGATCAATAATATATATACTTTATAGGGTCGGAAATGACTCCTTCACATTGTTTTGGGTTTCAGACTGATATTATAATATCCCGAAAGAGTATTAAAAATATAAAATAATTTTATGGAAAAATTAAAGCTTAAAAATATAATAACTAAACCAAAAATACATTAAATTGAATTCGGAAAACTGTTACGGGTTAGTTTTTATAAGGCTAATAAGGCTGCATACTCTATTTTATTTTATTTTAAAATAATTTTTTTTTCTAATTTTTGACTATTTTAATTATGTAAAATTTTGATAAAAATTTCGAAAAAATTTTGAAATTTATTTTTCCAACCAGACATAGCTAGATCGACTCGGCTGTTAGTGCTGATCAAGAATATATATGATTTATAGGGTCGGAAATGACTCCTTCACTGCATTGCAAACTTCAGACTAAAATTATAATACCCTGCAAGGGTATATAAAGGTATAAAATATATTGTGCAAACTCTTAAGCGTGCTACAGGCTTTTTTAAGAAAAGGAAGAAAAGGTCCAGTACTAGTCATTAAAAATAAATATCACTGATGTATTTTCACACCGAAATACAGAATAACTTAACATGTACATGTCTTAGGCTCCTCTCAGAGACAAATTCAATAACTAATTTCATTAATTTCTGATCAAGCTAAAATGGCTTTTGTCATCAACATTTTAAACGAAAATCTAATCGACAATTTGTCATCCTATTTCATAAAATTTTCATCATAGTCATAAGGAAATTTATTAACATTTCATAAACATTAATCAATTTAATCAACTCAACCTATTTTATGGACTGGTAATAAACTATTCGTCAACACATTAATCAACATATCATCGACCATGTATAAATCTTTTCTCGCTTGCATAAAAATGGAAATCATATAGCATCAAATACATGGGTTTTCTGTAACCCATTCTAAGGTTTTTGGACTTTTAAACATTGAGGTATGTTAAGAATTATCCCTACCACTCTCCTTACAAGTTCATTAAATGGCTATTAACAAAATCATATAATCCAACTCACCTGGGCGCCTGTAAGCGTGGCCATGTCGAGGATTATGTTGGCCTTAAGGTCTCTATTAGCGAAAGTAACGCCATCAGCCAAGACGAGGCGGCCCTCAGCATCAGTATTGTTAATCTCCACCGTGCGTCCTGAATACAAGGTGTGGATGTCATCGGGTCTGCAAATCAAAATAAGATTTACATTTAAAAAAAAGCTTAGATCATACACAATCCAAACCCACCTAGTCGCATTGGGACCTACAGAGTTCTCCGCCAGACAGAAGACAGCATGGAGGTTTTCCTTGAAGCCACACTTCACGGCCGCATAGAAGGCACCCAGTATAGCTGCCGCTCCTCCGCAATCGCGCTTCATGCCGGGCATACCAGTCTTGCTCTTGATGCTCAGGCCGCCTGTATCGTAGACAATGCCCTTGCCGACGAGAGCTATGGTTTCCTGGGCACGTTTCGGCAGATGAGAGAGCACAACGAGGGCCGGCGGCACAGCCGCTGCCTTGCCCACACCATAGATGCCACCAAAGCCGCGCTCGCGAAGCTCTTCGCCACGGATCACTTGCGGCTTCAGGTCCAACTCATCGCCGAGCTCTTCCACGGCCTGGACAAAATTATCGACATTCATTTCGTTGCAAGGCATATCAACGATGCGTGCTGTCAGCCGTATGGCTTGGGCTGTCACATTAAGGCACTCAATTTCGTCTTCGGTCAGAGGTTCGGTTTCCACGCAACCTTCTTTGTTGATCAGAATAAACTCAACGTTGACGATATTCCTTCCGGTATCCTTGCTTCCATCGCCGGCGCCAGTTGTCTGTCCGTTGCCAGTCTTGCGAGAGTACAGGGGAAAGGCACGAACGACAGCACAAGCGCTGGCAAACAGATTCTCTCGTTCGCAAACAAGAACTACGCTTTCCTCGGAAACATTCAGCACGTGATTCTTCACCAGTCGGGTTACAGCATGAGCCCGCGAATCCGTATTATGCCGGGACGCCTTCAACGGCAGAGCAGCCACGGTGGCCAGGTCCAGGTAAAGCGAAACCTTATCTGTGGGCGCCGGATGAAGGCTGGCGACGGCATTCAAGAAAGTTTCCTCGGTGACGCGTTGGTTGAACTTGCTGGCCAAGTCATTGAATTTCAACAGATTCAGGTGGCGTAGCTGGCCAATGATCAGCACGGGGTGCGCCTGGGGATCTGTGCAGCCCAGCGAGGCGTTAAATTTCAGATCCGTGGCCATCTGGAAGAGAAGTCAGAGTCGAATGAGCGAATATATGGAGAGGAATGCCAAGTTAAGCCAAATCTCAGTATTATATCTTATCAATTGCTAATCTCGGGTTTACCCTGCCATGTGTTGTGGCCCACTTGCTTATCAGTCGACGACTTTGCACTACAATTGATGCACTCACTCATTTCATAAATCACGAGAGCAGAAAGCGTAGAGATAATGAAATGTTTGGGTGTGGTACATACAGAAATATTTATTTATAAGCTGTATGCTTTAATATAATAGGGTACACAATAAAATACGAGTGTAAATAACACAATTAATGATTACATTTTTATTTAAAAAGCAGAAGTTTGCTTTAATGGGCGGCAAAGAAAACATATAAGGAACAAGAATTAAAAACAAAGAAACAGACCAGAGTAATGGCTTTCCATTGTTTTTAGGTATGCTGACCCTGTTAATTCTTATTGTGAAAAGTTTCACGATGCCACTATTTCCTTAAATTTTAGGTTAGGGTTAAGTCTTAAATGGGGCATTCCAAAAATTAGGCTATGTGCTTTTTCAGGATTTTAAATCAAATTTACAACGAACTCTTAATTATCATGATATTAACTATATTAACCTAACTAACAAATAAATATCAATTGTTAACAACGGATTGCTTCCAATTAGTGACTCCTGTGCTTCCATTCCAATTCCAACGGAACATGGAAAATCAAAGCTGTTTATTGTAAGCCATTCCCGTTATATTGGAGCTACAAAATAGCAACAATTTGGGGCGATAAACGAATGCCGCAGCGGCATGACCTTGAATTTCGTGGAACAAGAACAACAAGTGGGTCGTTGACCGATTCGCGGGGGAGGAGGGGGAGTAATTCTTTCTATTTTCGTAGATTGCAGGCATTTTATGGAACAAGCGAGACGATAGATAGCTTACTGTAAGGAATTATGCAAATGATAACTCTATTTTTAGATTATCTTTTCTTTTTCTTTTCATTCGCAAAATACGGGAAAAATAAATTCGCAAATTTGCACATTTTTCTGCATGTCTCACCTTCCCAAATCGGCGGCTGCTGTGGGTGCGAGCAAGAAGGTTCCGTAATATCGGAGCGCCGAACAGCAAGCGCATGAAGTGCTTTTTATCGGAACTTCTTCAAATTTTGCAGTAAACGCGTTTCTTTCTTTGCTGATTTGACTTGCAAAATTTTTTGTTGCCGGCTCCTAGAGAGGGTACTTGGAGCCCTATATGCCGATTAGCAAAAACATCAATGAAAACATATCGATGCATCGATTATTGATCATCTAATTATACTATCAACAGTCTTTTAAACAGTATGGCGCCTCTTAAGAAAGCCGCTCAGAAATTTCTTTGTATGATTGGCACTTCTTGTGAGAGAAAGCTTTCAGCAAAACAGGACGCACCTTAGCCCGGACATAGTTGATTACCTAATATGTATCAATTAAAATCAAAATTTGTTGAATTTTTATATATTTTAGTTTTTTGTAACATCGATGTTTTTGCACCTCTAGTGACGATGACAACTATCGATACCAAAAGTGCTTCCTATTCCGGACGATCTGGCAACACCGCAAAGAGGGAAAGTGTCATCGCTAACTGGAAATAATGCCAAACAAACGACTGGAAGCCAAAAGGCGGCGAATTTTTAAATTTAACCCGAATATTAAAGAAACTAAGCTGAACTATGGCCCAAAAGGATATAAATGTGGTCCTTCTAGACTATCATAACCGATTAAAGAGTATGTACGACACGCAGAGCACAATGCAGCTGCGGGAGGCGCGTCTGACCAAGAGAACTTCCAGATTTCATGACAACTTTAGTGAGTTGGTTCCAATTAAATAGATTGATGGCTTGGACGCATTTAATTAACTAACTAATTTAATTAGTGGCGGTCAAAGAGGCGTACACGGCCCAGCAGCGGGACTGCAAGGTGCAGAAGGTACTCCAGCAGCGCTGCCACGAGCTGGAGGAGCGAGTCTCGTTGGAGGAGCAGCTGACCGCGGAACTGGAGGACACCAGGCAGCGGAATCTGGCCTTACGCGAACAGCTAAAGCAGCAGAGGTTGCAGAAAAAGCAGATCGACAACGAGCTCATGGAATGGTTAGCATCTATCGACTGTATTAGCAACCAGAAATGGATGCTGGTGTTTCTAATATTTAAGAATCATTTCTATCTATATTTATCTCTAAAAGCAACAAATTTTAAATAGCAAAGAATCATCCTTCTTTCTTTAACACACTCCATAAACCTTAAAATTTCATAAAGATCGTAAAAGCAAACCTAAAGCAATCTGTTCCAAAATAGAAGCCTTGCATATGTGAACAATAATTATCTAAAGCCTCAATTATAATGATATATTATCCCCCATTATGTTTGTTCTATATATGACTTAATTAACAACACATATTCTCCTTTGTTCATATTTTTTATAGCATTCACACGCTGAAAGAGACAACGGGAACATATATAAACCAAGCAGCTTTGCCGGCACGTGTGAAAGGTGTCGTTGCACGCAGGGACACTGTAGCCGATCGGTGGATATCATTCGATCTGGCAGCCACGGATGCCGAGGGTTTCGAGTCCCTGTTCCAGAAGCTCTTTACTGCAAATGTTGACATTGAAAAGTGGCGACAGCTCGTCTCGTTGGCAGCGGATTTCTCTACCGATTCGAGGTCACCCACCACACCACGCAAGGACGATGCCAAACGCATTCCCATAATAGAGATCGATCTTACCTCGCCACCAAATCAGGCCTAACTTCCGGCCTGGACTATTGCCCCCCATCCCGTTGCCATCGGAAGTGCACTTTAAATTTAAATAATTGAGGTCAAAATAATAAAGCAGAGCAAATTCGTGTTACGATTTCAATTAATCGGCTTTAGCAATCATTTTAAGCGTGTTGCAGTGAACTTAATTGCAGATAATACTATTGAATTGTCAAATAATAAGTAAATGAATGAAATTGATTATGAAATTAAGAAAATAAAATGAAAGGTTAAGTCTCTGTAGAAAAATTATAACAATTCATTTAAATCTTGCACAGTTTATATTAAATTTTTAAATACTTAATTCTAAAGAAAGGCGTTACAACTGTTTGATACAATTTAAAATTTAAAATTAAATACTTAATAATGAGTCACAATCTTATATTTTTTAGCCTATCTTTTAACACTGGCTAACTCTCAACATTTTCTATCCATGGGTTTTTACGTATTCTCAAAAGATGTGGAGATATCTCCAAAGAGTCCGTATTATGTAAAATTAGGAGATGTCGCCGGTTTGGACTTTAGCATTTATAAAACTAGTTTTCAAATATATGACGCATAATTTTATGATCAACTATGTTTTTCAACACAAACTTACAAAAAAAATGAAAATGTTAATAAATAATAAATATTTGAATAATATTTTGCATAGTTTAAAATTGTATACTTTGTATAAATATAGATTGGAAGTTGATTGATCGATTTTTAAATGATAAAAATATAATTACATTTGCACAACGAGAACTGGAATGTTAACAACCCATGTAATTAATAGCGTTCTGCTAAATTAGTAGAATTTTTAACCTATTTAAAAAAATATATAATTCAAAAAAAATATATAAAAAAAAACAAAACATTTATAAATATTTTAAGAAAAGCAAACAAGTACACAAATAATTTTTCTATACAAATTAAATACATATTTTAAAACAAGCAAATTATATCATATTTGGCTTTCAGGTTTTGACCGCGACTGTCAATAAAAAAAAAATACAAACAGCGAGACAAAGTTAGTGGACCGTCCGACCGACCGATCGGCCGACAGGCTAACCGATGCGATTTAAGTATAAACACCGATCCGATCCATATAGATTGGCGTTGTTTAATTGCTATTGTCCGGCGAAAGTGTGAGTGACTTATCGTCGCACAGAGGCCGCTACAAAAACGCAGCTGCACGGCGGAGGAGCAATCAGTCGGCGGTCGGACACCAAAATGATCACGGAACTTCTCCTGGCGCTCTGCACTGCAGCGTTTCTCTGGCTGGCATATCGCTATGCCTGGTATCGACCCACCGGCTTTCCACCGGGTTCGTCATCATCAACTCGTCACCCCCCGAGGATCTGCAGGAGCTAATTGGATCATTCACAGGTCCGCCACGGATTCCGCTGTTCGGTAGCTACCTCTTCATGTTGATGATCAACTTCAAGTACCTGCACAAGGCGGCTCTGACTCTCAGTCGGTGGTACAAGTCCGATATAATCGGGCTCCACGTTGGATCCTTCCAGGTGGCCGTTGTCCACAGTGCGGAGGGAGTACGCGAGGTCCTCAATAACAAGGCGTTTGACGGACGCCCGGGAATCTTCGTAGCCGCCATGCGAGATCCCGGCGACGATATACGAGGTGAGATCGAAGGGGGCCTGCCCACTTATATGTATATGGGGGTTTGGGTCTCATATTGGGGTCAATCGCAAATTAATTGTGGCGAACAAAACACTCGTTATCAGTTGATCAGACCACAAGGCACACTTTCATTTAGGCTACTGCGTCTAAAGATTATTTAAACAATTAAATCGGTTTCATGCACGGGTGGCTTCGATAAGGTTTTCGGTTGTGTGCTAAAAATAAAAGCACTGAATGGATAGGATATACTTGAAGTTAGGAAAGTGTTTCCGAAAAATCTAACATGAAAAATGGTTATTGGAAAGGGTTAAATTAAGATTTAGCCAGAGAACAAAGCAACGACTTTTTTGACTTGATTTTTAAGAACTAAAAACTTTTTTCCCAAAAGTATCCAATGAAAACTAACCGTTTGGAAATTCTAAAACCCAGTCAGCAGTATTTAATATATTTTTTATATTCATCGCTTTCTCAATTACTTTCTTTTCCATTAGTATTTATATTTAATATAGTAAAGCTTTTAATCTATCCCCAAGATCTAAATCACAATATTTTTTCTTATTTAAAGCTTCCAATCAATCATATAAATGCAAATACTACCTCTAAATGTTTATTTTTCTGCGTAATATGCACCAAGGTATTTGGTAAATAATATGTAATCCACGAAAAACAAACCAGAGCAACTAAAAATATATATAATAAGTCCACAGATAAGAATTGTGTCACAAGTTTCGCTTTCATTTGTCAGAAAATAATTGATGTTCGGATTGTGATAAGGATTTTAGCAACAAGCTTTCTTCTACTGATTATAAAAACTATTTACTTTTAAATACCCCATTTCCTATTTAGGCATCTTCTTCCAGGAAGGACCTTTGTGGAAGGAACAGCGTCGCTTTATCCTGCGCTACCTTCGTGACTTTGGATTTGGGCGACGCTTCGAGCAACTGGAGCTGGTCATCCAGGAGCAGCTGACCGATATGCTGGATCTTATACGCAATGGGCCGAAGCATCAACACGAACTGCACATGGTCAAGCCCGGAGGTTACCGGGTGCTTCTGCCGCTGCTCTTTAACCCCTTCTCGGCCAACTGTCACTTTCATATCGTGTACAATGAATGCCAGAGGCGGGAGGAGATGGCTCGCTTGGTGGAGCTCTGCCAGATGGGCATTCAGTTTCAACGGAACGCGGACGACTACGGCCGGTTGATAAGCATCATGCCCTGGATCCGGCACATCTGGCCCGAGTGGAGTGGCTACAGGGTACTCAATGAGTCCAATGTGTTTGTCCACAAGTTCTTTGCCGACTTTGTGGATCGAGCTCTGGATACCTACGAGGAAGGTGTGGAGCGTCACTTCATGGACGTGTATATTGCCGAGATGCGCCGCTCGCCGGGAAATGGCTTCAATCGGGAGCAGTTCATCATGGGCCTGGTGGACTTTTCCTTCCCCGCTTTCACCGCCATTGGAGTGCAACTGGCGCTGCTCGTCCAGTATCTCATGCTGTATCCGGCGGTTCTGCAGAGGATGCAGCGCGAGATTGACGAGGTGGTGGGCTGCGGACGACTGCCCACTCTGGAGGATCGAAAGAGCCTGCCCTTTACGGAGGCCACCGTTCGCGAGGGTCTGCGCATCGAGACCCTGGTGCCCTCCGATGTGCCGCACAAGGCGCTGGAGGACACCGATCTGCTGGGTTACCGGATTCCCAAGGTGAGTTCGTCGCTTTAGAGATTTAAACATTTAATTCCATTCCGAGATCTTTTATAAGGACACCATCGTCGTGCCCAGTCTTTATGCTTTCCATTCGGATGCCCGCGTCTGGTCGGACCCGGAGCAGTTCCGGCCGGAGCGGTTCCTCGACGCGGAGGGCAATCTCAGCCTGAAGTTGGACGTTTCGCTGCCCTTCGGAGCTGGAAAGCGGCTCTGCGCCGGCGAGACTTTCGCCAGGAACATGCTCTTTCTGATGACGGCGACCATGTGCCAGCACTTTGACTTTGTGCTGGCACCAGGCGACCAACTGCCCGATCTGTCCCAGAACCTCAACGGTCTGATTATCTCGCCGCCCGATTTCTGGGTGCAGCTGCAGGATCGCCACTGAACTGAGCCTGACATTAGGTCGGGTGGATTGATATTAAGACTAAACAAAGAGCGTAGAGTTAAGACGCCTTTTTATTTCTAAGAATTGTTAAGCCCCGTAAAGGTATTCATTAAAATACTTCCAATTTAAGATTATTAAAATATAAACTAAATTTCCTGAATTACGCTTCGGCTTCCCTTTTTTTTCATAAAGAAAAAAACGCGACCTTTAATAGTTGCTGCTTCTATAAACACTGTATTTGTATTGGGGACGAAAAACAAAGTTATTGTGTGTAAAAACTGCGAGTGGACTTAGTTGTCGCTCTCCTCATCCCAGTGGTCTTCCATAAACTGCTGTGAATTCTGCGACATATTCTGAGAACCTTCATAATCGTCATCCTCACCATCGTCGCCCTCCTCAGCCTCCTCCTGCTCCTCCTCCTCATTGCCGCGCCATGACAAAAAATTGGGATCCAGTTCAGAGTCCTCCTGAAGGAGATCGAGCTCGGATGTGGTCGAAGCGGAACTGGCCAGTGGAGACGCTTCCCCCGAAAACTGGAACAAATCCCAGTCTGGCATATAGTTATCCCACTCCAGCATGCCATCTTCAATGGTCGATGTCGATGTGTCCAATGTATTTATCTCGGCCGTTGTATTATTCGGAACGATGCCACAATTCTTGCGCAAGTCCACCAATTCGGCAAGGATCTCGACCTGCTTCTCAGCAATTTTGGCAACTAGCTTCTTCAGTCTATGGATCGTGGTCTCGCATTCGGTCAGTTTATCCTTCAGCTGACAATTCTCGGCGCGACAGGTGGCCAATTCGAGGGAGGCGCACAGGGCGATTTTGGTGTTGTCCGACTCGGCGGATTTGGTGCTGAATCCGGCCAAGAACAAAATATTCAACGCTAGCAAAACAACTACGAGCTACTCACACGGCTCTAAAACTTACATGGACAGAACTATGGAGTCCCTGGCATGGGCCGGCGAAATGTGCGACATCTTGAGACTTAAAATTTATCCGAAACTCAATTGATTAGTTGTCTCAAAAAAAAGACAGACTTGACTCGAATATTCTTTCGAATTTCTCCGAAAAAACACCGACACTGACTTTGATAGCTTCGATTTGAATGAAAGCCAGGGGTAATTATGAATCCCACAAAGGCTTGGGACTGTATTTTCAAGGCGATCTATGTTTAATGATCTTTGAAGGGTTTATTTTAGTTTACAAACATTTTTTAGGCAACTATGATAATTTTGAGGTGTTTATCAAGAATGTTGCTATGCCTGTGAAATATCGATGAATATGCAACACCAATAGATGATTCTCCTTGGTTCTCCTTTTTATACCTACACACATGCAGTAATTTAGCCTTGTTTTTTGCCAAATAGGTTTATTTTGAGCTATTTCTCACCAATGGATGAATAACAGGTTTCTTTAGCTATGTTTTACTTAAGATTTCATACCCATAATCCAATTTTATACTTATAATTTAGCAGTTCCCATCAGGTTATCATGTAATCAAAAACTGTCGCTTTCTTATTTGTTTTTAACCGTTTTCTATATTTTTTCAGTGTACATAAATCGCTATGTTATACATAGCAGATGTCTTTAATCTACTGATAACCCATTTTAAGTGTAAACCCAAAAAATAAAAAACAAGAAAATGAGCAAATAATCGATGAAAACAAAGGTGGGCGAACTCTAATTAACTTTCGGTTCGCAAAAGCCAACAAAAATCACCCGATCTCGTCTATATAATTCTAGTACAAAATTCTGATTAGACAACTTAAGCAATACGAATAGCGACTGGCAGATACCAAGCAATTGTTTATAAATAATATGATAAAATTCAAAATATAATTAAAAAGACATACATTTGAATGAAAATATTGTTTGATGAATTTTAATATTAAAAAAAACTAAAAAAAATTTTAGATACAAGTGAAAGTAAAAAGAATACACTGATGATTAATTATTAATTAATTAGATAGATAATTAGATAGATAATTAGATATGAGTACTAATTTTGTTTTTACATCCAGGAATGAAATATTCTGAAATTGATTTGTTTTTTTTTTTTTTAATTTGAATCTTAGAATGTTTGGACAATAATATGGTAAAAGAATATTTTTCAATTAATTTTCTTATAACCTAAAATATATTTAAATACGATTTTAATACATTCTAACTCTGTGTGCTTGTGATAGGAGGGACACAGCATAGAAAGAAAAGATCTAATTTCAATTCGAAAGCATTTTTCAAGATAATAATATTCTTGGTTATAGTTATAGATAAATAGTAAACATTGAAAAATATTGTAAATATTTTTTTCCTTACCGTTCTCTTAGACGGATTCTTACGGATTCGGAAACATTTCTTCCGTGATCGCTTTGGCTTGCAGACACCCTTTCGCTGGGTTCTGCGTCTGGGTTTGGCACAAAAAGAGTCTACTTTGGATTTTGCTTTTCTGGGCCGCAAGCATGGACGCCTTGGTTTCTGGAGTTTTCGTCTTTGGCAGATGTAACTTGCACTGGACCCACAAGAACTTTTGGACTGCGGGTATAAGGAGTAATCAGAAATAGTTTTATAAAATTTAATTCAACAAAATGTCTCTCTATAGAAGGTTTTTCCATTATTGTGGAAGTAAATTTTTTAAGATCAGCTTTTTAGTTTTATTCTTACCTTTTTTCGACATAATCTCTTTCCGGTCTCCATTAATTTGAGTAAGTAAACGGACTCTTCGCTGTGGTATTTGTATAAATTTTGTACGGGTGCAAGTGTTAATCACAATAAATTTTTAAATTTTTTTTGTCTAAAGAATATAGAAAATTTAAAAGTTCTTCCCTAGGAAATGTAGATCAAAGCCTGCTTGTTTAACGAATTCTTTTGAAACTTTTGAATCCTTGAACAAACTACCGAAGATGAATGTAAACAAGTATTTCTCGATTTGATACAACTGTCCGTTGGCCTTAGTTTATTATAATGTTTGTATATATATATTACACTTTTCGTTAAAAACTGTTTCTTGCTTAGCCTAATCAACAAGCAGTTTAACTTGAAACTTACAGCTAATTTGTCATTACTTTTAGCCGTATTAGTTAAGCGGGGAGTCCAACCAGAGTCTCCGATTATTGCTTCGAATCTTAAATATCAGCTTATGGACTAATTGATTTCTATTCACGTTGCGCTAACTTGGCTAATACTGGCATCCACATCCAGTCGGTCCAGTCGAGGCTGTGTGACCCATCGCCTCCTCGCCGGTCCTCACAGCTCTAGCAAAAGTTTTTGGTTTGGTTAGTAGTAGGCCTGCTTAATGGCCGCACTGGTGATCAGGAAAGCGGAGCCGATCAGCATGAAGGTGATGATTTTGAGAGCACTGGGCCTACCGGAAGAATCTGTTCAAGAATTTGGAATATAAAGGATTAAGATTTCTTCAAGTTAACTCTGAGATACTTACTTTTCTTGCTGGGCATCATGCATTGCTTCTGATTGGAGCTCGTCTGGTAGCCGATCTTGCACTGGCAGACTGAGTTGCGGCACTCCACATTCTCGGGATCCTTTTCGATGTAGCACTCCGTGGCCTTGGTGCAGGATTCGCCTAGTTCTGTTAGGCAAAGGGAAGATATAATAAGAGACTCTGGGAAGGTATTATTAATTGCCTTACCTCGCTTCGTCTCGCAGATGCCGTTCTTTTCGTGCTGCTCATCTGTGCAACCGCACTTGCCCTCCGAGTTGCAGCTGGCCAGGAGTGGCTTGCACTGCTCATCCTCCACGCACTCGTCGTCCAGCTCCTCAGCTGGAAGGATGTAAGCCAAACGATGTAAAAAATTAACTAACTTAACCTAAAAGAATGTAGTTACACACCTTCCTTGAGGCACTGATCCTTGAAGTGAACATAACCCTTCCGGCACTGGCACGTACGCGACTGCTCTTCCTCCTCCACCTCGTTGTCCTTGGCTGCGCAGCTTGTGTTCTCGGCTTTGCAATCCTCCTCCTCCGAGCAGTCGGCTCCAATGCCCCGCACGCAGGTCTCGTCCTTCTCGAAGTAATGGTCCGCGCAGACGCACAGGCGATTGGAGCAAACGGAATGATCCACGGGGCAGGCATCGCTGGACTCACACTCGGCGCCCAGACCCTGCTTGTACTCGCACAGCTGCTTGATGGCATCGTACAGGGCGTACTCCTCGCAGGTGCAACGCCTCGGGATCTCCGGGTGGCAGTAGGAGGCACCGAAGGGGCTGCATTGGCTGTTCGAGGTGCACGACAAGTGATACTGGATGGCTGTCAATGGGAAGAGAAGCAGAAAGCTGTTAACTTTGTTTCCTCTGCCTTGGAATGAGTCTGACTATCCACATACGTTTCCGGCAGTTCCGCAGATCCCGCTCGTAAAAGTAGTTCTTTTGGCAAACGCAAGTCTTGGACAGCTCATCGAACTCGTACTCGCACTCGTCCGTGCTCTCGGCAATCTCTCCCAGCTCTGCGGACAAGTGGGAATCAGCACACTGACAGAATGAAGAGATCTCAGTTTTACTTACCTGCGAAACACTTTCCATTGCGGGCATAGTAGCCCTGGCGACACAGGCAGATGTTCTTGGAGCAGATTGAGTGCGGCAGGCCCGAACAGGTCTTGCCATTGTCCGTGCAGGTGCTGCCATCTAAAGACGAAAAACAAGAAAGGAATAATATAATACTCTTCCCTGGTTAAGCACATCCTCTGGCACCACTCACACTTCTTCTCATCGGCGTCGTCATCGTCGCGACTGGATCCCAGCGTGGAATAGGTCTTGATTTCCTCGTCATCGAAGCGGAAGAGGGCGGGCAGGCGGCGGCGCCTTTGGTTGTGGCTCAGGCTGTGGCTTTGGCTGTGGCTCTGGTTGCGACTGGAGGTGCGCCGGCTGCTGGTGCTGGTGGATGCGGTGGCGGTGGCCACATTCCTTACGCTGCGCAGATCTCGCATCTCGTACTTCTCGATGCTCGTCTGCACGGCCATTTCGTGGGAGCGCGGGGACATGAGGGGCTCGGTGTCGGTGCCGTTGGTGAGGGCCGCAAAGGACACCTGGGCAGCAACATCGTGGTGCGTGGGCGGGGGAGCGTGCACAAAGGCCTTGGTTAGCTGCCGCCGGCTCCTGAAGGCGGCGGTCGTCGTCGTCTCCTCCTCCGGTTCCTGTGTCGTCTCGGTGATAGCCTCCGCTGTGGTCGAGTCCCCGTCCTCGCCCGGATCCTCGGTGGTGTCCTCGCCCGGATCCTCGGTGGTGTCCTCGCCGCCGGGGCCGGGAGTAGTCGTAATCTCGTCCACATAGGTGCATACTAAGCCAACGCACTCGGCAACGGCGCCCAGTGCATCACAGTCCTCATTGACGACGCAGGCATCGTTTTCTTCTACAAATATAATAAAAATGTTTGCAGTTTATGGTTAAATCTATCCTCTTCCTATTCCGGATTGTACTCACCCATTGATTTGCGACGACATATGTTTCCATATCTATTATAATAGCCATTTGCACAGCGGCACACGTTTTGCTGACAGCTCACAGACGATCGATCGTAGCCAAAGTAACAGTCCAAGTCCTGCAAGGCAACTTAACTAGTAATAGTTCGGGAAAAGTCTGGAGTTTAGCAGAACTTACCGTGTCGCAGGACCCGCCGAGTCCGTTCAGTGGGCGGCACTTGCCACTCAGATAGGTTTGGCCATCGGCGCAATCGCAGACCCCGGCTTTACAACTGGCCCCCGTTGGCATAAGATTGCACTGGACGCTGTCGTCGCACCGGTCACCAACGAGCGCCGTCGCCAGGCATTGCGTGAAGTTCTCCGCGAGCACCGCGTCGAATGTGGAGCATTCGCACTGCCCGCTGGCCAAGTCGCAGCTCGAGCCGTCAGCTGTGCAGTCCGCCTCGCTTTCACATGGCCAAAATACGGCCGATACGCCACCGTCTCCTGTTCAATGTTCAATGGTCAGGTGGTTGGGTCAAGAAACGATGGTAAACTGGTGCTAACGATGTGAGTAAGACCCGAAGTTGCCCATTTAAATATGTAAGCCTCAGACGACCCAGTTTCGGGCCCGCTATCGAGCTCATTCCGACCCACTTAATTATTCAGGGCCCAATCAAGTTCCCAACCCCCGTAAAATTGAGTTCTCAACTTTTTCTGATTTGCACAATTTTAGCCACCTATGACAGGTCTTAGCTACAACACACCGTAACTTGTTTTACAGTGTATTGATATAGTTTAAGTATCAATATCAATCTTAAGCACGCAAGTCTCTCCTTTCATTAATTTTATTTACTTTGCATTCTCTATTTTTTATAAAGTTATCGAATTTTGGTAATTCAAATTTTGTAGGTTCAATTCGTCTTACAATTGGGCTTATAATTTTAAATCAAACTTAATAGAACCTGATTAAAATTCGATTAAAATACTCTAAGTTTTAGATTTAGAGAAATCTTGATAATTAATTTAGAACAGATTACAATAAAGTATACTATGCGAAGACCTATAAATCAATTAGAACAGATTACAATAAAGTCGGTGGAAAATAACAATATATCATTATACTATGCAAAGACCTATAAATTGAGATTAGTTTCCCATAAATCGATATTCAGATTGATATATTGGAGTGCTTAAAAACTTATAAACTTAGTGGAAACTAGTTTTTTCCTAAATCAAACATGTACCTTCAATAAAGTTGTAAATATATTCGGTAACAAAAATTAAATAATATTTGTCAACAGATTGTAACGTTATTGTTGTTATTTTGGGAAATATATTCGATATATATTCCTTTAATAAATATCTTCAATTAATGTCCTTTGGTTACCGGGTATAAAAAAAACTAAATGCTAGAATAGATCTGTTATGTTTACATTATCAGCTTAGTTATTCACTTTAAGTTATAACAAAATCACCCGTCAACTGTTTTTAAATTGAAACAGAATATAACATTAATGGAATCAAAATTGAAAAATATTTTTTAGTGGTGTCTCGAAGTAGCTAGAAATAATTCTCTTTGATAAATTCTTTTCTGGTATTTCTAAGATTAATAGAAATAAAAATACGACTATTAATAGGTATTAAAAATCGGAGATCGAAAAATGTTTAATATTTAAATAAAAAATAAATAGAAATGATCAAATATCTATTTATATCGTGTGCAGCCTATTCGTTCGATATTCCTTCAATCACAATCCCAATCAATTCCCCATTGATGGAACAGCCTCGTCAATCTTGGCGGTGCCACGCCCACTTATCCACCTGATCCAGCTGATTATTAAATTTATAGAAAGAACCCAGCGAGAGCTGTAACCGAATTCCCCGCGTCTCGTCGTCGGCAAAGCTTCGCCTGACACGCAACGTGTCGGGGCCGCAATTTATTACGTATACGCCAACGACTTCCGGATGAGGTTGCGGCAAAACGTAAAAACTGAAAAAATTTCCATGCAAAAGAGTATCAACGCAGAGCCAACAAACAAAACAAAACAACAACAAAAGGGCGAATAACTATAACAATAGCGCCGAGAAGAAGGAGTACTGGAATTCGCTGGACGCTTTGCCACTTTAATTTCCATTTTCCGTGGCCGGCAAAACAATTTCTCAAACCGCAAAGGACCTTGGGAACTGGACGGTGGACGGTGGGCCGCAGTGGGTGCTGACTGGTGGTGGGGTCAATAGGGCAAAGTACCTGACCTTGATTGCGTTTGCATTAATTACTCCGGCTGTTCTTTAAAGTTATGACTGCCGTCCGCTCACGATATTTGTCAACCAATTTGGCCTGCCCTTTCGATGGCCTCACACCAAATTAATCGCGGCTTTAATTCAATTACCGGCAATTGCCTGCCAACATTCTCTGAATGCCATTCAGCCATATGATTTGGCCACTTCGACTCTTGAGTTTTTTTGCTCCTTGGCTCTATTTCCTGTCTCTGTCCTTACCTTGAGGACTGAAGACGGCGCAGCACAGGACCCCGAGGACGAAAATCCACTGAAAGTTGGACATTGTCGCGAACAGAGAAGGTTTCCCGAACACCTGGCAAAGGCAACTAACTGGCCATGCAGAACGCGGATCGGACTATTTGGAGTGTTCGATTCCGGTTAATCTTATCTGCTGGTCCAATGGGCCGTAAAAACACAACCCGTACACCGATGATTAACCGGTGGCCGCAAGTGGAGTGCCGGACGGTGGTTTTTCCAGATAATCCCCATTTCGATTATCGCGTTGCGGAGTTTCACTTTGTCAACGGAATGGCGAATCTCTATCGGTTGCCAGGGCTACAGTGATTATCCACCTTGGCCGGCGATCACCCAACACAATATCAGCTGCGATATAGTAAAGAGCCTGCTTATCAGCAGCCGACAGCACCTGGCCGGGCACACCTGTTCGGCGATCTATTAATGAGCGGTGTAGTAAAAAATGTTAACCCCTTCAGGTCCCTTTTTTAAAGAGTTGCGGCTGATAACGCTGAGGCAGCAGTTTTATTTCAACGATTAGGCTACTTCCATCAACATTATCACAAAGTAAAATAATTAATCTATGAATCATTCAATTGAAAGAATTACAATTAATTCCAATTAAAGCTTGTAATAATCAGTTAATTAGAGTATATTTGGAATCATTAAAGACTTTGGATTAAATTTAATAGTTATGAGCTTTGGTATCTTATAGTAACGTAGTAACGTAGTAACGTACACCCAAAGGAAGTCAATCTCAGCCAAACGGAATGCTGCACTAGCATATTGTTTGCACCACACAAAATCTTCCTTAGAAGCTCCAGAGACGCGGAAAAGTCGAATATAGACAGTTATAGACTTAAACCTGCAGCCATTTCTTTACTAATTTGTACAGGAAAAAGTCGGAATGTTACTGTGTGTTACTGTGTTACTGTCTGTCTTAGTTACGGGATTGAAATGTTTTCATAGTCCTCTTAAGATAAGGCCCATTGATAAGGCTATTTTAAGAAATTCTTTTTTATTTTCGAAGGGTTTTATTAATAACCTCTTAAACATATTTTCTGTATCTGTTTACAAATTTTATATATTCAGAAGTTTAAAAAGCTACAAAAAATAAGATTCAAAGGATATAAGCCCTGCTTGATGGAGCAATCCATTAATTAAATTTTCCAAAGGACTCGTCGTCGGCGCTTCCCTTCCTGCTGTTCTCAATGTTAACGTGGCTTTGTAAATTACTAACGTGTTGTATTTATAATTCAATATGAATTATGTGTTAAAAATAGCGTAGCAACAACAACGTCGAGTGTACAAGTGTCGCAATAGGCGACCTTGAAATTTCTTATAAGTGAAAACCAATCGAAGTAAAAGGGGTTAATTGAAGACCTCAAGTAAGTGACATCCAGAGAAAAAAATTAAGGAGGTCTACAATATACAGGATATAGGATATAGGATCTTCAGAAGAGAACATTATTATGATTTGAGTGGAATGAATACAGAGATCCTAATGAATGGGATTTTCTAGTAGGCTTCTATTTGGCTTGCTTGTCGCATTTCAATTTTCCCGCCGATGTTGGGGTTTTCCCTCTACACATTCTCCTTTTCGGAGACATAACGTAAAAGGACATTTTGTGGCTATAAAAATGCTTGGCCACGCACGCGATGTAGTGAAAAGAGCAGCGACAGGTGCAAGGGAAATTATAGCCCCGTCCACCCCATCTATATTGTATATAATTCAACTTTATTTATATATATACTTTGATATGGATTTGTGTGTCGCCTCAAAGTTATTTCGTTAGTAGTACAAGTGCAAGGACGCACTTTGAAAATATCGACTGGCAGCAGTGTCGCCGGGATTTGTTTTACTGTCTACTCACATTTGGCTTTAAGGCTTCCGTTGTTCTATAACATCCGACACAGGGAGGCGTTGTTTTTTGTGTCTCGCGTATCAAATATTCAGGCAGGCAGCACACACTCACTCACTATCTTCTGCACTATGTTCGGTGTTTTGTTTATCACTCATTAATTATTTGGATCACTGGTAACGAGGACGTTTGAATAATTTGAAATTTTCATCGGTTAACATCTTGAAACCATCTTTAATCAGCTAATGCATGCAACAATGGTGTCGGCAAATAACACTAATAATAAAATAAATTAGTGGATTTCAAGAACACAGGCTCGTTAGTTAGCTGGGAATGGATTCGGCGGCGGCAGTGGAGTAGAGGGAGTGGGCAGGATTGGGCGCTCCGAATGGGAATACCAATCGAAATGGGGAAACAGGAAATGGGTTCCACATTCGATATGTAATAAATGACGCCCTATTAATGCCCACCGAGTGTGGCCGAGTGAGGGTGCTGGTGATTTTGGTGTGGTTATGCATATAATGGATTGAAATACGTTAAGAGTTGCCGCGCCGTCGAACGTGATGACCTCCGTGACCCGTCGTCGTTGTCGTCTATGGGAAACACGTTTTTATTCTTCACATCTGACACAATCGATACTCATTAAAGTTTTCAACAACAAAAAACACACACCACAATATGTATAATTATGTAATAAACAAATTGGTTAACTTCACGGCTAATATCTTCGCGTTCGTCCTGGATATATCCAGGTATTTTAGCCCAGTAACTAATATCAGCAATGCACACGGCACTCGCTTAGCGGTTTTCGCTGGTGATTTGTTAATTAAGCTTGGGCACTCTCGTCAAGACGTATCCTTTTACGCGCACTTTGTTAAAACGAAAGTGTGGCCCGATGGCAACATTGCCACCCACGATTGTCGAGTTGATCCTTTCGTAGCGAGCTTCAAGCCGCTACTAATGGCTTTGCCGTTAGCTTCGCCTGTCCACGGCTCTCGCCGAGAGCGAACTTACCCACAGGGAGAGAGCGAACGAAGCCAAAGAGAGCAGAAGGACAGCGAAAACCAAAACAGGACCAAGACTGCCAGTACACCCAACAAAATGTAACAAAAAAAGACAATTTTTTAAAAAAATTGATATTTATTTATTTATTGAGAAATTAAAGCGTAATTAATAATTATGCGAAATTTGTATTAGCTTATTGAAAGCATTTAGAAAAATAAGGTAGGTTCAGTTGATAAAAATACAATCAAACTTTTGCCTTTTAAATTAACAAGTCACCAAATTAATATTAAACTAGTTTAGAGATGGTAAAAAAAAATACAGAGAACAAACTACAAATTAATAAATATATCAAGTGGAGTTCGAAAAAACTTTATTAATTGTTTACTTCAAAGGTATGGAAAGTTTATTAAAATTTTATTTTTCAGTACAATAACTTAAGTCAAAGAATTTTTCCCCTAATTAAAGTCAAGCTTAGCTGGCTTTTTAAATTTTTTAATGTGCAGAGCCATGTTCAGAGAGAGAGCAAGCGTTTCGTGCTCGATTCACGTCTTCGGGCTCCTAATTGTAAGTGTAACTGTAACTGTATTCTCACCTGCTGGCGAAGCAACAATTTTCCGCCCTTCAACTGTCGCGAGCTTTCGATAGTGTGTGTCTGTGTTGGCCCTGTGTGGGCAGGTGAGTGTGTCATGAAACTATGCACTATTAGATGGCTCATAAAATTCTCCCAGCAAAAAAAAACCCACACTTGAGAGAAACTCTGAAAAAAAAACGGGTGAATACAAATTATGGAAAATTACTTTTAAGCCCTTTGCCAAGTTTTTATTAAAAAAAAAATAAGAGAGGGGGTTTCCCACCAAAGACCAAAACTACAGCTTTACAAAAGCCGTAATAAATCCCTGCCAGAAAGCGGGGGCAGGAATGAGTAAATTTGGGTCAAGTGGCCGCATTGGAATTGGACCCACCTCCAGTTTTGGACACCACTTTGTTTGCTCTCTATCTCTCTCGCTCTGCGGCGCCCAGGTGGGAATATAAAGGATTCGTAGGAAATGGTTAACCACAAAAAAAAGAACAGAAACCGAAAAAAGAACTGCGAGAGTAAGAGAGAGACAAGAAAAGCACGAGAGAGAGTCCATATCTAGGAGACAGCAAAAGTCAGGTATGTTTGTTGGTGTGTGTGTGGCTTCCTGTTGGATGGATATATAGCATAATACCAGGGGCATATCCGGTGAATAGTACGTTTTTATTACCTCAAGTTTTGCCTGATATCTTGCATCACTTGATGTTTTAAGATTATCGAAAGGTAAAGGTAAAGGTAAGCCACTCATGAAATTTAGGGATACAGTTCTTAAATCAGTTTTGGAAGGACATAAAAAAACGTACTTAAAAAGGAACTTATAATAATTAAGTTAATTTTTACTCTGTTGCCTCTTTATGTAGAACTAGTACCACTTAATGTGACTTTTATAAGCGATGACACAGCTGGAAACAAATGCGGAGTATTAATACAAGCACTTATGGTCATATGGCGCCCATCTCTTATGGTATTCACGTGCTGACGTTTGTGGTCAGTTCGTGACCAGTTACACCGACAGATGGTAAATGGGGCCATCAAAGGACCTCCTGCAGAGCTCCGACCGCGTCCGAGCCGAGAGCAGCATATGGATAGGAACAAATCGCTACTCAGAGACTATTGTGCCAATCATCTATTATTAAGCAGCCCTCTAATTGACTTTATCCAGTTGCCTAGCCAGAACCCCATGTTTGGGAAAGTCTTTTGACTTATTTAGCAAGACTCTTGCCTGCCTCGTAAAGGCAAAATAAAACAAAAATTTAAAATATAATTAAATCAAAAATGTATGTATTTAGTGAAATGAAAAATGATGAAATAAAAACAAACTGGTTGGGGAAGTTAAAAGTTCAAAGAGAAAAATCTTCCATTTCTTATAGGCAATCCCTTCTGTATTTGCTCACACAGCGAGCGTTTACTCCTTGTTTGGTGTTAAATTTAGTCATTTTCAGTTTTTAGGCGAAGCATGCAGTCATGGACGTTGTACACAACATTCGTTTTTACGGCCAGGTGAGTGTGGATATTTGTTGGATTTGCCACGGAAAACAACTCCGCTCCCTGGCGGCCGACATGGCTATTTTTAGACCGAAAACAAAGTGTTTTGCTGGCTAGCAGGACACGCGACCAGGACAACGTTCAGTGGTACATTTAAAGGTAACATGTTGGCTATGCAAATGCAAACAATGCATTGCCCTCGAGAGTCGATGGACGACATATGCGCTCACAGCAAATAGGTGGGGGGGTCGTGCAGGACAGCCTGAGAAGGAAATTCCCAAGGAAATGGGAAGTGGGGCACGAGCAGGAGAGGTTTAGTCACTCGAATGGGACGACATATGCGGCTTATAAATAAAAAATCAATCAAAAAGTCGGTAAATATGTAAAGGCGTCCCAGTGCCTCAGCCAGTGCCAGTGACAGCAGTATACTCTACTCCCCCAAATGCCTTCCCCATATGCATGCCAAATGAGCTAACAACTGAACATCACAAAAACAACGAAAACTAACATGCGCGGCTCATAAAAAATTCACAATTTTAATCGAAACATAGTGCAGGCGGAGCGAAAAATAGAACACACAGTGCAATGAGTGTAAGCGATGCATTCAGCCAGATAAGCAAAGTGCATTTCTCTGCAAATGCAGTTGGGAATACGGTGAAAAAAAATTATATCGAATATATCACAAGCTATGGATAGTAATATTCGCTAATCCTTAAAAAAAAACTACATTACAAATTTATTAGTATAGGAAGACTTTAAAGAGTCTGTGAGTTGTTATCTCGATTTTTTAATCTAATTATGAATTAATGTCAGAAAAGTATTATTAGCTTATTTTTCTGGGAGGTGTTCCCCACCTGATTTTATTTTCTTGGAGGGTTCGTGCGGACATCTAAAAAATAATTGTAATTAAGCAATCCTTTTTTTAAGGTGTTCAAAGAATTCTCTTTTGGAAATTCCAGATACAGTAATTTAAATTATTTTGAGTATTTTATGTGGAAAATATTTGTACAATTGTATTGTGTAATATTCAAAGTTTTAATTATTTATTAAGCCAACAAACACGTGGGGAAATAAATGATAAACTCGCTTTAACAGAACGGAAAATATCCTTTTTGGACACCAAGAACAGTATAATTTTAATATATCTATTTTATAATTGTAATTTAATCTTGTAAAAAGGAAAGTATGGTCGATCTGCTCTTGGAAATTTGAAAAACTGGTGCAAAATCCTTTAAAACGTATATTAAATGTATTATTATTATTAATTATTTATAAAATAAATCAAATCTAATATTTTCAGTGCATCCATTTGGTGATGTAAGGCGTGTTGCCTATCCAATTCTATATGTGAAGCACAAATACCACTGACATGGGGCATGCGAAAGCCAATTGCCTGTCAGGAGTGGACCTGGCCAAAGCGTGCACTTTGACCGGACTTCTTTCTCATCACTCCCTATTCCTCCTACTCCTCCAATCTGATTGCACAAATCGGAACGTGGAAAACGATTTCTGACGTGCCTTGTATATGATTGTATGTAAGACACACCATTCCTTGTTTACAGCTCTTTTTTTTTACCTGGGAATGCTTTCAATTTGTTTGCCTTCTTCGCCTTATTTTCCCATTTTCCCTTCTTACGTGTGTTTGCCAACCAAAGTGAGCAATCTATGGGGTATCCCAAAGACGCCACAAACTAGACAAGTTTGCGAAATAATGGTCAGGATTAATAAAGAGTAAAAGTCTTGCTATGATACGTTGGACGAGCGGAACCACAAAACATGACATTTTGACATTATTAATAAAAGTATAGAACTTTTCTAGAATTCCTTAGCTATATTTATTGATTCCAATTACACACTTATGTATGTAGTTAAGAAATTTAAATTAAAATCACGTACCACTCTTCTATTGTTATTTATTTTGTTTCGTAATCAAGCGTTGTGTTATTCATTTATTACTTGTTCAACCTTTGCTATCTTCATTTAATTACTTTTATTAATGAGCCATTTCTCTATGCAAATTACTCAACTAATATAACTTCAAAGCTCTCCGGCAGTTGGGGGAGAATAACAAAGAAAAACGAAAGATGCTGGGAAGGTGAATAAGCTTTCCGAGCTTCGATTTCGAAACTCTTATCGCTGCCTTTGCCTATTACATTTGTCTCGTTTACAGTTGGCAGATAAATTCATGTTCCATATTTCGGCGAAGCCGCGCCACGTTAATCTAGTCAACAAATCGTGACAAATTGCACATAGTTTCGCGATTGTTTATTGTTTTTTATTTTTACATCTCTAAAGCGATCGGCCAGAACTGGCAGTTGCCCAGACGTCGCATTCCCAAACAGTCGCTTTGGGTGTACCTCCAGTTTTCTCTTCCGTCACCGTTTTTAGTGTATTTGCATGTTTGAATATAGTATAAAGTGTTTAACATGACCCGCAGCAGGTCGTGGACCCTGCCACGACTCTCGGAGTCGAATGTGTCCACCACCTACGGCCTCCTGGGATCCGTGCGACTCACCTATGCGGTGTGCGCTTTCATTGCCACCAGTCTGCATGCCGCTATACGCAACATGCTCGGCCTGATTATCCTGAGAATGGTCAAGCCCCGGCCGGAGGATGCCCTGAAACAGGCTCTGCAGGCGGCCAGCAATGTCACAGCTTCAAGCAGATGCGGTGGCACTCGGATTGGGTTGAATGACGCGATGCATGTGGCAGAGGTAAGGCGGTTTTGCCGAATTAATTAATTATTATTACAAAAACTATCCATTAAACGAACTCATTACAGACTGGCGACTTACCATGGTCCCGTAATCAGGAGTTGGCGTTTCCCGGTGTATACTACTACGGCTATGTGGTTTCCATTCTGCTATCCGGTTACCTGGCGGACCGATGCAGCAGCAAGGCGCTTTTCATGGTGTCTCTGATCTGCCAGGCGGTTGCCTACATCCTGCTCCCCGTAATGGCTCATTACAGCTTCGAGGCGGCTGTGATCGATCTGGTGGTGTGCGGCCTGCTGGCGGTATGTTCTAGTTTTCAGCAAATTCGTATATATTTCTACTTATTTAAGTAATGACAGGGCTGCGGCAATCCGTCGCTGTACAAACTTTTCGTGACCTGGGCTCATCCCACGGAGCGGACGGCTTTGTTGTCGTTCGCCTACAGCGGCATGTTGGTAGGAGCCATGGTAGTATTTCCGGTGGCCGGCTATCTGAGCAACTTCGGATGGGAACTGTCCTTTTTTGTGGTGGGATCAGTGGCTCTGCTCTTTGGCATCGCCTGCAATTGGCTCATCTATGACACCTTGGAGCAGCATCCCCGTATTTCGGATGAGGAGTTGGCCTACCTCAGACAGGGAAAGAGTCCTCCAGGCCCTCAGGCATCACAGGTAAGTTGAACAATTAAGTTTTACCTTAACTACATTAATTAATGTTCTAATGGCAGGTGGTGAGTGTTCCCTGGAAAAGGCTGCTGACCGCTCTGCCAGTTTACGCTTTCGTCCTGACTCATGTGTTCCACTGCTACACCTTTCTGGTGCTCACGTTGCTAATGCCCCGATTCATGAGCGAAGCCATGGAGTACGACCTGAACGCGGTGGGCTTTCTCTCCGCAGCCCCATATCTGGGCGGGCTGTGCTCGAAGGTGGTGTGCATTTTGGGAGGCAGCTACTTGGAGCGGCGCTTTGGCCCGGATCAGAGCTGCATGCGCCGGACCCTGTACGGAATCTGTAAGATAAATCTGTTAGAAAAGATATTAAGGGTTATGAAATTTTAAAGATTAAAACCTTTTCTTTTTCTTTCCTTTTTCTTTTTTCTTTCAATCATGTCAAAATGTATATTCCAAATCTTTTGGATCCTCTATACAAATTTTTTAATTTTTATTTCTAACCAGGCAGCATCCTAACGACTTCATTTCTTGTGATAATTATTCTGGCTGATTGCAAAAACAAGACGCTGGTCCTGGTAATGTTTATACTCGTGATGGCCTCCTCGGACATGGGATTCAGTGGCTATTGGCCCACACTACTCTACTTCGCCCCCTCGTTCGCGGGACTACTCTCCGGATTAGCCAATGCTCTGGCCCATCTGACTGGATTTCTGGCTCCGATTCTTGTTGCCGCTTTAGTACACAATGTAAGATTACATAGTTAACTTGGTTGCAAAACAATTTTACTATAATTACTGTAATTGAATATACTTTAGGGCAGCAAGGAGGAGTGGAATATGGTGCTGACGACTCTCATAGCATTCAACACGATGGCTATGCTTGTGTTTGGATTGTGCAGCAGTACCAAACTGCAGCCCTGGGATCCACGGAACGGCCAAACGCATGAGAGAAATACGTCTGCTAAAGAAAATATTAGCTAACATGCAATACATGTTTTTTCGTGTGTGAGTTTAAAAAATGCGCCATTAGGCGTGTTTTTCTCGATAACTTTCGATCAATCAACAAGTGCTGAATAGTGATGTGCATGTGTGTGTCACGTTCAATTCAAATTGTAAATATATGTGTTTTTAAAAATGTTTCAAAAGAATTGGTAACTATCAAAAGCGAATGTTTTTAAAATAAAGTTAATCAAAAAAGATATATAGAAATATTCTTATACTTGCAATCTTCAGCGAGCTCCTCTTCATTTTATGCTGTTATCGATAGTTTCGTCACTAGCCAACACTGAAACTCTCAGCACTCCATTCACGTAAATAGCAGGCTAACTTTATCTATTCCAATTGTCATTTCCTTTTGCTTTCCTCATATTTTTAAAATTAATTAAATTTTATGCGACTATGAAAGCATACTCTTATCGATGATCGATGGTATGGCGGCGTGGCTGCCGTGAGAAGATATCGCAGGCGAACCTATCGATAGCTGTGTGTTTTTACGTATATTTTTGGCACCTCTACTTGCTTTGTAAATCATTTCAATTCGTTTGCTTGACGTTCACTGTATCCGCTCAGCACAGGACTTACTCGAATAACTTTCGCAATAGATAAATCAAAATTCTCCGTGTGGTTTCTCCCTGGATGCAACACTAAATTGGCCTGTGTTTTCACATTTTTTATTACGTTAAAATTCTCAGTGAAAGACCAAAACTACCATTAGTAACGACAAGCAACACAGACGATCATCACCACCAAATAAGCAAAACAGCAGCAACAACAAGTCGCAGAGGCAGTAGCTTCAAAATACTAACTGGAAATCGGACAAACTTCTCCCGACAAGATTGGAAGTGAGTAAAAAATTTCAACGCAGGAGATATACACATTCGTTCGACGAAGGAACAAACTGTTCAAGCTTTGAAGAGCGTGGCAGAAGCAGAGGTAGAGGAAAGAAAGGCGGAAATCAGAAGCAGCTTCCTGATTTTTCGTTTACCTTTTGGCGCTTCCGCAAAAGCACGAGCACAACATCACTTTAGTGCTGCCCGTTTAATTTAAATTGCTTCTTGACAAATCGATAAGTGCCGAGTGTCGGAAACATATCTTCCATTAAGCCATAGCATCCATTGCGTATGTATCAGAGTGTGTGTGTGTGTAGGCCAGGTTCCAAGTACCTGAATCGCGAGAATAATAATTTTTTAACTTTAAACACTTGTTACCTTGAGCGATACGTGTTGTGTTTATTATCATTGCCGTCGCTTTTCTTGTTTTTGGGTTGAGGGAGGTTCATTCAATCAACCGCACCAACACCAGCGCACTTGCATAAACAATTTCTTTGAGTGTGTGTGCGTGTGTTGCCTGCGTTTGTGTTTACCTCCTTTGTGTTTTATGCATATTTTGTTAATGCTTGCATGAGTTTGGTCCGGGTCCACTGTGTAAATATATTTTAATTTTCGCAATTTCGATTTAAAATATGGTAGCCCTGCCCATGTGTGAGAGAACTGGCACGTACACCAACAAAGGGCTGCCAGGGTTGCCAGCTGACGTTCTGTTTGCCAGTGTTTTGTTTTCGTTCATTGAAGCCAGCTGATTTCTATAAATAATTTGGTAAACAAGGCGAGAAGATTATATTTTGGAAATATTATTTCCACTAATTTATAAGTCCAAGATAAGATATGAAATATAAATATATTTAGAGCAAACACAATGATAAGCAACCGTACCTTAACACACACATCCACGCACAAACGCTAAATGAAACAGTAAACAAGCGCGGACAGTGGCTGCCAGAATATTATCTGAAAAAAGCTTATTTAATTGGGCGGTCGCTATTCTAAAATTACTCTAGCAAGTAACGCAAACAAACATAAAAATAAATAAAATAACAGAAAGATAAAAAATCTGCAAAAAATAAAACCAACGTTTGAGTCGACGCCAACACAAATTCGGCCAAGCTTATAGTTACGCCCGTGAACCCACTATTCTTGTTGACCGATGACGACGATCGTCGTCTCCACTGGCTGGCTGGCGTATTGCGTTTTGCATAAATTCCCTCTTTCGAGTTTCGTGTTATTTCACACGTTTGCCCGTTCTGCTTGTTTCAGTTGATAACAGCACCTATAGACGCCGTAAATTGTTTAACGAGCGCTTTTTTTGATACGAGCTGATACTGTATACATATACTTAAGAGCCAATCGGCGCAAGTTCGCAATGACCTGAGTCGAAATCCATATGTACAGATGCCCCGGCGGTAACACTTATTCGGGTCTGTTTTCGCTCTTTTGCAATTTCGAGCTGAGTCATTTTGTTTTTAAAATTTTGTGTGCCGCGGCCACAACGCAAAAAATAGACATCGTTCGTATAAACAAACAAAAAAAAAACGTTGCGCAAAAAGAAAAGAGAAAATGTTAACGTATTTATAAAAACAAATAGGTATTAGTGTAAATACACTCACCTGTAGTGGTGCGATTTCTGTTTTGTTTATCTCATGCAATTGGCAAACCGGTTTTTTTTAGAAAAACAACGCAACTGGTTGCCGGTAGAATATATAATAATAAGATTTACATACAGTTTGACTTGGCTAAATAAACTGTAATAGAAAAATGTATTTTATATTTTTTATAGAAATATATATAAAATTCTATTACAAGATTTTTAAATATATGAAAAAATATTCCGAAAATCCCAGTCATTTCTGAATTTTTTATAAAAAAAACTTAAATAGGAATATACTCCTTTCAGAAATGTTGTTAAAAGTGCCATCTGTGGACTGGACGGATCAAATCATTTACGTGGTGGACGACGACGAGTCGCTGTCAGATTTCGATGATGAGCCAGATTTCTCGGAATATATGTGGATGGAGAACGAGGAGGAGTTTGACAAGAATGTAAGAATGATTTTTTCAAGTATAAATGTATTTGATTAAGAAAATCGTAATGTTATTAGGAACTGCAACGGCTGGAAGAGGAAGAGATCATGCAGGAGTGTTTCGAGGCAATGATCGAGGACGAGCTGGAAGAGCAGATAAATGAGTGGGAGAAGGCCAAGTGAGTTTTGGGCCACCACCTGGCCATCATTAATGAGTCAAAACATTACTAATCGTGTACCGCTTCCCCCACAGAACGGAAGAACAGAACACGGCGCTTTCGGCACTGCCCAAAAGTCAGTGTAATGTGGAAAAGTCTGTTCTGAACCCCATGGCCGATGAGTTTATTCCGCAAAGTCATATTATGGACTTCCCTGCATCATAAAGCCAGCTCATTCTCGTCCCTGCCCGCCTGCCACAGAATCACAAACCATCCCGCCCCATAACACGTGGACCTCAGATGCGAAAAATCCTAAGAAAAAACTGAAGAAAACAAGTTCCGCTAATGAGATTGAAACATCCTGACCAAGTTGAGCAGCAAGAGCATACGGAGGAATGGCTCTAAACACAGTACATGTTTATCTAATTTCTAGATACAAAAAGAAAAATCATGATAGAAACTCAACTCCTAATGCTGGCGACCGAAATGCAAACGAATCGTATTTTACAAAAACCCATTATAAAAACGACAAAATATCATGCAAAAATATATACAAAAAAAGTTTAAAAGCAGAAACACCAACCAACAAAAAAAAAAAAAAAACAAACTAAGAAGAGACAAATAACAATTAACAACTATGCCACGTACATCAACCCGTACATTGTAATTAGAGTTAAAACACAAATTGTATGCCGAGGAATGCAGAGCCGGAGCCCCTGAAATTCCGAAACCAATCGCAAAATGTTACCAAAACTAATGCAGACGCAGGCGCTTGCTGAAGCTAGTGAAAGAGAACTTTGGTATTAACGTACAAAACGAAAACAAATGACTTTTTACACGCGATTTCTATCGAACTATAAACTATATAACTGCAACTAAACTACGCCAATTTTCCAGCTAAGGCAACAAACAAGACTCGAGATTGTGTTAGAAAAAAAAAAGAGAAACCAAGAAACGAACATAATGTTAAATTAATATTGTATTCAAAGACTTCAATTGTAATTTAAATCGTATTTAATTTAGCGTCGTCCCGCCCCACTGTCTACACTCGCTTTAAGTTGACCTTTTGTGGAATTGTGTTTTTTCTTTTTGTATTTTAAATCATTCTGCACCATTGTTAACTCGTTGTACGTTCTACGCCTAAGTAACAAGAAGCGCTAGTTGACTAACACCATCCCCCTTCTGACTCTCGCAATACTCGTAATTTACAATTATAATTTAGTCTACTAAAACGAATTGAGATACTAATGTTTAACGCCTCCTATACAATACAAAGAGCATGCAAAATATGTACATTTAGTCCTAATTAAAAACTTAACGAAGAAAAAAAAACCAACACCAATAACTTGTTAGTTCTCTAATTTTAAGCGAACAAATTCATTCGTTTTGAATGCACAAAAACCCCCATAACCCGATTTTGTTAACGTTTAAAATTCCCCAATTCGGCACATGTAGACGAAGATGATTTCAATATTTTTTGCAATCAGCTTAGATTTAGTAACTTAAGACAGCATTAAAAGATCTACTACATTACTTACGTTACGTGTGATATAAATATAAAAGCAAACAAAAAAAATATCAAAAACGATTTTAAAAATCTTAATAAAAAGGAGTATTATAGCATAAACAAGTTGTTTTTGTGAGGGTTCTAAAGAATTTGGGAAATAGATCAAGCCCGAGATCTATATTATAACTTACGGCCCGTCCCGACTTCACACGGAAAAAAAACTTTCCTCCTTATAATAGTAACATGATGGGAGACAGAATTTGTACGGAAAATAATATTTAAATTGGTACTATAAATGTGCCCCCTACTGTAACCTTTACAAATTGCTGTATCGATCTGGCAACGCTGCTCAGCTGTGCAATCAGCTGATTCCCAGCTGCAGCGCCGCTCTGTTATATCAGAGCGAAAACGTGGATTCTCAAATAGTTTTATTTTTGCAAACTTGGTGAATTAAAACCGTCTTGGTTTCCCCATAGCTCGAGGCGCCATGCAGAACTGTAGGCGCTGCATCAGCCTGCTGAGCCGGCGGCCGTGCCTTGGAACCGTGTCGGACATACGACAACTGCACCAGGCGGCGAATCTGCTCTCCCGGAAGAAGCAGGAGGCCAACGTGAATGTGTCCGCGCTGTTCAAGCCGGTGCAGGTGCAGGCCAATGCCGACGCCGAGGACGTGGGCTCCGAGCTGGTGGGCAAGCTGGAGAAGTCGGAGCTGCTGAAGATCCTCAACAAATTTACGCAGCGCCGCGAAATCAAGTCGCTGTGCAGCGAGAACGGACTGGACGGTAAGTGATTTCCTTTTACTGACCAACATTGCATCGTCTAATCTTTGCTATCCCGTTCCCAAGCCTACCTACAGCAGCAGGCTTTTGGCTCGTTCCGACGGTACTGCATCGAGGCGGACAACCTGCCCGTGGATTTGCACATCGTCTTTAGCGATATTACCCAGGGAGCGGGACACATTGACGACATCTTTCCCTACTTTCTGCGCCACGCAAAGACCGTGTTTCCTCACCTGGACTGCATGGACGATCTGAAGAAGATTTCGGACCTGCGTCAGCCCGCCAACTGGTATACCAACGCCCGTGCCATCACCCGAAAGATTGTCTTCCACGCGGGACCCACCAATTCCGGCAAGACCTATCACGCCATGGAGAGATACTTGACGGCCAGCTCTGGCGTCTACTGTGGGCCTCTTAAGCTACTGGCCACCGAAGTGTATAACAAAGCTAACGAACGCGGCACTCCCTGCGACCTGGTGACCGGCGAGGAGCGCAAGTTCGGGATCGGTGAGGGCTCACCCGCCAACCATGTGGCTTGCACCGTGGAAATGACATCGGTCAACACTCCTTGTAAGTTCTTGTATCCGGTTTTCCCAGGGATGTTACCATTGAAACTTTTTCTTTTTCATAGACGAGGTGGCTGTTATTGATGAGATACAGCAGATCCGTGACCCGCAGCGGGGTTGGGCCTGGACGCGGGCATTCCTAGGTCTTATCGCAGACGAGGTGCACGTCTGTGGGGAGGCCGGCTCGCTGGAGCTGCTGGAGAAGATATGCGAAACTACCGGGGAGACGGTGGAAGTGAGGCGCTACGATCGTTTAACGGAGCTGACGGTGGAGAACACGGCTCTGGGATCGTTGGACAATGTCGTGCCCGGCGACTGCATAGTGTGCTTTAGTAAGCATGATATATATACGGTCTCCAGGGAAATCGAGGCAAGGTGAGTCGAGGATATCATGTCATATGCGAGCCATAAGTTACACGTTTACAATTCTTTCAGAGGCAAGGAGGTGGCCGTTATATACGGAGGACTGCCTCCTGGCACTAAACTTGCGCAGGCTGCCAAGTTCAATGATCCGGCGAATAGCTGCAAGGTGATGGTAGCCACAGATGCAATTGGCATGGGTCTAAATCTGTAAGTAAAACAAAGCGATTCCCTTAACCGATAACCCAATCCACTTCAACACTATAATCTATTGTGCAGGAGCATTCGGCGTATCATATTCTATTCGCTGGTCAAGCCCACAATGAATGAGCGGGGAGAGCGCGAAATAGACACAATTTCGGTGTCGTCGGCTCTTCAAATAGCTGGCAGAGCGGGCCGCTTTCGCACACAGTGGGAGCACGGTTATGTGACCACCTTCAAGCCCGAGGACTTGCAGACACTGCAGCGCATCTTGGCTCAGACCCCAGAGCCGCTAAAGCAGGCCGGCCTGCATCCCACAGCCGATCAAATAGAGCTGTACGCTTACCACCTGCCAAACTCCTCGCTGAGTAACCTTATGGACATATTTGTGAACCTGTGCACGGTGGACGATTCACTGTACTTTATGTGCAACATCGAAGACTTCAAGTTCCTGGCCGAGATGATACAGCATGTGCCGCTGCCTTTGCGCGCACGCTATGTCTTCTGCTGCGCCCCCATCAACCGTAAGATGCCTTTCGTGTGCTCGATGTTTCTGAAAATAGCCCGGCAGTATAGCCGCAATGAACCGATCACCTTTGACTTTGTCAAAAGAAACTGCGGCTGGCCGTTTAAGCTGCCAAAGACCATCCTGGATCTGGTCCACCTGGAGGCCGTATTTGATGTAATGGATCTGTATCTATGGTTGAGGTAAGTGTTCTCGTTAACATCAAGATATAAAATCCCATATGACATACATATTGGTAATATAATTTCCAAAAAACTCGAAAACTTTGATATACCTGAATTTTAAATATTGTTTATTTTCAGCTACCGGTTCATGGACCTTTTCCCTGAGGCGGCGCATGTACGAGAGGCTCAAAAGGAATTGGACGAGATCATACAGCAGGGCGTCTTTCAAATAACTCGCCTGCTCAAGAACACCGAGGCCAGCCAGGAGGGCGGCGATGTGCCGAGCTACACAATGCGCCGCGCGGTCACCCATGTGAAGGAGCCACGTCTGCCCAGCTCATCGCGAGGTCGGCTCACCGAACGACTGCTCGCCCAGGGCCTTCTCACCCCGGGCATGCTGAGTGAGCTACGTAAGGAGTGGGACGCACAATCCAGTCCCACTTTGAGTTCTAAAGACGCTCAGGAGCCAGCCACGGACAGTGACGACGAGGACAACTACTCAGGGAACGCCAGAAAGATGAGGCGGAAACGTAGAAAGTAGAGTAGAGTCTCCCACTGCTAAGTTTAAGGACGATAGTGATAGGCTGTAACACGGTCGATTGTTTTATATAATATTGGTTTATTCTTTAAGTGGCAATTATTATGTAATATTAAAATTAATATTTTGATAATCAACAATGACAATTGAATTGTTTTTTTTTTTTAAATTGAAGAGTAGAAATATGCAATCTGTTTCACAAAAAATAATCACTTTGTTCGCTTTCAATTTGTATGGAGGGAGGAGAGTCGTCTACTCAGAATAGAGTCTGAAAATACTTGACATTAAGTCCGCACTTTGGGGCTACCGCTTAAGTTCCGGAACTGTGTAATACTGTCTCGTTTAGTGCCTTCGATTAGTGGATTAGTCACCCAGCAGTCCGCTCCATCCAAAGTGGGGTTTGTGTGTGTAGAGTTAAGCTTATATATCATCGCATTTGTTGTAACAACGAACGAACGTACGAACACACACATTATTCGACACTCAAAACATACAGATTTGTTAAAAGATATAAATACTATGCATTACAAAATAGTACACATCCATATGTTGGTACGTAAAAATGAATATTAAGTTTCTTGCTGCACGACAATGAGCATTACAATGTGGCTTAATATGAGTAGTTCTCTTCTTGACGTTCTTTGGGTTCTTTGATTTAACTTGAATTAAAAAATAAATTAGTTACGATATTTATTAAAGCTTTTCATTTCTCGTGTATAAGTTATACTTATGTATGCATAAACACCGTCCCAAGAGACTCTTTTTTAGTGTCTTTCCAAGCCAACTCCAAAACCTGCCGGCCCAACTGGGCTCTAGTAAAATCCTTCCACCTGTCTTCGATCCCTGTTTTTTTAAGGGACTATAACTGTTTCTTTATCAATTGTTGCTGCTTCTCAACTGCCTGTTGGTTGTACAATAGATCTTTGTGCGTTTGAATTCTAAGGTACCGATATTTATGGATCTTTCCCCCTCAATTTGGAACATGCTTATGTACGGTAATGTATGCGATGGCGGCGATGGCTCTTGCTCACAAATCACAAGGTAATTAGTTATGTTAGTTTGCAGGTATGATGTCCATATGTTAGTATCAACTACAATTGTTCCTATTTATCTTCAATATTCTCTTTGGTTTTCATAATTTGTTTGTATTAAAAAAGTGCTAGTCTTAAAAGACATTTTTGGGCTTAATATTTGAAGATAAGAATGCAGAAAGGTTTTTAATTATAAAAATTCGACACTCTGTCCGTCGGTTATCCATATATATATAGTATATTCCTTTTATCACAAACAATCATAAATTTCAAATATCGAGTAATAAGTTAAGTACTTGGATGCACTTCACCGTGCCATTGCGTATAAAATTTCGATATTCTAGGTTTTCTTTTTAAGTTTTTTTTTTTTTTGTTTTCCACGTCTCGCTCCCTTGAGGAGACGTGTGCCAAATTGTTTCCAAATTACAAATATTTTGTGGCCCAGTTTGGGCCAGATCGAGCGGATGATCCGTCCGAACCGAGCCCGAGTCTCGGCCGGTCGGTCTCACCCTGGTTCGGGTGCGTCGCGTACGTCGCCCCTCGTAAAAACAAATCACAAAACTCTGATCGCTCCAGACAGAGTCCAGATATGAGGATCTAGACAAAGTCGAGCTCCAGGCCCGGCTCAATATCGACTGCAACCGCATTGTCTGCAGGGAATTGATCGCCGCCTTCTTCGTCGTCCGGATGCGACTCCTTTGATGCCGTTTTCTCGCCGGACCGGTCCTTGAACGCAGCTAGGCCCAGCTTTCGGAGGGCCTTGCTGCTGCGTCCCGAGGACTGGCCCAGCTGCTCGAATCAGGAATCGACCAGCACGTGCCAGCGGGCGAGCATCTCGCCCTTGGGCATCTCGCAAACGTCCGCCCAATGGGCCACCTCCGCGGATCCGGATGAGTTCAGCCCGAGGCTGAACCAACCGACCATCTCGTTCTTCTTCATATGCCGCTTGGCGTACACAGATATCATCAGCGTGACGTCGTTGAGCTGGAACAGCGCCACCTGAAAGGCGAACGTCTCCTTGAACAGCGGATTGGGCTGGCCCCGCCGCACGGAGGTCTTGGCCCTGGAGATCTCCTGCCCGATGCTGCTGACCATCACCATCTTGACGTAAGTGTCCGGCGCCTTGTTCAACGACAGACTGCGGAACTGGCTGCCCTTGATGATCTCCACACTCAGACGACCGGTCACGCCGTTGTAGCTCAGACCGAGCAGCAGTTCCGAGACACCGCCGTGCTGCATGGACGATGTGGAGCCGGCGCTCTCCGATCGGGCAAGGCTCAGCAGGTCACTGGTGGAACCCAGAACCGAGGAGTTGTTGCGCGGCTCCAGCGGCAGCCACAGGTTCGTCTCCAGCTCCAGGTCCACGGTGGCGAAGCTCACATAGGCCTCGCCAATCAGCCGCTCCTTGCGCAGCCGCTCGCATCCGTACAGGCGGACGCGCAGACCCATGTTGTTCACGTCCTCCGGGTTGACGCGGTGCAGCAGGAAGCTCTCCATGTACTGCGGATTCTCGCCGCTGCGGATCTTGGTCTTGTGCTTCTGCTTCTTGTTAGGCAGCATCAGCATGCGCACCTGCGTGTGTGTCGGTTGACCGCTGGCCAATGGCGGCAAACTCCTCGCCTGCATCACATGCACCGTCATCTTCCGCATCGGTGCATCGTAGAGTAACGATAGCTCCAACTCAATGGGGCCACGCGGGGCAGCCGCCGCCTTCGAATCGCCGCCTATGACTAAAATGTCGTCCGATCGAATGGATCGCAGGTCACTGGTGTCGAAAAGGGGTTCCTGGGAGGAGTGAATATATAAGGATTAGACCTCAAAAACTTTGCTGGCAATCTTTATATGCGATTTTAGTGAGGGTAATTAATTAAAAAAAAAAATTAAAATCGAAACGATGGGTCCTTATTGGTAATATTTTCAGTCCCAAAAATTCTTCATTTGATCCCTATGTTCTTAAAATTTGTAAGCCCTATTTTTCTTAATTGAATCCAAACTTTCTTAAATATTTGAATCGTAAAAATTATTGAGCCAATCTCGGGTATTCCCAATTCACAAAAATGTTTAATTTATTTCCACAAATTAATAATATTGTTAATCCCAAATAAAATTATACAAACAATATAAGGACGATTGAATTAAGTCAGTAGGGTGCTAATCAACACATTTGGAAGTACATATATTACCATAAATCAGTAATCTGAACATTAGGCCTACAACGAAATTATTATTTAAAATTAATATTAATAGTTTTATAAGAATTTTAAAAAATCTAACATTACAAATCAATTGATTTCAAATAAGCAGTGAATTTCTTCTATTTGATTTTATTCTATTCTAATTCAGAAAACCCCTAAGAAAAAGTAATTTAGATATTTACAATAATAATCATTACAAATTATTAAATTTCTAGAAAAAGGATCTAAATGTTAAGGGAAAATTACTCCTGCTGTCTAAAAGTTTGACTTTTTGTACCCCTAAGATATATAAGAAATTAAACAATCAAAGACGATTAAATGACAATTAGTGTCATATTATTTACTGCCCATAATGAGGACTAGCTCCCTTTGCCCATCTAAAGGATCATGTGAGTATGGATGACTAATAATCCCAAATGGGGGATTCCCAGTTCGATTCGCACTTACGTCATCGTTGTTGTTGTTGTTGTTATTATTATTGTTGTTGTTGCTGTTAATGCTGTTATTTGTGTTGTTATTGTTAGTGGCATTCAAGTTGTTGTTGTTATTGATGTTGCTGCCAGCCAAAGGCGGCACCACCACCACATTATCCCGTTCCTTGTCGAACTTGGGTGGCCGCACCACCTCGACCCTGTGCTGATACCGAAGTGCCTGGGTCTTGGCCCGATGCTCCGCATACGGATTCCGGAACGATGTGGCCAACGGGTAAGAAGCTGTCAAGATGTCACCATTAATTTGGAAACCCCATCGACCCCGTCGCTGGCTTTGCTTACCCTTGCTGTCGCCCGTTGTCAAGATGCCCGTGTGACTGTCAACTGATGCCTCCATGGAGTCATTTGAGCTGCACTCGCTGTGCGACGAGGGGATGCCGACCTTGCCCCTCTCGGCGATGGCCAGCGGGTCACGGGTCACGGTCACACGCTGCAGGTCAGCGCCGGCCTGATGGTAATTGAAGCTGTGTCCCGTCAGCGGATTCGCCTGGCTAAGCCCCATGCCATAGCTGCCACCGGATTTCTCGCCGCCGCCACCCAGCTGATGCTGCTGGTGCCAGCGCAGCCGGCGGAGAATGTCCTCCTCGGAATCGGAGCTGGTGTTCTCGTAACGCCGCTTGCGCGCTGCAAAGAGCCACCGCAGATTAGTCCCGATCTCGGCCAGATCGGAATTTTTACTCACTGATCTTTTGCACGCACTTGGCCGCCAAGTGGCGCTCGTCGCAGCAGTTGATGGCATGGCGATAGTGGAAGCAGCACTTGCGACTGATGTACAGGAACAGCAGGAGCAGCAGCACCAGAACGCCGAAGAAGGCGCCCAAAAGTGTGGTCACCTCGACGGTGCCTGGGGAAGACACAGGAACAGAACGAAATGGTAAAATTATGTGGAATGGAGATGGGGATGGGAGGCTTAGGGGGAGGCATACCCAATGTGGGAGTGCTATCCAGGCCAGACGTGGACGTAACAATCATTTTGGCTCATGCGAGGAATCGTGGCGAGTCCAGCGCACTCTACAAGGACCTCATTGCTCCACTAGCAGGCGCCAATCGTTTTTGTTTTCACTCCAATGTGAAAGCAAAAGCAAAAGCGACAGCCAAAAACGAAAGCGAAAGCGAAAGCTCGGGATATGACAGCACAATGGCGCAGGATAACCGAAATCGATTTTTCGCAGGACAATGAATGACTCCGAGTCGCAGCCAATGAGTAACTCTTTCTTAATTTGCACGGCTGACGACTCCAGAATCCCGATTTTTAACGAGTTTTACGTCTTGTAAGACAACCGAAAATTAAGATTATCAGCAAACAGTTTCGCAACAAAATAATAAATAAAATAATTGGGCCTTTTAAAGTCACTCCTGCGGTTTCGCGACGTTGTGTTCGGCAACTGCGTTTGTTAACTCCCCGTGTGGAGCGGACAGCGGGCTACTAATAAATAAAAACGAGGATTGGAAACGGGATTTATATATATTTCCACTGCGATCAGAGCAGCTGCCCGTACAGTCGATGGGGAAAACTGCCTCGACTCCCGAGCGAGCACTGGCGAGCTTAAGCCCTCCAACCCCCAAGTATGGTGTGTACATAAAGCGCTCGGAAAAGCTTTGCTCTGACAGATGCATCGCAGTAACAACTGTTGCTTATAATATTTATTTTCTTTTCCGAATGAGACTGAAAAGTTTCTATTTTATTATTCCATAATTATAGGAAAATGTAAGATTCTTTTTCTAAATTAAATAGCATTACTCAAGGCCGAGTTTTAAGATACACTTTTCAAATTATTAAAATAATTCTCATCTTGCAAGGAATTCAGATTCAGAATTCATTAAATGTCCTTCTTAAACCGCTTCAGAAAATACATTTTTTTTTATTAAAATTATTTTTTTTTATTTATGCGCAAGGTTGATCTATAATTCTTAAACTAATTCCTAATAAATAGAGGCCATCTCATTATTATAGGTATAATATAAGAAACCTGTGTTTAAAATAAAATGATAAAATTTTTTAATTTCGCATAATCCGCTAATTCGTTTAAATACCAAACCAAAACTCTTCTTTATTATTTTATGTTACTATTATTTCAGCTAATAAAACCACAAAAGACAGCTGTTAAATTAATGTTATTTATTCCAATTTATTACTCTTATTTATGTAACAAATGGTACCAATGCATCAGTTACACTATTTTAAAAATATGTCTAATATTAAAATTATTATTTAAATTGATTAATTTATACTTATATTTTATTTACTACTTTATAATAAGCTACTTAATAAATAATAGATTATGCTTTGACATCGATTAATGCTAGGTGAATTTGATTTTAGATAGTGTGAACATCCCATTTTGAGCTGCGCGCCATAGTGTGACCAAACGTAACGATTAGGATATCGACATAGTGTTATCGATATATTTGTAAGTTATAGAAGTAAGAAGAGACGGTCACTTAGATTTGACAATAAGAACGATCAGCACGCGAAATGAAAAATAAGAAGAAAATGATTTAAATTATAAGTAATCCGCCGTTGTAACATTAAAAATAAAAGCCTGGAGTTTTTAAATAGTTTAAAAAATAATTAAATAATAAATAATAATTTAAAAAATATATATTTTACTGGTTTTTAAAGTATCGATATCTGCTAACATCGCTCTTCCTCTTTCGATGTATCACCTTTTCTGGAAACATCGATACCCAGTATCGATAGTGACATTTCGCATTTCAAAACAGCTGTTTTGTTGTTCGTTCGTTTGAAGTGAAAGGTTGTGTGCAAGCCCAGTTAATCTACGCTCGCGGTTTCTGTCGGTTACTGTTCAAACTGCTGCAAAGTTTGCTATTCTGAAGCTGGCCGTTTGACGCGAATGCGAAACCGCAACAACGCCAACGCCCCCGCCCCCGTTCGCTCTGCCCCGCGTCTGAAAACTCGATACAATTCAATATCCGAGCGTGACGCAAAAGAATTTGAAATCGCCAATGCCACTGCCAGTGCGCTGGTGTGAGTGCCTATCTGTGCGCGAGTGTGTGTGTGTGAGTGTGTGTGCGCGGATTTGAGATGCTTTTGGAGCTACGGGCAGTTACGAGCATCAGCTAATTAGCATCGAACCCGCGTAACCAGTGCTTAGTGGGCCGCTCCAAGCGGCTAAGGAATTCGGTCTGCAGCACCAGCAACTCCGGTAATTAGCGATGGAAACTCAGCTCAGTGTGACTCGGGGGGGAAAACTTTGGGAAGCCGCTGTAAGATAGCAAAGCCTATTCGACGACGTCATCTACAGCCATTTCGCTTTTCATTTTCGCTCCCCAGACACAGCACTGGGGCTTGGGAAACTCGATAGGCGTGTTTCCCACACCCGTGCCGTTGCTTTTGCCATTGCCTGACCAAACGGAGCATGTGACCGGCCCGGGCGGCGGGGGAGAGAGAGGGCGTGTAGCCTCCGCACCCATCTTGCACAGCTGGTCCGGTGGAGTGCTCTCCCGGGCCCGGGTCAACAAACCAAGCCAATCGACTCGCTCCTCCACGCGTGCACTGTGCACTTAGTCATTGATCGCGTCCGGTGACTCCGCCGGGCATGGCGTCTCCATCGCCATTGCCATCCTCGTCTTAGTCTGCGTCTTCGTCTTTGCTGCTTTGTTTTTATTGGTGTCATTTGAATTTGTTGAATGGAAAAGGTCAATACACAGGCCGTCTCTAGGGGGTTTCGAGAGTGAAGTAAAACCGGTTAGTGGATGCTTCATTTTGGGTGAACCGACTGCGACTGCGACTGCCTAGGCTCCTACCATGGGCCTCCCTCCCAGCCACAGGCAGTTTGCACGCTCAAAATTCATTAGCTGTCGCACCGAAAGAAATTATTAATATCTATCATATTGTTTTCTTTCTTTTCACTTACAAAATGGCTAGATTTTTGACAGTTTGTAGGGATATTATGTTAAGAATAAGAAAAAAGCCATTAAATAAAACTAATTGTGTTAAAAAACACTGTGCCTTGGTCAGCATTCCATTTCAAACCAAGAATCTTAAATAGAAAGTGATCTCCCTACTCATAATTCTGTTTATAAATACCTAATCCTAAGAAATTTGATCAATATTGTATCATAATATTATTTGAAAAATCCTTTGCTAATTAACCTGAGCTAAGGACCTTTTTTCTGATTCTATTAATATTATAATGTCAAAACTGATCAAAATATTTATGGAAAGACAATTCCTATCATCTTCCCATAACACAAAGTAGTTTAAAGATATGTTGATCTTCGAAAACTGTATAGTACATTTAAAATTTTATCTATTTTTCCTTTTTAATTTAATAATTATTTGTATTATTTCCGTTTCTGAACATTATTAAATAATATTGAGTATAAATATTCTAGTACTAATTTTTTTTAAATATTTTATGAACTTTTAACAGAATCAAAATATGTATGTATCATAGGGGTTCAACTTGCCTTAAAGTCGTTTCAAAATATTTTCAAAAACTGTATAGTTCATTTAAACTTCAAATTTTATCTATTTTTCTTTTTTAATTTTATAATTATTTGTATTATTTCTAAACATTATTAAATAATTTGGAGTAGAAATATTCAAGCACAAATTTTTCCAAATTATTTTATGATTATTTAATAGAAACGTACATGCATATATATTCCAAGACAAATTGTTTTATACACCTTTTGGAAAAAAAGAAACATTACTAATTTTTGGTTATGCATATTATATAATTTAACATGCTCTATTTTCTTCTATTCTCCTATATCCAGTCAAAATATATACTTAATTTCTCTTAGTGTTTATAAATTTTCCCACCTCGTAAGTAAACCCATTCAGTGAATGCCCCCCATCTGTGCGGCATGCGCATCGAGAGCCAAGAACTTGGGCCAAAAATGGACTGTCAGTAGCTAGCGTCTTGGGTTGTTTTTCTTTTTTGGACGGGCTCGGCGGCCTCACCTTGCTGGCAAGATTTCAGGGGCACCAAAGCAGCAGTCGGCAGTGAAACTCTGCACCGATGTCAATGTCGTGGTCGTTCCCACTCTGCTCTCAACTGGGACCGGAGTCACGGACGCGGACCGTAAAGCGTATCTTGAGGTCGTAATTTTACGCGGACTCTAGTTGCGTGGGCGAGATTAGATTGTTAAATAGCTACAATGCTTACACTGGGTTTATTTATACACAGATGCATTCATGTTTACTCGGAAAGGTTGCTTTTTTTATGTCATCATTTCAGTGCCCAGGCTCCAGCGACAGCCTTGACTTTTTTTTACTTGTTTTTGGGGTACTTTTATCCTTAAAGCGGTCAAGTTCAGCAAGGGAATCAAGAAGAAACCTCCTTTCAGTATAATTCAAAACCCCTTAAAATTTCGGAAGTTATTTAGATTATTAATAGATCTTAAAATTTAAAAATAATATCATTAATTATGTGCATATGTATTAAATTCCACTTGTAGATTTCTCAAGCCCTCCCGTTATTCGTGCTTATCGTGGGAATGATATAAGACATTTTTCCTCTATCAGAAATTGAATTAAACGCCAGATACTGGCATCGCTTGTACTGCTTTTACTGTTGTTGTTGTTGTTGTCGGCATACATTTCCATTTCGCATTAATGATGTTTTGCCTTTCGCCTCGTCAAGCGCCGGGCAAAGGCAGAAATTCAATTCACTTTCAATTCACTCGACGAAGTGCCAAGGCCCGGCACTGGCACTGGCACCGGCACCTGTAACTTTGGCGCTCGTTGGTGTTGGCCGCTATAAATATACGCCTCCATAGACACAGATGTGGTCAAGAGTATAGGAATGACAGGACGTTTTTCTTAAAATAAAAGTTTTAATAATATTCAGTTTATATTTAAAAAATTTCTTTCTTTTGGAAAACTCTCTTAAGGTATTTTTGTTATTAAATATCGACACTTTTTATTGATACTTTTTTGTACAAAAGCACAAAGAAAAAAACTGAACCTTAAATTCTCCAGTACAAATTTAGCGGAAAGTTTCCATATGTTAATTTAATATTAGTACTTATGAAGCTTATAAAAAAAGGAAACATATGAAAACTATGATTATTATTAAATAATTTGGAGTATAAGTATTCAAGTACAAATTTTTCAAAAATATTTTAAGAACTTTTAACAGAATCGAATAGAAATGTTATTTTAGATAAAAAAAAATTATTATTTATATGAAATTTAAAAAAATTAAAGAGCTAATTTCCTAGTGTCTTGACCACATGTGTGCGGATATCTTATGTACGGATGTTTGCTGTTTTATATCTATGCAAAACTAGTTAAAGTTAATTGCCAAACGAGGTATTGCTGATTTGCTTTTCACCGCTCTCTTCGTCTGCAAAGTATGTTTACAGATATAATAAAACAGCTGGAACTGAAAACTCTTGCTTTGAGTCATTAAAAAATACAAACAAATGATTAAAATTAATTGAAAAGAGTATCTTTTGGGTCGAGTGGGCCCGGTAATCCTACATTTAACTTGATTTCTGCCCACAAACGTCTCGAATCTCGTATCTCTGCATCTGCAAGTAACGAGCATGGCAAAGACCAAGCGGCGCTTAGCTTTCCTTGGGAATTGCTTCTGTTTTTTCTTTCCTTATTTTTAAAAAAACCAAGCTGAGAACAACGAGATAATGCAATGCATATGTTGCTACTTGCCACTGTGGCCAGCACTTTGTTCCTGCATAATTGCTGCAAGCGAAGCGTTAAACTGTAGCAGCGCTCTGTTAATTTTCTTGAAAGACGCACGCTCTTGGTGTTTTCGTATCATAAAACTCAAAGATTGATATATGTGCATATGTACATGTATATGTGTCAGTACGTAAGAGTACTTGAGTGGCAATTACACTGTCGTAAATGGGATCCAAAACATTAAAGACAAAACAGGCATTCAACTTTTCTTATGACTCTCTTGATTACATGCAAATGTTTCAAAACTTTCCCAAAGAATTAATGAATGAGAAACCCTAGAGGGAAAATGTATTCATCGAGCTACAACTGTGACCTTTACACTGATCAAAATTATGGCTAGCAGATATATGTACGAGAAAAACTTATTTAATTTTGTTGGAATTAATGTTAATGATTATTAAATATTTAATTAAACCAGATAATCTATTATAAAAAATAAGCATTTTTAATTAATAAATAATAATATATATATATTATATTTTTTATTTTTTAATTAATAAATAATAATATAATAATTTCTCGAAAACAACTGAACCGATTAGTTTAAATATAAACCCAATTTTTTTTACTATATTTTTTATAACAAAATTATCTTTTTTTTTATTTTTCGATAGTCGTTGTTTGTTTGTAAAAATTTTTAGACCCAAATTTTGCAACACCATTTTTTTTTATTTAAAAAATATTATATTTGTTTCATTTTGTTTGCTTATTACTTATTAAGTTGAAGATGATTACTAATGTTAATCCACTTGAGAGATATAGTGGAATTGTAACTCTACTCTAGCTGTTTTTAGCAAATTTTTTAATACTCTTTATAGTTGTAATAATATATATACAAATGCTTAAACAAGCATAATAATAAGCACTTGTTTTTAATTTGTTTTTAAACTGAATTGTTTATAAAGCAGTTAAGAAAAAAGTTCTTTTAACAAGTGCTTATATTTATGCTCATAAATGATAAACATTTAAATTTATTTATTATCTCCGTGCTACAAATATTTATGTTCTTTAAACTTGAGAAATTCCCTAGTAAAGATTCTCAACTCTTCATGAGCTTAGTCCACTTCAGTCAGTCCTGGCAATTCCTTTGCACAGTCAGTCAGACCCCCTGGTAACCGCTCACACTTTTGATTCCACCTGGAACTCTTGATTACCAAGCAATATTCCCTGACCGGGCACAGTCCAAACTAAACATGTGTAACATATACACTCGAATATACAAATTTAACCATGCAAAACATAATGTTTGCTTGGGTAAAGGCATTTGCTTATAAAACCAATTGTTTACTTTTCGTCAATAAAATGAAAAGAATGGCTGAGGTGCAGTGCCACGGCTACGAGAGAGGTGGCGGGTCTGCCACCACCGCAGGGCTTGCAGAGAAGTGAAAACGGACAGGTGTTTTCCGGCTTTGCACATGTAACTCGATGTTTCTGCTGCTCTTGGTCCCAGTAGAGCCAATTCCCAATCTTTCTTCTTTCACTCCCCTGACTGACTGCACAAGAAGGTGCAGCTTAAACATCTTCCCCGTCTTACCCGGCATTTGTAGGTGCTTTCTGTGTGTGCTTCACGGTAGACTGCCGGTTGGTTGGTTCGTAGGAACGGAAAAACGATGTTAAATAATAAGTTCTTTGTCTTACAGAAGCGACGTGAGCGTTTTGCATGAAGAAATGACGACCACAACTCAAATGGAGATGAATCCAAATAGAGGAAGCACCACCGGAGAAGGCGATGAGGTGGCTGCTGCTGCCAACAACAGCGCAAACTTGATGCCAGGCAACGTCGCCGCCCAAAAGAATGTCGCCGGCGTTGAGGGCACAACACAAAGAGGTAAGCATACACACACACAGGAGCCAGAAAGTGGAGTGGAAAGGCCCTAAACGCTGCTAATTCGATACCGCCGACACTACCGACACTGCCACACGTGCCACACTGTTCGACACGCGATGTGACGCCCAAGAAAACACCTCGTTTATGTGTGCGGACTCCTCTTAGCAGATTGATCTCTTGATTGATGGTCCCGGGGCCAGGCGGATATGATACATTTCTTTGATGAATATTAATACTCTATGTTGAGCATGAACTGGCTTTATAAATAGAGTTGACCGCACAGTAAATCATCTCTGATTTATCATATTATTAGAGCGACTTTCGCTTCCGGTTTCTCTTTGAAAAGATGGCTATTTATGGATACAAGGATATATTTGCTTTACTAACTTAAGAGCTCCATAGATGCCTAGAGGATGCACAGACAGAAGTTCTACTCAGGACAATTTTCATGCCTTAATTAGATTCGTAAAAAACCCAACCCTTTTTATAAAATTAGCAAACATTTTAGTTCTATCATCAGTTCTTTTTTTGACTAAACGATAGACTCTTGCCTCTAAATAGGCCTTTGTTCACGGTCACTGATTGATATAATTGCGCCTTTTTGGTTGTTATGAAATCTATACACGCGATCTGGCATTGAAATTCGATATTTGGTTGATGTGAACGCAATTTAAATTTGGAACAATGTACTAAACGGTTTATAGTCGTAAGAGTGGCTTACCTAGTATCGGTATTATTCGACTTCCCCTATGGCCATTGTTAGTTTTCGGAAAGTAACGTCAATAGGTAAACTCTAATTACAATCAATGATCATTAACTTAAATGCCTGACTTATGAACTTGAAACCCTGAATCCAAACTGGGTATTACTTGCTTTATAAGCAATGGCTAAACTTTAAGATGAATCATTTCCTAATTTTGTAAAATAATTATTGAAATTAACTTAATATATTTTTGTTTGAAGAAGTGTCTTCAACTGAAGATCGCTTATTAAACTATTATTAACGAATTCATCTTAATATATACCAGAATGAATTTTTACTGAAAAACTACGTACAGACAGCTAAAAGGGAAAACCCCCATAAGATATCCAGGGCATTCGAAGAGCCCTTGACCGCAGCACATCAACCACCATGATCGACTTCCGTTTATAATTCCTTTTCCTGCGCTATTTATAGCCCAGCCCTTGGCATCCCTGCTGATAATATGTATCGAAGCGAAGCCAAGCCACTCCTCCAAGAGCCAACCACCACTCCGATCTGTGCTAATTTTAACCAAGCTTCCCCTGGGGGAAAAACATGGAATGCCATCGAGGCCTAAAGAGTCCATTTCAGAGCCCTCAGTTTATGTATTTTATAGAGACAAGGGAGACTTCCAGTCCCAAGCACTTGAAATAAACTCTTCCTTCTTCGATATTCCCTAACAAACTTTAAATAGTTTTGGGTTAACTTACCTGTCGTCGGGAAATGGAAATCGTCGTAGAGACACAGCCGTTTTTCGCCCAAAGCCAAATATTTACTTAGCAGAAACCAAAACAAATCCGACAACCAATGCGAACGAGCGAGCCGAGCCGCAGAAACTCGTTTTGAGACAGCGGCTCCCGCGACATTTTTGTGGGCTGAAATAACTTGGCAAAGTCTCGACTCGACTTGACTTGAATCCGAATCCGATTCGATCGCTCAACGTGAGTCACTTGCGTTTTTGCAATGCCAGGCTCTAGTTCGTCCAAGCTGCAAATGGAGAGCTGTAAGGCGGAATGGGTGTCAACTAAAGTAATCATAAAATCCCTAACATTCCCATTTCCCTTTTCATTTTTCCAGCTTTGGATGTCACCAAGCGCAAGAAACTCAAGTCACGCAGCGGAGCAGTCGCCTCATCACCAGCTTCCACAGCCGAAACGCAGCCAGCAGCTGTGAATAAGGTTAATCGTTCCGGCGCAAGCTACTCCAAGGATCACTTGGATGCCTGGCTGGAGAACTGTTTACGCGACGCCACCAATAACCAATTGTCGTCATCATCGGAATTCTTGGACTTTATACCGCCCAGCGTTCACAAGCAAATGTTTGTGAGTCAGCAGCAGCAGCAGCAAATGCAGCAGCAACAACTACAGCAACAGCAGCAGCAGCTGCAGCAGCAACAGCAACAGCAAGTTACCATGCGTTCACAGCCATATGGAATGGGCACACCCTTCAGCCTGGGCATACAGCGCGTGAGTAGGAGCCATTAGAGAAAGCGTATTTGGCAAGCCTTGCCCAGCAATCTGATCCTTCTCCTCCCCTCCGAATAGCACTCTCGCTCGCTGAGCCATCGATACCCCATGCTCTTTCCACCCCAAAGCCTCAACGGATACGGCATGGGCATGGGCGACGGTGGTGGTCAGGAGTTCGCCAGCCTGCCACCTTTGGTCAACATGATGGGGGGAGCCGGGGCCGGTGGCCCTGGCTCCGAGCACGAGCCCAATTCCACGGACGTGTTAGATGGCAGCGGAAGCAATCCCAATTTCAGTCGAGGGTGAGCCAGAGAAGTCAATCTTGTTATGTTAGCTGTCTAATTACCGCTCTCTCTAATTGCAGGTTTCGATTCAGCGATCCCTGCCTGCTGAACCCCTCGGATTCCAATGACTCCAAGCTGAGTGGACAGAATACGCCGGACTGCCGGAATGGCAATGCCAGCGCTGGCAGTGGCTGCGATCTGGCGCAGCAGAACAAGTTCTTTGCGGCGTTAATGGAGCAGATAAACATATTGCATGACACCAATTCCAAGATCTGTCGGAATTTGCATGAAACGAAAGGTTTGTTTTGGTGTTTCTCTCTCTTCGATTGTATCTTTGTTGTCCAGTTGTATCTTTGCTATGAATGGCTATAGTTCCACAGCTCTCTATCTCTCTTGTATTTTGTATTTATTGCTATTAATTTAGTCTCTTTTTGTTGTCCACTCCTTGACCTTCTTTCTATGTATTCTATATATTGCACTCGTACTACACAATCACAGTCGATATCGAAGCTTTAAAGCACCCAGCAGCTGCTGCTGCTACTGCTGCCAGCGTCCAGGCCTGGGCGGGGCCTGGCATGGGGGGCATGCGGCACCGTAGAGATAGCTTGAGCGGATTAAGCACACAAAGTCAACCCATGGTGTTTGGCGGCGGATTGGGCGGGACGCACAGCCCGGCGCCCACCTTCCATTCAGGTATAAATCATATATACGCGGCACCTCCACCTCCAATCGATGCCCGTAATCGTTCCATTTTCAATCAATCGAATTTATTTCAGGCGCCTACACGCCCGGCATGATGACCGACGTGGTGCGGGAGGTCAAGGAGGCGGCACGCGTACGCGAAGATGCCATGCTAAGTCGGTAAGGAGTGTGGAATGACTCTGCAATGATACTTTGAAATAATATATATCTAATATCCTGTCTTTGCCCAGTGTCAAGTCGATGGTCGAGGAGCGGCAGTGGACCTTAAACGAGGGCAATGCTCGCATTCTGCGCGATATTGATGATCTGAAGGTGAGTAGGGCTTTTCATGTCCAACTCTACAGTGTTAATTAATACATTGCTATCGCTTTTTAGTCCCACGTAATGCAGCTACGGCTGGAGAGAAAGGAAACAAACAAGCGGCTGACACATTTGGAGGCTGAGAACAAATACCTGCGCCAGGCCCTGGCCGGCTGCTATAACCAGCGGCAGGCGTCTTCGTATCGCGACATTATCTACGAAAACGATAGAGCGCGTGGCTCGCGAAAGCCATTCCCAAATGGCGGGGGAGTGCCGGGGCCACGGCGAACGCAGTCCTTCAACCTGCACTACGGAACAATGCATCAGACGCCGACTCAAGCCACGCACTCGCTAGAGGAGGATGACGAGGTGGAGGAGCAGGAGGAGGAGGAGGCGCAACTGGAGCACGCAGAGCTGGAAAGTGAAGTTCAATCGGTGGCCACCAAGCGGCTATCCTGTTCGAGCCACGAGTCCCGCACCAATGGCCTGCATACGCCCGCATCAACGCACCCACAGCCCCAGCAAGCGGTCCGAAGTCCGCCCACTTTTGCCCTGATCTCGGATCAGGTCAATCCGGGTCTGCCGCCGCCACTGCTGCCGCGCAAGAAGGAGCACGCTCAGCTCAAGCGCGAGCTCAGCGAAGCGGCCGCCGCACGTAAGGAGGCAAATCAGCGTATAATTGCGTGGGTGTAGTCTATGGCTCTGTTCTATATACATATTCTCAAAACTAACCAAGCACCGTTTAAGCTCATCGCATGCATGGCAATCACTCAACCTAACAACAATACATTCATTTAATTATAATCCGGTGACTAATCTCTCAAATCACTTATGTATTCTGCATTTTTGTTCTTCTCTTTCGACGGTTTCTCCTCTGTGTACTGACATACCTGTAGCCTTGAAAAATTGGTTAACGACCTAAGCGCCCAGGTGGTGGCCAGCCAATCATCCGACTTGAAACCTAACGCGTCTAGAACAGCTCCAGCTACAGCGTCAGTCCTGGCATCGAAATTCAGCGTGGCGGACGGAGGACCGTTTACAGACTTATAGTTTTAGCTAGCCGCCACCGACACAAAGAAGCGACGGCAGACGGTGCGCGTCACTAACTTATAGCAGCAGCAGGATCGCCGACACTACTACACATTTCGTTTCAAAATTATTTATAACTCATTAACCTGCGCATAAGTTCAATATATGTCTTAACTTGACTAGCTAGAAAATGCTTCTAAAAACTATAAAACGAGTTGTTTCTTATTTCGTGTGTGTCCTCACTGAACACTCGCACAAATGGAAACACTCTTATTTATTGCCTACACTTTTGTTGTTACTAAAAATCTAAAAAATGGACGTTATAGATAATATATCAGCAAGAGTACAACGATTGGCAGAGTACGACTCCCGAGAGTATTTAAACTAAGAAAACGTGTACCTATTGAAATGAACAAAAATCAAAAGTTAGCATAGAGAGTGAATAATTATTAACGATAATGATCAGCAACCACTGAGATAAAAGTGGTCAAAGAATTGTCTTAGATTGTAGAGTTTGTAAATCATATATATTTGTTAAGTGCCATTTGATTAAACAGTAAAATACATTATCTATTTAATTTCCCATTAATTCAAGACTTTTTTTCGTTTTGGCATTGAGGAGGTTAGGTTATGCTCCTGTTTATAGAATCCTTTTGAAATGTTTTATCAAAGTTTGGGGCAAAATTTATTAGGTATACGTTATTTAACCATATTTTTTATTAAATTCCATCCCAGTTTCTGAAGATTAGAAACCAATATTTACATTTAAAGAAGAACAACACTTTTTCACACAATTTCTAGTGTCATTCATACATATATTACATATACATATATGCGCATTTATTTAAAACATTCCGTCACAAAAAACACTCATACGTAGGTGTCGAAATTAAAAACTAAAACCGTTCCACTCCTTGTTGGCCAACCCGATGATGTGTCAATCCAAAACAGCGTCCCGTTTGCAAACCTTACAACGCATCTACAACTGGGGATTGTACAGATATAAATTTATATGAATAAAATAAGATTTAAAAGTGTTGCAATGTGGATTTAATATAAATGTAAAGTCTCAATTATAAAGACCGTTCTACATACATTGTGCAGCCATGTCGTTGCTGTCGATGCCCAGCATGGCCAACTCGTCCAGCTCCGCCTGACGACGCAGCTTTTCGCTGCCCGAAGGTGATGACGGTGGCTCTGGTATATCTGAGATATCAGCTTCCTTCACAGCAACGGTCTTGCTTGTTGCCTCCTCCTCCTCGACGGCCACCACGGGTACGGGAGAGCTTGGCATCGGTATGTCCTCCGCATCCACCAACTGCTTGAGGTCCGTCGTTGCAACGGCGGTCTTGGCACCGTTCAGTTTCTGTGAGTCCTCTGTGTCCTCAACAGATTTAGTTTCCATTGCTGAAATAGCCGTTTTCGAGGCTTCCGCCTCATCGATGGTGACAAGGTGAATCCCCTGCTTGGCCAAGTCTTGCAGATTGTCCTCACTAAGCACTGGCTCGTCCTCGACAATGGTGGTGATCGTCTGGGGCACGCTCTGCGGCTGGCTGCTCTCATCCGCTGCCTCCAGTGCCGCTCCCTCGCTAGGGAATATGATGTCAAGGGCTGCGGCCAGATCCTTGGGTAATTCTCCGTCACGCGGTTGTTCCGCCGCGTCCAGAGGTTGCGGCACCAGATCAGATTCAGCTTCGTCAATGCCCGGAGGCAGAACGTCCTTCTCGTCACCATCGTTGTTCTCATGCTCTTCGCCATCTTCCGGGTCGCGTGCTGCTCCCTCGGATCCTTCGCCCGGCGGCGGTGGCGGCGGACAGGTGGTCATCAAGTGGGCAAATTGGACAGGATCGGGCATTAGCTCATCGTAGTCGACCATCATGCCAGCGTCGGGATGAAAGGGAGGAGCGTTGCCGAAAGCATCTTCCATCATGGCCATTTGAATCTGGGCTGCTGTCGGTGCGGACTGTCGAAGAGATAGCTGCTGATCCGTGGGCAGGCCACCCAAGGGTGGTGGTGGTGGTGGCGGCGGAGCTCCCAAAGCACCATTGGTGTACGCCGCAGCGGTGGCAGCATCGTAGCCAGACGCTGTTACTGGTTGCTTCTTAAATACTGGCATCTTGCCGATGAAAGGGAGCTTTTTACCTCCGGCCGCAGCATTGGAGCTCGCACTTGCCTTCGCCGCCTTCAGCTTGCTTTCGGCATCCTTCTTGTCACGCTTCACTTCCGGCTTGCGTTCGGGCACCGTTCGTGGCCGGAACTCGGAATGCTTAATCACGGGACGCTCCACACGTTCCTCGGAGTGGCTGCGACTTCTTCGACGTCGGCTATCGCGGGATCGACTTCGCCGGCTGCCCCTTAAAGGCGAACGTGAGAAGCGCCTGCGACCGCGACTGCGAGAACGACTGCGCGACCGACGCCTGTCGCGGTCACGCTCTCGCTCCCGATCCCCCCGACCACGATCTCTGTTGTCCCGATCTCGCCGATCTCGATCGAAACGACCGCGACTATTGCTACGTGAACGGCTTCGCCGCTTAGGACTGCGGGAACGACGACTGCCACCGCGTTTTGACTTTTCATCAGTACCGAAGGCTGAGTGCGGCGTCACCAATTTACTGTCCTCGGTGTCGCGCGGTCCTTTGCCCTTCAGCCGGCCCTTGAGCTGCTCTAGCAGTTTCTTCTCGCTATCGCTTATTACCGGCTGAACAGTGTTCCACTGCTGCATCATGGCGTCGTCCCGTTTCCTTTGCTCCTCCTTTTGTTCTTCGCCTGAGGCCGAAGTCCATTTACCACGTGCTGGAGCATTTATGGAATCCTTAATGATGGGAGGCGGTGGCGGGGCCAGCGACTGTAAAGGCACTTCCTGCTTTGATGATGTTCCCACTGGACCTTCTTGCTTTCGCATGCTCACACGTATGGATGGGGCATTGGGAACCTTTTTGTCTGCTAGGCCAGTCGACGATTCCTCGGTGCGACCTTTCTTTGGTTGCTGCATCTTCTCGTCCTCCTCCGACGAGCTCTCGGAGCTTGACGATGAACTGTTGCCATCGTTGGTACTTCGCTTGCTCTTTTTCCCATGCTTACGCTTCTTTTTTTTCTTATCACCACTGCTCAAGAGATTAAAAAATTAAATATATTGACGGAAAATATTCCAACTATTGTTACCTCTTCTTCTTGCGTCTCTTGGAACCCTTCTCATCGTCCTTCCTGCTCTTCTTGCTCTTGGAATCATCGTTACCCTTGTGTTGCATCATGGCCCGCTCACGATTTGCACGCCGTTCGGCCTCATAGTTGGGGTTCTGATTAATGAACAGCTACAAACAAAAATATATAAATAATATATAATACATTTTATAGTATTTACAAAATAAGAATATAATCGTTTAAGTTAGGTAAATCCACGTAGGACGACCAGATTCCGCAAGCAGAGTAAGGCAAACTCGGGGGACCTCTCCTCACCGGCAAGTGTACGTTTTGATTTGTACGCCACGATGTATAAATACACAGCTGTGGAAACGCTATTATCAATTTTTTTTAAACTTAATTTGTACTTTAACCAAGATAATCTCGCAATATTTTATTACATTATTCTTAAGCGCTTTATTTAAAAGATATAAAACGAGAAACCATACCTCGCGATTAAGTTTTCCTTTTGAATTAGTACCCATTCTTGAAAACAGAAAAGACAGCCCCAATTCGAAGTAAATATTTTCCTTTTGAAATTCAGTTCATTAAGGAAATTAACTTTGGAATTACGTGAAACTCAAAGCCTGTGATTCAATATGAAAAATCGGGTCAAAGAAACCCTATAGCCCCACGAAAACTACACTTTAAACTGACAATATATTTCGAAAGCTTTTAAACCCAGAAAATTCATTAAATATCATATTTAAACTTACCTCGTATTTATTTGAATGCAGCCTAGACTTGAGATGGGCCGAGGCACAGTGCAGGTCACCAATCCACACGCTGCAGAGTTTGCAGTACCAGGCATTGGCCGGCACCAAGAAGTGCATGCCTCTCACCGGAACACGCTTGATGGGCGCATTTTCGTATACGGGAAAAGGATCATGGTCGATGCCCACGTGCCAGGGTGTTTCGACGGTCTCACGGTTCATGTGCTCCTCGCCATGCAAGTGCTTCAGATAGTCTCGCGCTGATTTCGGGAAAACGCTGCAGCTCTCGCACCAATGGTGTTCGGGATCGAAGAACACAAAATTGTAGTTTTGTGCCGTACCTGCTGCTGACTTCGTTTCACCGTGTCTCTGCTGCTTTGATTTCATCGACTTGATGGCGCGATTCTTTAGCCGATTTGTGGGTGTGCCATCTTTGTCACCATTCTCTTCCTCGTCGTCATCCTCGCCCTCGGAGGATGATTCACCTGAGCTGCCAGAGGGTGAGCTGGACTCTGAGCTGTCCACGGAACTCTCAGTGGAGGTGTGCGATCGGCTACTCTGTGGATCTTGTGAAGCCTTCAGATGGGGCTTGGGCTTAGGCGGGTCATCGTCGTGATCCTCGTAACCAATGATGCCGTTCAGCATGTCTATAACATTCTCTATGGTGTCCAGCTTCTTTTTAATTTGCACCTGCAGATAATATGAAATAAATTTGGGGAACAAGCACAAGGGAATGGGAGGAGTCTCTCACTTGTAGGCGATCATTTTCCTCGATAAATGTCTTGGTTGTTGGAGACGGCGGCGCTTCACCTGAGGCCAAGTCCACGCGCTGATCCTTTAGCACCTTCATTTCCTTCTTGAGTATCGTCACCTTCTTCACATAGTTCAAACGCTGCTTCTTCAGTTCGTCCTTCTGCTTCTCCGCTTCCTGGGCCACGGCTGCCGTCCGATGGTAGTAGTTATATAGATGGGGGATAGAAAGAAGGATACTGATCAGTAGGCATTCTCGTCAAGCAAATAAAAGTTCAAATTTCATTTACAAATGCGCTCTCGAGTGCATTTCACCGGCTAGTAGCAGTAGTAGTCACACACATGGATGCAGTCGCCGGTTGGATTCGGATCTGACTGCCTCGCTTGTTTGTTTGCTTGCTCGGCCTGTCCTCGTTGGGGGCTGAAGAGTGCTTGTTGGGGGCGTCCACGTTCGACTACGGCTACGGCTACACAAGAACAGCTAAAATGCGCTTTCTAAACGAATCGGAATGACATTTTCTTTAAACCCGCGCTCGGGACAGCCGGCATGAGTTCTCTTGGCTAGATATATTCTCAGATATACTTTACAATCTAGAGTTTTTAGTATTTCTTTTCTGCGCGCTTTTAAGTTACAAGGACACAAGTGTGTGTAATCATGACAACAGTAATAAAACATAATGTGAGAGGTTTGCATGTGAATTTTTGTAATGACCGCTTTATATTTCATTTCCACACTTACCGTCCTGAGCCGGCAAACCTGCGCCGTCCAGCGCTGGAGCCTTTTGCTCCTCCTCGTGCTTATTCGCCATAGGCACCGCATCGAGAGGCTGGAGCTGCTGCGGGGCCAATGCTTCGGGAACTGGGACCGAGGGCTGCACTCCTGCCAATGTCTGCGGCAACCAGACCTGTTGTCCATACTCTGCAATGCAAGCGGATTTCGTTCACTCAGAAGGTTCTTTTTTTTTTGGCAGTCCAACAGCCACTTACCATTCACGCCCCATGCTCCGGTAGGCGGAGGTCCGTATCCAGTGCTAAAATCGTTTTGTCCGGGCGGCGGTCCTGGCATGCCGTATCCCTGGCCTGGAAAGGCGTTCGGGGGCATTCCGTACTGGTGCCCATAGACATCGGGCGGAGCTCCGTAGGGTCCTGGGGCGTACATTTGTGGCGCCATAACGCCGTAGCCCGGAGCCATTTGCTGCGGTAGCCCACCCTGTTGCGGGGGCAAGGGAGGCGAGGCGGGCTTCTTCTTGGGCGACCAACGGCCAGCGGGACTGATGCCGCGTCCACCTCGCCGAAGCTGGGATATGCTGCGAGAGCGGGAGCGGCCGTAGCGCCTGCCACGACGTGGTGGGGAACGCCGCCGGTCAGGGGAGCGACGGCGGTCGCGGTCGAAGCGACGGCGCGGTGGATACCGGCCATAGTCCGGCGAGTCGTAGCGGCCACGGCGCGGGGGGGATGGAGAGCGCGATACGGACCGTCTCCGCCGCGTGGCCGGCGGCGATGCAGCGTTGCGGGAATCCGGTCGACCTCGGGATGTCGAGCGGCGACGCGATGTGGAGCGTCGTCGGGAACTCGATTTTCCGCGCTTACCCGCCGCAGCACCTTTGTCTTCGCTCATTTCGTTTCCGTTTTTCTCATCGACGCCGGGTGGACCCACAGCCAGGTCGGCTGCGGCGCCCAAACGCCTGTCCGAAACCATATCTTCGTCCATCTCAAAGCAGTGGATGTGTCCCACTAACTTTAACGAGCGCTTTAAGCGAGGAATCAATTATCAACTTGGCTTTTTTTAAGCAAAATTCCGAAATTACGTGTGGATAAAGTGAAATAACAAAAACGCCTTCGGATGTTGGTAAAATCCCAAACGCCTTTTTAATAGCGCAGGCAGTGGTTCCAATACATCGATAGTTAAAATATATCGATAACACAAATATATCAATGGCGCAAAAATAGATTATTAATATCGTTAAATATGAATTTACATAAGCAGAATAATCTTTTTTAAATATAAAAAAAATGTCTAGTCATGTGTACATCTAGTCTCAGATTTAAATAATTTAACACGATTTTCCCATGTTTTCCAAACGCCAGGAAAGGAACTAGAAAATATCACAAATCAAAATAAAATATCACGAATAAAAATCAAACTGCATTATTTGAGCAATAGAAGTCTCTGAATCTGATTGTCGTTTGTTTAATGTGATTCGACTATTGCAAAAATAACCTCGGAAGCAGCTCCGCCTACCCCAAAAAACTAGCTACACTGTTTTTTCAGGCTGAACTGTTTTTTCCCCCAAAATTTTAAAATGTCCTTAAGCACCTAAATACAAAATAAAACTCCCAACTCCCTTCACCAACCTTAATATAGATATTTTTGTTATATATATTTTTCAAAATAGAATACAATTTAAACATTAAGAACATTAAGAATAAATGGAAAGCCAAATGACTCATAGACACAATTTAGTTTTAAAGGGAAAACGTTATCTATTCCTAACAGTTTCGAGTGTGTTTGCTTAGATGCCAATTTATAAAAGCATTTTCTGGTAGTAAGTGCACGTTGGCTTGCATTTGCAGCGCCTATAAAAGGTGTGCAAGGTCCCCAGCGGACCACTATTAAAGAATAACAAGATGAAACTACAGCTCGCCCTATGCGCCCTCCTCGTAGTTTCCTGCGGACTTGCCCAGGCCTACAACGGCAACGGTCGGCCAGGATGCAAGACCGAGGCGGAGCTTCAAATCGGAGTTTTTCGCAACGATTGGGACCCCACTGCGTACTGGAAGTGCGACGCACTCAACAAGGCTGGCGTCGAAGTGAGGTGCCCCAGCGATACGGCATTCATGGATAGTCTGAAGAACTGTGTTGCCTGGGAGGAATGGGAGTGGGAGACCCCAGTTGCCCCGCTTAGCGAGCCAGATGAGTGACCGAACAGGGAAGAGAACCAACATGTTGACAGCAGAATGTGATTATTTGTGTTGTTGATATTTGAGAATAAAAAGCTGCGTTTGGCGGTGTTGATGGCATCGTAGCGAAACCAAATGCGAGTCGGCAGCCTTCGGGAGAGCGGAGTGGAGTGGATGGATTTCGAATTAGTCACGCGTGCGCAGACCCCAAATGGAGGTGCGACGCGTTCCCACAGTCGGCCGGGAAACCGAACTGTGAATGAACTTATTGATCCCCATTTTGGGCATTTGCTTTTCAAGGACCTCCATGGCGGCATCCGACAGCATTCCGAATATGTCCAAATAGGTTAAGGATGGCATTTCCTTGAGCTCGCTGCAAGTAAAAAAATATCTAGTTAGTAATCATTTCCCGGCTGGTGGTCGCGCCGCAGTCAACTCACATAAATCTAGTAGCGGGAATAAGATAACAACGCGAAACGGACAGATACTCCAGCATCTTGAACTTCATGATTGCCGGAATGGCCTCTGGGGTGAGGCTATTGCAGTCCGATAAATCAAGCTCCAGCAACTGGGGGCAGCGTCTCTGTAAAGTGGCCACATCTAAGGAAAAAGGAAAGCACGAGATATAAGCCTTTGTTACAAAAACTTGCTCGAGTAACACTCACGAGAGTCAAAGAGAACCCGTCGGCAGCCGGCGATGTTCAGGCGAATGACATTCGGGGATATGTTCGCAACCAGTGCCGTCACAGCATCGGCACTAAGGTCCGTCCACGATATGTTTAAGCTGCTCAGATTTGTAAGAGACTCCATCATCAGACGCACACTGTTGGCAGTGAGGCCGCTGGCCATGGTCAGGTTGACCGCCTCCAGGGATTTATTTTTGGCAATCTCTGCGCAGATGTCGTCGTCAAGATCTGTGCTCTCGAGGCTGATCTTCTTCAACTGCCGGCACTGGGAGAATAATGTGCGCAGCGAACTTTTGCTTATGGCAGCCATGCTCAGGTCAAGATATTGCAAGCGACACCTGAAGGTAGCTGCCGAAGGTGGAAATGCGGGTTCCTGCACCTATATAATGAGAAGAAACATTAGAAAGTACTCATAGCCACACAAATGCTGATCTGCTTACCGTTGTCTGGGCTAGACGCAGCACCTGGACACCCCGACGCGTAATCTGCTCGAGGGCACCCGGTCGAAACGTGCGCAAGCCAAGATCCAGTCGTGTCCACAAGGTCTCGTCACGGGAGCAGCGGTTGAAGCGCCGGTTTACAGTGGCCATCCGCAGAAGCGTCTTCTTTGGCAGCCACTTGAAAATACCCAACAATATCTCATCCGACAGCCGGTCAAAATAGTTGATTCCGCTGTTGATGTGGGCACTCATGGCCGGCGTGCGGAACACAAAGAAGCTTTCCGACGCGGGCACAAGTCGGCGGGTTGGCAGCAGTGGCGACGATGGCGCTGCTGACTTATTCGCCTGTCGAACTAGAGCCAGCCTGCTTGTGGATGGCTGGAAATTAAGCGGTGGCGCCGACTCACTCTGGTTATTGCATGTTACGGTGGTAAGCGGGTTTCGGAAGCGTTTGTTGGGCGAGTTTGAGTTACTGCCGCCTTCTGAGCCCAGTGCCGTGCGCTTGGCCTGCGCCAAAGCCTTTAGTTTTTCGGCCGACTGACGCAGAAGCCGCTGCTGAGCATCCTCGACTATGGTAGTGTTTCCGTTCACGCTGCTGTCCAGAGTAGTGTCGGCCGTTGAGTTAAGACTCAGGCGTTGCTGCTGATGCAACTGATGCGCCATGGGCGGCACATTGGTGCTCATCGGCGTCATCTCGTTGGAGTTGTCATCGCTGGTAGCACTGGCGCTAACGGCCAGTGCAATGGCCGAAAGGGCGGACGAGCTGCTCTCCTCGGAGTCCAGCATGCCAATGCCCATCTCCTCCAGTGCCTCATAGGTGAGTGCCGATGGCGATGATGGGTGCTCGTAGTTGGAAGATTTCGTGGCGGAAACAAGAGCGCCCGCAGCAGCAGCGGCAGCGGCAGCGCCGTTTTTACTTGTTGAGCGTTTGCTGTGACACGGCGACGAAACGGAAGAGAGGGGGGATTAATTAAAAAGTGCATATCTAGTCGACGCTTGCATCAGCCCTAGGGTCAAGCACCCGGGCCAGCAATTTCAATTAGTAGTCACTTTCTTGACCTCGTTTACTTTACTGCAAGTACACATGTATGTATGTGGGACGTCACGGGCGCAATTTTAATTGATGAAGTCGCGGGGTATAAACAGAAAGCCACACCTGAGAGGGGGGGCCACTTACCGGGTGACTGGACACAGGTTTTCCATATTCTCAGAGCCTCTGTGTTTGCGTCCGCTCATATTTATAAAAATCACTCTAATTTTCTCCGCCGTACAAAATCTTCGCGCTATTTTTTTGCCGGCCAGTGTGGCTGCAAAATTTTCGATAAATTATACCGTTCGGCTCTTATTTACGCCTTCGACAAAATACTAGAAGTGTTCCCTTTGAGTAATATGGCAACGCTATTAAACTTTCTCCTGTTCAACTTTTCAAAAACGGACAAAGATGAGAAAAGTGTTTCAGGACTTTTTTTCTCTCTGTTTTAAAACGTTTTCGTTATTATTAGTGCCTTTCATAAGCCTTCATGATGTCGTTATTTTTTTATAGAATTTTGTGTGACCAATCGGCATTTATCCAGCAAGCCGGCCACACTATACTTTCCGAGCAAAACTTTGCGGCAACCGAAGCCCAAGAATTAAATAAATTCATAAATCCTTGTTTCTACAATTCTTGGGACAAATAAGTGACCTTGTCAGCATGCCTACCATTGGGGTAAAACGTGACCTGCTCTTCGAGGCGCTGGGAAAGACGTACAGTGAGTTTGAAGAGTCCACGTGTAATCACGTTGTCGCCAAGCGAATGAGTCTAATGTTTACCCCTTTTCATCAGCCGATGACGAGTTCCAGGATCTGTGCTTCGCCTTTGGCCTGGAGCTGGATGAAGTGGTAGGATTCGACATTACACAGACAATGTCTACGCATTGATGACTTTTAATTTGTAATTGCAGACCACGGAAAAGCAGATGCTGACCAAGGAGCAGGGAGATGTAGCGGCGGCGGCGGATGCCAGCGAGGAGATCATCTACCGAATAGACATCCCGGCCAACCGATACGATCTACTGTGTCTGGAGGGCCTCGTCACGGGTCTGTTGGTGTTCCAGGGCAAGTGAGTGGTTCGATAAAATCCCGACTTGTGGACATAACATAAAGGTTTAACCAAATTTTAGGCTCAAGCCACCCAAGTTTGAATTCGTGGAACCAGCTAAGCGGCAGGTGCTGAAGATTGACCCATCGACGGCAAAGATCCGGCCACACGCGGTGGCTGCCGTGCTCCGGAATGTCACCTTCACGAAGGCCTCGTACAACAGCTTCATCGATCTGCAGGACAAGCTCCACCAAAACATTGCCCGCAAGCGAACGCTTGTGGCCATTGGCACCCACGATCTGGACACCATCCAGGGTCCCTTCAGCTACGAGGCTCTGGCGCCAGAGCAGATCAAGTTCGTGCCGCTCAATCAAAAGCAGGAGATGAACGGCAGCCAGCTAATGGACTTTTATTCCACGCACGCCCAGCTGAAGCAATACTTGCCGATCATTCGGGACTCGCCGGTGTATCCAGTAATCTACGATGCCAACCGGGTAGTGCTCTCTCTGCCGCCAATCATCAACGGCGACCACTCTAAGATCTCGCTGCAGACCAAGAACGTGTTCATCGAGTGCACGGCCACGGATCTGACCAAGGCCAAGGTGGTGCTGGACACCATCGTGTGCCTCTTCTCTGAGCACTGCGCCCAGAAGTTCACCGTGGAGCCCTGCGATGTGGTGCAGCCAGATGGCAGCGTGGCTTCCTATCCCGAGCTGGCGGTGCGTGAGGAGCGGATCTCAGTGAAGCGTGCCAATGCCTACATTGGTATAGAGGAGCCAGCGGCCAAGCTGGCCGATATGTTGACCCGCATGTACTTGGAGGCCAGGGTTGATGGCGACGACTCTCTGGTGGTTAAAATTCCACCCACGCGGCACGATGTCATCCATGCCTGCGACATCTACGAGGACGTAGCCATTGCCTACGGCTACAATAACATTAGGAAGTCCTTGCCGGCCTTTATGCAGATAGCCAAGCAGTTTCCTCTTAACAAGCTCACGGAACAGCTGCGTGAACAGGTGGCCCAGGCGGGATTTACGGAGGCCCTGACTTTCACGCTCTGCTCTCGCGATGACATTGCTCGCAAGCTTAACAAGGCCATCGAGATAACTCCGGCCGTGCACATTGGTAACCCCAAGACGCTGGAGTTTCAGGTGGTGCGGACGACCCTGTTGCCTGGCCTACTCAAGACCATTGTGGCCAATCGCAAGATGCCACTGCCGCTTAAGCTCTTCGAGATCAGCGATGTGGTGATAGCTGATGAGAACACGGAAGTGGGGGCCCGCAATGAGCGACGAGTGTGTGCTGTGAATTGCAATAAGACGGCTGGCTTCGAGGTGGTCCATGGACTCTTAGATCGCGTGATGCAGCTGCTATCGGTGCCCTGGAAATCGGGCGGCGTGACCAAAGGCTATTACCTCCAGGCAGCTGAGGGTGAGTTTAAAATGGAGGTTTACCAGGAAGCGTGTGCATTTAATTAAATAATTTTCCTTGCAGATCCCAGCTATTTCCCCGGTCGCTGCGCCAATGTGATGTACGATAACGTGGCCATCGGCAAGATTGGCGTCCTGCATCCCACCGTGCTGCAGGCTTTCGAGTTGACTACGCCCTGTTCGGTGGTAGAGTTCACCATCGAGCCCTTTGTCTGAGATAAAGAATCGATCAAAGAAATGTTAAACATTTATCAAGAGTGTTCACAAATAAATTATCACAAAATCTATGTATAACTATAAAAGCGCAGTTTTTTTTAAGGAAGATCAAGCGGCAACCCAAAGTTTGGCCTAAAAATCATTAAAAATTAATATTTTGTGCTCTTTTGGCTTCCATACAGACATATGGAATAACATTATAATGTTATAAGAATAGTCACAAAAGCTGAAGACTAACCAAAGATTTATAAGTAAAATATGCAAACTTTATATTAAACTTGACCCACCATAAACCATGCAGAATGTTTTTTTTATTTTTTATTTTATGCTGTTTAATGTTCTCTTTTATATTTTTCCTTCAATACAATAATAATAATTATAAGAGTAATAATAATCCGTAGTATACTCATATAGTATGTGTGTGTATTTAATATATGTAGTTTTTATTTTTCTTTGCATTCTCATTTCTTTTTTTTTTTTGTTTTTGCTGTTGTGTTTTCATACTTTTCATATTTGAAGTATATATTTTATATTAAATATTTAAATTAATAAATCTATGTGTGTGAATTCTCAATTTCTTTCGCTTGAAAAAAATTCTACGTTTATTCAGTATGCTTCTGCTTTTGCTTCTGCTTTTGCGTTGCTGTTGCTTCTGCCTTTGCCTTTATGTCTCAATCAAGGATGATGGATGCATCATCTTATATAACGGCTGTGTTTTGTCCTCACCTCAGCTCCTCTTTAGCTATTTCTTCTTTTCGTTTGTCAACAAAAACGGTTGTGTTGTGTTGTGTGTTCGAGAATAATAAAGATCCTGTCGGGCGGGGGCCTGGGTGCGTTTTTCTTTGTTTTTGTGGTTTATATATAGCAGTTTTCGTAATTTCCTTGCATGATTTAACTCAAACGAAACATTCTCATTATAATATTATTTGCTTGCAGCTAAAACATTGAAAAATAGAAAAAAAGAGTAGTTTCATGCTCACTTAATTTTATATTATTTCGTATTTTCACTTTCATCGTTATCATTATCGTTCAAGTATATCTTTTGGGTGTGTGTGTATGTGTGTGGGGATCTTGTGTTGCGCGGGGCATGCGTGGCTTGCTCATACATATGTGTGTGTGTGTAACTCATAACGGTTCTCCAAGCATTATGCATATTCTCAAGCATCATCGGATTTCCTCTCTAGAATTTTACAAAGCAATTGCCTTAGTCCTGAATAATCGATAATCGATAGATCGGAGGCTAGCAGCAGTGTTTATCAAGTGTGTCTTTACATATCATCTTCGTTAAGTTTTGTTTCGTTTAGTTTAGCTTTCGACGAAATAAAAATTTGTGTGTATCTCATATGCTATTCGCTAGGTATATATGTAGGTATATATATATATATTTATGTATGTACGTCTATGAGCAGTGTCGGAAAAGCGTCAAAGAGATGGCAAGCAAGCGCCGCCTGCCGCCTCGTCATCTTCATATCTCGCGTTTAGTTCTTTTAAATGGAATATTAAAATGTCTAATCTGTTCTCGTTTTTGTTGGTATATCAGTTTTGTTGATATATTTAAGCAATTTCAATTTCTACTAGCTACATTTTTGGGGCTTTTGGGGCAAGAGGAGGGGATGAGGAGGATCGGCTCAGACTCCAATGTAGAGCTGCTCCTGGGTTCTCCTTCTCCCACGTTGTTGTGTCGTCTCTTTCCGGTCATTCTTTCGTTCGTTCTTGTTTGGTTTTTATCATTCGCATTTATTGTTTCAAGTCGAGGAGAAGTTTATCATCTCTGTTCTCCGGCTTCTTGGTTTTCGTCAAGTGAAAGAGGGATGGGCAGGGCAGGGGAGAGAAAAGTGTGCGCCTAAGATTTACAATTTGGACATTCATTTGCTTGCCATTTTATTAATGTTATTAAATATATACGCATATAGATGTAATTATGGATACTTGTTTTTTTTTTTTTTGAATTAAATGTTTCTCTGTGTGTACCTTCTTAGCTGGCGCTTAACATTTCACTTTAATGTTTCATTCATAAGACTGACTTTAAGCTTAAATGTAAATGTATTTGTGTGTTTTGTGGGAGAGTTTAGAAGTGTGTAGGAGTGTGTGTGTGTGTTAACTTCTGCTCGTACATCACACGCACACACGTATACAGAAAAGGATAAGCTTTAAACAATAACTTCACTTCATGCTCTTTGCTTCAAAAATTATTCAATACATTTTAAAAATAAATAATATATATGTTGCGCACATTTTTTAGTGGCGGTTTTTGCATTTTCCGTTTTTTCTTTCTTTTTTATGTTCTGGTATTGGGGATGTGAGTGAGGGCAGGCACCTGTGGATCCAAACCGGAGAACCAAACGAACACGGCCATGTTGCATCTAAGCGCAAATGGTTTATCTTCGTTGAGACTCGCTGGCGTTGGTAGGTTTAATTTGGAAGAGTGGCAAGGGGGAAATGAGGAAGAAGCCGAGAGTGAGAGTTCGAATTGAAAGCTAGGAAATTCAATCTTTCGCTTTAGCATGGTTCAAACCAGTGATAAGTTAGTACTGCTGCTGCTGTTGATGCTGCTCTTGATGTTGCTGTTGCTGTTTCCGTTGCATCCTGGTAATTTGAAAGACCTCTCCGGCAGTCGTTTCTGCTCGATTCAGTTGCTCGAGCGACAGGCATCGAAGAGGTCTTCACTAAGAATGTCGCTGGGCGGACATCAGTTGGACCAATTGGTGGTGTAGTTGGTCCAGGGCATCTAAAGAATTTATTATTATTTATTGGTCGCTTAGGTAAATAAACCTGACAGCCTTACGTGCTTGTCGTGGTGATCCCACACCTCCATCTTGTCTGGCATGTGTGCGGAGATATCGGCCACGCTAGGGGCACCCACAAACTGCTGAAAGCCGTACGAGGGCATCAGGTTGACGTGCTGCTGCTGCTGCTGTTGGCTCATATTTGGCGGCGCCTGCATGTTGTGGTAGTCCATTGGCATCTGCGTGTTTCGAAAGTTACAATTAGAATTTAGCCCTGAAGATTTAAAGACATGAGGAGGAACTTACATTCATTTGCTCGTGCTGCTGCTGCTGCGGATATGGCCCGTTGTTGTAGGGCCTGTACTGCTGTTGCTGCTGCTGCTGCTGCTTTAGCCAGTTGAGAGGCTGCTGCTGCTGCTGCTGTTGCGACTGGGGTGGAGGCGGTGGCTGCTGTTGCAAGCCTGGCGGCTGGGCCTTTGGTTCGTGAGCCCATGGGGGCAGGACGGTCGACAGGGCGTCGTCCATGCTCAGAGCCGAGGCGGCCACATTGAAGTTGTTGAACTTCCAGGAGGCAGCACGTTCCGTGCCAATGGGGCGCGGCATCTTGCGTATATCGTCATGGTTGGGCGACATGGCAGATGGCGAGCCCAGGCCCGCCATTCCGCCGCCGCCGCCGCCGGCTCCGTTCTCCAGGTGCAGCATATCCCGGCCGGTGTACGAGGGATATTCCAGAGTGCCTCCATACCAACGCTGGCCAGCACCTACTCCTCCAGGCTGCCTGGCACCAGAGCCCGGTGGTGGCTGTCGTCCCTGGTTGCCACCTCCAAACATATTCGACTGCGGCGCTCCACCCTGCGGTGGCGGCGGCTGCTTGTTGCCCTGCCCAAAGACTGAGGCGCGCGGATTCAGGCGAAGCATGTTGTTGCCATCCACAATGTACGGCGAGGACGACGGATCCATGGGATAGTTGAGCTGCGCCTGCGGCTGTTGTTGCTGCTGCTGCTGCTGTTGGGAGGCACCCACCTTGTCATAGATCAGACGCTGCAGATTCTGCTGCTGGCGATCGATCATGGCGGCGGCGGCGGCTGCTGCTGCGGCAGCCGCTACGTTTCCTCCGCTAGCCGGATTTGAGCCAATCGCTCCATATGCTGGTGGTACCCCAGTATCCGTGCTGGACATCGACATGGGAACATGCCTCTGAATGGGAGCCGTGGCCGTGGGCGGTTTAATAACACCCGGCGAGTGAGCGGGTGCCGTCTCTCCCAGACCGCTCGGAGTGCCATTAATGGAGGGCTGTTGGACAACTCCTGTGGCGTTTACCTCGTTGTTTGCCACTAACGGGGACCTGGCCGGCGCTGCAGACGAACCAGCTCCGCCACTGGTGATAATATTCAGGGCCTGCTGCACAGTCTGTTGGCTGGTTTGGGGTTGCTGCTGCTGCTGTTGCTGTTGCTGCTGCTGTTGCTGAATCACATTGCCCACCGGTGGCGAAGTGGAGTGATTTGACGAAGCCTTTGAACTGCCCACGGGCGAACTGAGGATGTTGCGATTGTATCCCGGCGCCTTGGAGGCATCCGCCTGCGGCAGAATATCACCAACAGGTCCCGCACCGCCTGCTCCGCCTCCAACACCAGGATCACCGAGCTTGCCCCACTGCGACTGCTGGTAGTCACTAAACAGGGAATAGGCGCTCGACAGCTTGGCCGCCAGCTGGGTACTGAAGCTATCGCTGGCCGTGTTCGCTGCACTGGCCGCCATCAGGTCGTTGAGAATATTCGTGTTGATCACCAGATTCTGCTGGCTCTGTGCTTGCTGTTGCTGCTGCTGTTGCTGGTGTGCCTGCTGCTGCTGCTGCATGGGTTGTGGCTGCGACTGCTGTTGTTGCTGCAACTGTTGCTGCGGCCCAGCTGACATTGCTTGCTGCTGCATCTGCTGTTGGGTCTGTTGCTGCTGTTGAGCCTGTTGTTGTTGCTGCTGCTGCTGCTGCTGCTGTTGCTGCTGCTGCTGTTGCTGCTGCTGTGCTTGGGTGGGTGATCCCACTCGCTTACTGGGCGGAGCAATGGGCTTTACACTGCTGTTCGATGATGCCGAGGCTGCTGCGGCGGCGGCGGCGGCGGCTGCATTAACGGCGGCCACATCGGCCGCATTAAAGGTGCCAATTGGTCCAGCCAATATGTTATTGCCACCGCTGCCCAGTTGGGCAACGTGACCAGCTGCCGATGTTGAAGCGCCTCCCTGGCCTGTCCCGGTGACTGGTTTGCCCCTACCAAAGGGAGCCACCACGCCACTGCTGCGTCCCCCAACAGAGGCAATTACAGCAGCAGAGCCAACTCCTACAGCTGCCTCTGCCTTTTTGGGCGATGAAGATGTGGCTGTGACCGCTGCTGCCTTGGCAAAGTTCTGTACTCCGCCAGGAGCCACCGTCGAGGACTTGACTTGGCCAGAAATGCTGCTCTTCTGTGCAGACGCCGCAGCGGATTTGGATGAGCCCTCGGAGCCCTTGCTGCCCTTGGACACGCCATTCGAGGAGGCAGCACCGCCAGCATTTCGTCCAGACTGCTGCTGTTGCTGCTGGCTTAGATAGCCACCACCACGGCCATTCTGTCCGCGGGAAGAGCCAGACGATGCACTCGCCGACGATGCCGAACCCGAAGACTTGGAGCTGCTGCCATTTGACTTGCCAGAGCCCGAAATACGTCCACTTGAGGCCTTCGCGGGCTGTGCGTGCAGTGCCTGCTGCTGCTGCTGTTGCTGCTTGTGCGCATTATTGTAGGCTGCACCGCCGCCCGCCGTTGTCGTGGAACTTGCCGACGAGCTGGAGGATGTCGAGGTGGTGGATGCCGCCGATGAGAAGTTGTTCGCCGTTACACCGGCAGCGGTGCGATTGTCCCAAGTGCCGACGGCCATGGGGGCCGATGCTGCACTGGCGCTGGCCGTCTGCTTGATGCTGCTGTTAATTCGGGGCAGCATCTGCAGAATATCCACATCCGGATCCTTGATGAGTGCCAGTATGAGCATGTGAGCCTGCTTGGTGGCATCGGTCAGGCCCTTGATGGTGATGCAGCGCTCTGACTGATTCTTGCCCTGCTTCTCCACCTCAATGTGGGCACCAGTGGTGGCTCGAATGGCGTTGATATTGCTTCCGCCACGTCCAATTACCCTGGAGATGGCGTTCACCGGCACCTGCACCTTCTTGCACGTCATCTCGGGAGCCGAGGACGATGCTGATGTTGCACCAGTGCCGGCGCCTACGGAGCTAGAGCTGTTGCTGCCGCCGCTGTTGTTGCTGTTGGCCATATGGTGGTGGTGCGGATGATGATGCTGCTGCAGGCTGGTCGCCGAACTGGCACTGGCTGTCGCAGGCACTGGAGCCCCACTGGCACCTCCCACCGCTGCAGCAGTGGTTTGCTGGGCGTTGCTCTTGCGCACCACCTCCTTCCATCCGTCAACTTCGCTGCGTTTAGCCGGATTGAGGCTGACGCTGCTGCTGATAGCTTGTGAAACTGCAGGTTTGGCCACTTCCTTGCGGGTCGCCGCAATGGCTGTGGCGGTGGTGGTGTTGGCGCTGCCAATATTGCTGGCCGATTCGCTGCTCTGGAGCTTGCTGGAGTTACTGGGTGGAGTCTGTTTGGCTGCCGGCTGCTGTGCTGCCTCCTTGGGCGCCTGGTTCTCCTTCTCGCGCTTGTTGCTGCTGCTGCTGCCGGCCGAACTGGTCGTCTTCTCGTCCTTCTTTTTCACAGACAACGTCTCTTCCTTCTTGACCTCCAGTTGGCGCTTGAGGGGACCCGACGCTGACGCCGTTGCCATCTGTTGTGCGGGAGGCGATGTCTTGACCGCGCTGCTTTCGACTGCCGCCGTTGGTTGCTTCTTCACTGAGATGCCCTTGCTGGCGGTGCTGGTTGCTGAGGCGGATGTGACAGCCGGAGGAGTGGGAGTGGCAGCTGGTTCAGCCATCGCCTTGTTCTTCTGCTGCTGCTGCTGCTGCTTCTTGCTCTTCTTTCCCTGACCGGCGTTGGCTGCCGAGTCTAGAGTTTGAGCGGCATTCAGGCGGGCGGCTCCCTTGGTGTCACCGCTGGAGCAGGAGCCCTGATCGATGCCCGAGTCACCCTCCTCGCGTGCGGGATGGGCCGGCGGTCCGACCTCCTCATCCTCGTCATCCTTGTCGGAATCATCGTCCTTGTCACTGGCATCGTCATCGTCGCCTTGCTGATCGTCTCCATCGGCTCCACCGTGTCCGCTGCCCTGCTGCTGGCGTCGCTTCTCCTCCTTCTTCTCCATCTTCTTCTTCTTCTTACGCTCACGACGCCTGGCAGCGGCCGCCTTGCGGCTCTCCTCGCGTGTCCGCTCCAGATCCAGCTCCTCCAGCAGAATCGATGCATTCTTGTTGGCCTTGACGGCCTGTGCCTCCTTGGCGCTGCGCAGAATCTTCATGCAATCGTAGCACTTGTCGATCAGCTCCTTGTCACTGATGGTGCCAATGAAACGGATCATCTCCTGGTCGGAGGGGAACTGCGACACATACTGAACCATCCACTTAACGATCTTGGTGTGACCCTTGCGGAAGGCGGCCATCAGGCAGGAAACGCGCCGGTTGTCCTGTGAGTCAATGTCAGCATTGTGGTCGTACAAGAGCTCTACAACACTCAGGTGGCCCCCGTGGGCGGCCAGCCAGAGCGGCGAGTTACCCTTCTTATTCTTTACCTCAACACTGGCTCCCCGCGACAGCAGGAGCTCCACAAACTTCTGATGGCCCTTGTCGGCAGCAATGGTCAGCGCCGTGTCCCTGGACGTGGGCACTGGGGCTGCATTCACATCCGCCCCCTTGTCCAGCAGAACGCGACCCACTTCTATGTAGCCGCCCGAGGCGGCCTCCATTAGGGGGGTGAGGCCCGTCTTGGCTCGATGCTCGACATTGGCCCGCCGGTCCAGCAGCAGACTAACGACCTCATGCCTGCCCTGGAAGCAGGCCAAAGTCAGGGCCGTGTTGCGATTTGTCTCGATTTGGGCATTGATGTCGGATCCCTGATCCAGTAGCAACTTAACCGCCGGCGTGTGTCCATTCATGGCCGCCAGCATGAGGGGCGAGATGCCCAATTTGCTGCCAGTGCGGGAATTGATCTCGGCTCCATGGCTGAGCAGCAGCTTGATGATGTTCACATAGCCGCCACTGGCCGCCAAACTCAATGGTGTGTAGTCGGAGACGTTACGGTGCTCCTTGTTGGCTCCAACGCTGAGCAGGAGCTCCACCACCTCGTAACGGCCGCCTGAGCAGGCCAACGACAGTGGCGTGTCCTTGGTGCGCTCCGATTGGGCCTCCAACTCGGCACTGTGCTTCAGCAGAATGTCAACGACCTTGTCGTGTCCAGCCGTGGCCGCCAGAATTAGCGGTGTGAATCCCTTCTTGTCCCGATGCTCGATATTCGCGCCCCGACTGATTAGAAGCTCCACGAGCTCCTCGTGCCCGCCGGCACATGCCAGTGTCAGGGCTGTGTCGTGGTTTGACTCAGTTTCCGAGTCAATCTCAATGGTCTTGTCCACGCAAGCGGGAGTAGCCACGGCCAGTTGGTTCTGCAGTTGCGCCTGCTGCTGGGCCGCTGCTACCTGGGGCTGTTGATGCTGATTGGTGTTCACTGTAAGCGAAAGGTGGTTAGAGGCGGCGGCCTTATTTCCGGGCGAATTCCTTTCTATTTTACCTTGACTGCCGGCTGGCGTTTGTCGGAATCCAGAGCATCGGCGATCCTTGCGCGACTGCTTGTCAATGGCCTTCTTGGCAATGCCGCCGGGCATCGATTTGCTGCTTGTACTCACTCCGCCGCTGGGCGTGGGTGTGGGTGTGCCCATTGGCCAAATCGACAGCTCGTTTTGCGGCTGTCCTGGCTGCTGCTGCTGCTGTTGCTGCTGCAGTTGCTGTTGCTGCTGTGGAGGCTGCAGGGCGAATTGTGTATACTGTCCAACTGCTGCTGGCTGCGGCACCCCCACGGAGGCAGGATGCGTCTGTGTGGCCACCTGGTAGGAAAAGATTAAAGATGACAAGACTGAGTAAGCAGCGAGAAAGATCACAGCTCTTCAATAACTTACCTGATGCTGGACACAGGTGGGCGCCTGCATGAGCGGCGGCGGATGGAGGAGCAGCTGTTCCTGCAGGTTAAAATGCTTTTGCTTGAGTGGCAAAGGCGCTCCGGCAGTCGCTTGTCCGCTACGCTGAAGCAGCAACTCCTGCGCCACCTGCTCCAACTCGTTTTGGGTGGGCGCACGCTGGCCGCCGCTGGTTCGATGATGCTGGAAAAGATGGGCCTGCTCGGCATGCAACAGTTGTTGCTGCTGCTGCTGCTGTTGCTGTTGCTCAGTGAGAGGCTCCCCCACCGTCTGTTGCTGCGACATGTTGGGCGGCAGCTGAAAAAGAAGCTGCACTGGTGGAGCATTCTTATCGCCGCTCTCTACGTTATACACAAAATTCGTGGCAGGCGGCTGCTGATGCTGGTGTTGGTGTGCAGCCACAGCCTTGATGATGCGCGCGTTGGAGTACTGTTGCATCTGCTGCTTCAGCTCCGGATCGTTTTCCAAGGCGAGCTGTTGCTGATGGAAATCGGCCGATGGATGATGCAACTGCAGCTGCTGCTGCTGCTGCTGCTGATCGTCCGTGGTAGTGAAGGGCAGTAACGAAAGCGGAGCCTGTTGATGTTGCTAAAATATACAAATATATAAATACACAAAATTCGGAATATTTGAGTTGGTAAAACTCACCTGTAGGTGCATTTCATCCGCCTCGAGGAGTCGCTGGTCAAGTGGGATGTTCTGCCGCATTGGATAGTCCAGCAGGACGAGATTCGCCTGTTGTTGCTGTGCATCCGGCGGCAATTCGCCCGGCGATCTGACAACACCCACCAACTGCTCTTGGCCGGGCCACTTGGCCGACGATTGAGCCGCCGCCGCCCAGCTACCGGCAAACCTACCCTTGCACATCTGATTCAGGCTAAACTCGGCCAGCTCGGGGTAGTTAAGGCTGCTTGCCAGTTCCTTTAAGAAAGCATAATTAGTAAGAACAATCTTCCCTAGAAAATATAAAAATTCAGCTCACCTGGAATATGTCCTCCATTTCGCCATCGTTGGCAAAGTGCTCCAAGCCAGGATAAAGCTCGCTGGGTCCAGCGTTGCCATCATCGTCGACTGCAATAGAAGGGATGATAAGTGTTAAAAAGGATCACTAATCGCTGCCAGTGGGCAAACCTACCGCATTGCTGCTGATCCCCGCCGTCCACCTGATGGTGGAGCTGCTGCTTCTGGTGGACCGCGGCAACTGCCTTGGCGTGCGCTGCTGCTGCTGTGGCGGCTGCTAGCTGCTGCTGGAGAACGCTGTTCAGGGCCGCATTGCTGCTGGCCGCCGCCTTGAGATTGCTTATCTGGGGCAGAACGTGAACCAGCTCCGAGTTGGTGAGGTCGGGCGGGAAGTCGCACAAGGTTTGCGAGGTAAGGATCAAGTTCTCCAATCGCGTGGCCATTTTGCGTTGCTTTGTCGGCAGTGAGCTACTGCTGGTGCTGCTCTTTGAGTTGTTGTTATTATTATTATTATTGTTGTTGTTGTTGTTGTTGCCGGCACCCTGATCATTGACGGGCACATCCAAGAACTCATCGTACTCATCATCGTCCTCGTCCTCCTCTCCCTCGGCAGCGCCTTCATCTTCATCGATGTAATCCACCTCTCCATCATTGTCGACATCAGCGTCATCTTCGTCATAGTTTAGCTTATCGATGTTATCTCCGCTATTGGTATCCTGCTCATCATCCTCCTCCTCATCATCCTCGTCGTCTTCATCGTCCTCTTCCTCTTCCAGAATGATGCCATCCTCACGGAGAGCAGCGGCCAAGGTAATGGGCTCGGGCGGCAGTGTATTCTCATCACCCTCTGCACCATCGGCAGCACCTTCGATGTCTTCATCGCCATCACCATCATCGCTCTCAAGATCTGAGCTAATCTCATCTGGATCCTTATTGGCAGCAGCTACAGCAGCGGCCGCTGCTGCCGCGGAACAGAGTGTAGCTAGATTCTTCATCTCGGCTCGAGGCTCTGTGCCAAGACGATCATCGCCCTCAGTTGGTGACATGGTGGTTTCCTCCATTTCCGGCGGTGTCTCTGTCGGTGACTTGGGCTGATCGCCAAAGAAATTGTGCACTCCAACCATATGCCATCCGTCCTTGAAGAAATTCAACTTTGGCTTCAGGGTGGGGTCCTTTCTGCCTCGCGACCCATTCACTGCCGTCTCCAGCATTCCGCGGAAATCCTCCATGGCCGTCTTGCGCTGCAGGGCCACATCCATGGATTGCTGGTACTGTTGCTGCTGCTGCTCGTCAACGAAATTACCGCTGCCAGTCGGCGAGGCGAGGGGCGAAGCCGGTGAATTGGAGTAGGCCATGACATTACCGGAAGAAGTCGCCGCAGCAGCTGCCGCAGCAGCCGCTGCATTATCCAAAGCCACTCGCTGATGGTGCAATTGCAGATGCTGTTGTAATTGCAAATGTGTCTGCTGCATTTGCTGTGGAAATGGGAGGAGCGTCATGTAGTGTTTTTCACTTGGTAGCTTGGTTACTACTCACCAAGTTATTGTAAATGGAGACCATCTGGTTCTGCTGTAGATTCGGCAACACCTGATGGGCATGTTGGGCTGCTGCTGCTGCTGCTGCCGCTGCCGCCGCTGCTGCTGCAGCTGCTGCGGCTGCCTGCTTGCGATTGCTCTTGTTGGTAGCCTTCACCTTGGGCCTGTCGCTAATGGCTGTGCTCTGTAGCACTTCCGAGGAGTGTGTGATGACGGCTCCACCACAGTTTCGCTAAAAATATACATAGTTCATGACCATATTCCTTGTGGATGGGAATCCAAGGCTAACTTACTGCTGAACTTTGGGCACACGCGCCGCCATTGTCCAAGGCTGTTGCTTCGGCTCCTGCTGGCAAAGAAAAATCGCAAATACTTATTGAACTGACACTGCACACTTCAAGGAACTTTAACTTACCTTTCAAGGCTAGCTCGTTGGGGTCAGTGCTACTGCTGCCGCTGGTGGTGGTATCCGGCGGAAGTTCGCCCTTCTTTAGCTCCGGCATGAAGCCGCGACGTCGCTGCAGCCGTGGATCCTCTCCAGCGCAAGCGAACTGCGGTGACTTGCCATCCTCACCCAGGGGCTGCGAACGCACCTGTTCAGCGTGCTGTTGCTGCTGCTGATCCAGCGGGCAGTCGATGAACTCTACCACGTCACCAGACTTCAACACACGATTCCTGTTCGGCAGCATGCCGCCCTTTATCTTGGCCTGACCTTGTGGCAGTGGCTGCTGCTGCTGTTGTTGCATTACAGGCTGCTGGCAAACTGTATGGAAGAGCACTGGTGGAGCTGGCGGCGCCTTCTGCGGCGGCTGCAGTGAGTTGATGTGCTCCATGTCCAGGTCAAAGTGCTTGCACGGCACCAACGGGTGCTGCCCGGCCTGAGGTGGCTGCTGCTGCTGCTGTTGTTGCTGCTCAAAGCCTGGCTGCAGGTGGAATAGACGCGACTTGGCAATAAGACCCTCCTGCTGCTGGGCGCCCAGGGTGGTGAGGTCAATGCCACCAACTTCGCCATACTCCTCCATTCCAGCTTCACTCCCGGTGGTGCTGGCACCTGCTCCGGCGCCGCCCATACCCGAAGATGATGCCGTCAACTGCAGCTCGCCGGCGTCTAGGAAGTCACCAGTGCCCAGGGCCACGATGTTCGATACGTTGCCGGTACTGCTGAACTGCTGCTGGTGAAAGAGCTGCTGGTTGGAGGCTCGCGCCGCCTCAGATAGCTCATGCAGTCCGGGGGGAGCGTTGAGCTGCTGCAACTGATGCTGCAGCTGCTGCTGGAGGATCTTCTGCTGCTGCAGGCGCATCTGATTGGACCCAGCTGCGGCAGCGGCGGCGGCTGCAGCTGCGGCGGCAGCGGCCGCTTGTTGGTTAGCGTTTGCAGCCGCTGCCATATCCGCCGTTTGCGAAATGTTGGGATAACTGAATAGAAGCTCCACAACACGCGTGTGTCCACCCTTGGAGGCCTCAATCAGCATGGTGCTGTTGTCCTTCAGCTTGTGAAACGGGTCGGCGTTGTTCTTCAGTAGCAGTTCCACCACAGACTGGTGCCCACCGGCACAGGCCAGCGACAGGGCAGTGTGGTCATTACTGGTCGTCTGCTTATTGACATTGGCGCCCTTCTGAATGAGGAACTTGACGGTGCACAGGTGTCCGGCGCGACAGGCCTTCATCAGCGGCGTTCGTCCGCCTTCGGACTCATGCTCCAGCTCGGCAGCATAGGATAGGAGCACGCCAGCCGCATCCGTATGACCGTTTTCGCAGGCATGCGTCAAGGCTGTATCTCCCGTCTGCGTCTCGGCATGAACATTGGCCTTGTTCTTGAGCAGAAAGCGTACCAGATCGGTGTGTCCCTCCTGTGAGGCCTCCATCAGGGGCGTGGAGGCACCCAGTTCCAGATTGGCGCCCTCCTTGATCAGAAAGGCAGCAACCTCACTGAAGCCGCCGCAACAGGCCAACGTGAGAGCCGTTTCCTGCGTCTCCTCCGTTGTGGCATTGATGTTCGCCCCCTTGCTAAGCAGCAGCGCCACCATCTCCTCGTGGCCCTCGCGCGCCGCCTCCATTAGCGGAGTGTAGCCTTCATCGTTCACCTCCTCGATATTGGCGCCGCGCTCAATCAGTAAAGTGGCCAACTCGACGTGGCCCCCGCAAGCGGCTAGCGTTAGCGGCGACTCAAACGAATCCGTTGGCATATTCACCTGGGCACCCGAGTCCAGCAGGAGTCGCGCCACCTCAACGTGACCGTCCATTGACGCTTCCATTAGGGCGGTGTGCATTTCGTCTGTCTTGTGCTCCTGATCGGCACCGGCTTGTAGCAGGAATCGGACCATGTCCAGGTGGCCCTTGTAGCAGGCCAATGTAAGTGCGCTCTCCTTGAACTCGTTCGAGTGGGTGTTAATGCCAGCTCCATGTTCCAGCAGCACCTAAAAGCCAAACATAAGCCAATTAGTAGGGAAATTACGTGGTAAACTTGGAAATGGAATGCACGAAATCAGATAAGATCAAACTAAATCACAGAGCACTGGCATCTTGCCCAGACCAATCAGTAACTCGATTCGGGTCGCGGGTCCGTGCCAGCACCATTCTCAAATCTCGGATTATAATCATATATATATATATCGTAAACAATCTGTGCACTCGAAATAACCATTTCACTTACCTTTGCCACTTCAACATGGCCGGCGGAGGCGGCCTCCATCAGGGGCGTGTGTCCGTTTTCGTTCTGCTCCTCGACATTGGCGCCGTGCTTGAGTAGAACCTTGACGACATCGACCTGACCGCCGGCACAGGCGAACATAAGCGGGGTATTGCCGGTGGCGCAATGGGCATTTACATCGGCATGGTGGCTGAGCAGCAACTTCACAATGTCCAAATGCCCCGCGGATGCGGCCTCCATTAGCGGCGTCGAGTCCTTTTGCCCCTTGTCCTCCACCTGGGCGGCAGACATGGCCAGCAGAACCTGTGGGGTGAGACACCACAGTAAGTTGAGTGTGACTGTGCGTAAATGTGCGAGGGAGATAAAAATGTGGAATTGCCCCGACTAATCCCCGAATTTTCGTCTATTTTTTCTTAAATTTTTCTGTGATTGCCTGCGGCTGCTACCACGGTGGTATTTATCGATAGGCAGACGCCAGAAGCGAGTGCGGAGGAGGTGGCGTTGCCACACCGGCGAACTAACACACACCTCTCGGTGCGATGCTGTGGCGTCCGCTGGCTGGCAACCATCGCGCTCAGCTGTTTTTTAGCGGTGAGAATTTCACGTGCCAAGAACTTGGCTTTCGTTTACATTTAAATCAGGACAAAAGCTTAGTTTTGCACAAAATATAGATAACATAAAAATTTCATCTAAAAAAAAGTTACCCCCGCATTAACCTCGGAGAATATGTGGCATATTACTGGTAGATGAAACATACCTGAGCCAGCTCGTAGTAACCCGCAGAGCAGGCCATCGAGAGCAGAGATTCGCCATCGTCCGTGGAAGCAGCGGCATCATTTAGGTTAACGTTCCCCTTACAGAGCAGACGCTTCACCGTATTGACATCGTTATCCGTGCAGGCGGCCACCAGGGATCGGGAGAAGCCACTACTGCTGAAAATAACCAAAGAAATGTTAGCTCTGGGAAAACAGACATTTGGGAAACACTCACTTCTTGTCGCGCGGGCTGCTGGCACAACGCATCTTGGTCAGCGCCTGCTTGGTCTCATCAATGGCATGGGTGGCGTGGCGCAGGACGGGTGCCTTCTCATTGGCCGCGGCCTCCAGCAGGGCGGTGAGATTACTCGAACGCTTATTGTTGGCGTCCAACAAAAAGGGCGCATCTTCCTCCTCGTCCTCATCGTCGATCTCCTCATCGTCCGCATCGTTGTCCTGCAGCACATCTGGGGGAGGAAGGGGAAACAGGGAAAGAGTTTATTAGAATTTAGGTTAAATGAGCCGGACACGGGTAACTCACCTATCTCCTCCTCGTCCTCTTCGTCGTCGCCGTCAGACTCGTCCGAGTCCTCAGACTCCTCCTCCGTCTCGTCCTCATCCTCGCGCACCTCGCCCTCGTGCTGGCAACTATCGGGATCCGACTCTGGAATATCATCCTGCAAGAGAGAAATGTACATTTTTGTTTGTTAGTCTTATCGTGGTTTAAAGTATGTATTTGTACGGACGAACTGGGGTGTGAGTATTAACAGTTGGCTACAAATAAAAGCTAAAAGTTACGAATTAGAAAAGCTATAGCTATATAGTTGATCAGTAGAGCACATTCTTGTTGTCTAAGGCCAGCAACAAAGTGGTGTGATTATGTGAGTGTCTCTTGGGATGTAAGTGAGCAAGGAGGAAGCGGAGTAGTAGTTGGGTTAAGATCCGATCAATCATTGTGTGGTAGCAAAAGTTAGTTTGGGACTGAAGCTTTTGAATTATTTTATTATTGCCATCGTTAAATGTGGTCTCGGTTTTTTCTGACGATGCGGGGTATGAGGAGCGGGGTTATAACGCGAAACTGAAACTTACCAGGAGATCTGGCCTTAAACACAAGAATGCCAATAGGATCTACAAATAAAGAGAAACGAAAGAAACATACATAAATCATAAAAATTAACGCAAGAGCAGGCAAAATTGACAGGGTTCAAAGTGGAAAGTAAGCTTGTTCCGAGACTAGGTGAGGATTTACATCAACGAAGAACTGCAGCAGAAGGTCCATGCGGCAACGGGAACTCCTGGTCAGCGCTTTGGTCAATCTCAGTAAAAGTGTACGGACTAATTTCCAGGTGATGGTAATCATCATTGCCTGGCTTTAGTGACTCTTGTCTTGACACGTCGTTTTAAAAAACCAAAATTTTAAAATTATATCGTATTTTGGGTAAATATAACAACAACAGTAACAAATGTGACAAGAAATGGCCGACGAACAGGACCGAGTCACAAAAAAAAGGAAAATATTACAGTAAAACCAAAACGACAAATTCAAGTGGCAATAGGGCTAGAGTTGCCAGATAAGCCAAAATCTGACGAAGACTGACCAAAAAAATATTTATCGATAACAGCTGAAGAAGTGGACGTGGAGGAGACCAAAAGCTAGCAAACAACAAAAAACTACATGGCGATTTCCACTGAGCGATCGACCGACCGACTACAGGTTTTCTGGGATGGTTTTTCTTTGCCGTCGTCTAAATGCAGACCCAAATTGTTTCCTCTTCCCTGAATTTTCCTCTTAACTAGTATACAATTTCTGAAATTTGTTTTTTGTTTATATATATATATTTAAAAGTCTCATGAGTCAGAACGTCAGTGCAGTTCGTACATCGATTTAAATACGGCACACGAACACACTGTCGGAAAGGGGGAGAGCCACGCCAGGTTTGCATGTGTGCATCTGTGCGTATGCGTGTGCTTACGCCCACGCCTTAAATTATTGAACCAAAAACGAAGATGCAAAAAAAAAATTGCCGAAATTCATTTCCACCACGAGGCCAAGTGCTGCCTGCTTAACCTTTAATGAATGAACAGAACATAAAAGAACATAACCAAGCGGATAAGCAGTGAGCAGCGACGGAACCAAAAAAAAAAGAAGGAAAAGAAACAGCAAAGAGCAGAAACAGAAACAGAGGAGAAAATACAACAAAAATTCATCATGAACGAGTTCAACAGCAGCAGCCCGTTCGTTTGTTCTCGTTGGCATTGTGTTGTGTGAATGCAAGTATGTGTGGGTAAATTTGTGAAAAAGAAAATCAACCGTAAAATGTTTGCACGCCACTGCAAAATAATCTGCAAATTGTGTCTCCTGTCGAAAATTGGCAAAAGTTCGTTACACTCAACTTGCGTTATTATTTCGACTCTTATTTATATTATTGTTGTTTCTGCTGGTTCTCTTTATTCGCTTCGCATACGTAGTTTTACTGTTGCCTCTGCTGCAACAACAACAACAACAAAAGATAGCAGCTAAAAAGAAGCAGCAATAGCGGCTGCGTCCAGAGTTGCCAGACAGCTAACAGACATCTTTGTCACGCTGCCCAAAAGAGAATTCGCGAACGCACCCGAAAAAAAATACATGCATACTTATGTACATATTGCAGGTAGTCCAACTAAACAAATGACCAGAGAGTAGCGGGGTCGGGTTTGGGTCAATTACAATAATTACATCGATAATGGTAAGTCAGTGACGAAGCAATGACCTTTGGTTTTTATTGGACAACGGCTAGCATAAAAGCTTTTATATTATTCGCATTTCCCATTTCGGTTTTGCGCATGAAGGCGTGTGCTAGACAAAGAAAAAAGTATTCATGCACAGTCACAGCCGCCAACAAGCAAACAGCTGATAAATCATTCACCAATACACCGAAGGAGCAAAGGGCCTCACCTACACACACACTTTACAAGCACGCGTAAAAGCCGAAGCAATAGAGCGAAGAGGAGAGCTAAGAAGAGATGAGAGTATCTCGCTGCTGCAACAACACAATAATATGTTCAACGATCTATTCGATTTCGAGGTATTTCCCTGCCGTAAAAATGCCAGCACACCTGATATAATGGGAACCTAGAACCTGAATCCGTGCACTGGCAGGCGTGGATTTAGCTGGAATATACGGTGTATTGCTACACCAGCTCTGATAACAATACGCGCTTATTTTGATGAAAGCTTATCATGTGTTTTATTGTGCGCAGTGTGATTAAGTTACCTTTTTTAAAATGATAATTTTACCTAATTGATTTATTTCAAATTAACATGATTTTCGAACTTAAAGACAATGCTATTTGGATATGGGTTCGCTTTTTAAAAACCAAAAATACCTTACTAAGATAAATATTTTTTCTAGTTCTCTCTAGACTTTAAATAATTAACCTAAGCAATTTGTAAATAATGAGAGCTACATATCCTTTTAATTAGTTATAGTTTTGAACAACAATAAAATAACAATTGATATAAACATTATAAAAGTCACACAGCAAACAATATAATTATTATTTAAAGTATCTAGTTGGCCGTGTTCAATTGGTTAGCTAGATTTTTCTACAAAATACTAGATCAAAGGTGCGTAAGAAGAATAAACTAACAGAGTACTCTCAATCGAAGACCAAAGCGCAGAAAAAAGCGAGTTCTCTTTTAAGAGAGGAAACATCCCTGGCAATAAATGCATCCATCGGTTGCGTTTATGTAAGACTTTTGAACTAACTTGCAAGGATATGTAAGACAACTTGTTCTTTAAGTAAAACTGTAATAAATATGCCACCTTCGCTGAAATCTATGCAAGTAGCAAGTAGCAAGGAAGATTCTTCAAGACTACTTATTTAAATGGAGAGTAAATGGATATGGGAGCCTAGGTGCAAAACACTTACCTCTGAGACAGACTCCTCCTCAGACTCGGACAGGTCGGTGGTGACGGGCTGGGGATAGAACTCCGTATCGGTGTCCGTGTCCGGCGTTATGATGTTCTGCAGCGCCGACGAGATGGCATTTACTATGCCCACCGATGACGATAGCGAGGAGGCGTTGGACGACATGGACGACGAGGCGGATCGATTGGAGGCAGACGCCGACGCGGCGGCGGCGGCATCCTTAAGCTTTTGCTTGAGCACTGCCGCCGCATTGGCCACATCCACGGCGGGATTGAGGGATATGCCGCGGGCTCCACCGACGGCTCCCGCTCCACCGGTAGCAGCGCCAGCGTTGCTATCGACGGCAGCAGCGGCGGCGCCCATCAGCAAAGTGGTTGCGGCGAATTTTAAATGCGCCGAATCCTTGCTGGTCAAATTAGGTGTATTGCCGGCTCCAGACGCGGCAGGCTGCTGCTGCTGCTGCATGGCTACCTGTCGCTTAAGGGCGGCCACAGCTGCCCGTGTCTTCTTCGAGGAGGAGGAGACAGAGGCGACTGCGGCAGCGGCAGCAATGGCGGTGCTGGAGCTTGTCGCCGGTGCAGGAGCAGGTGCGGTTGCGGGTGAGGGCGCGGGCGTTCCTGAGCTGGGCGCCGAGGCGACAGCAGCACGGAACTTGGCCGCGCTGCCGGCGGCAGTGGTGGATACCGATGCAGGATTGGCAATGACCGTGGTACCGCTGATGGTCCCACTCCCGCTTCCGCCACTGGGGCTGCTGCTGCTGCTCGTGGGCGTGCCGCTGCAGGCGCCGCTGGCGTTCGTTGTGGTCGTGGTGGTTGAGGTGGCCGTTGGCGGCGAGGGCGTGGCCGTCGCCTGGCTGCTGGTACCGGACATCTTGGCAGTGGCTGGGTGGTGGCTGTTGCTGTTAACTTTCAATCTGCTGCTGGGATTAGCTGCCGAGCCCGAGTTCGAGCTGGAGCTAAGGCTGCTGCTGCTGCTGCTGCTGGTTGTGGTGGCTGCTGCTGCTGCTTCTGCTCCCTGCGTCAGTGAATCATTCTTCGCCGCTGGCACTAACTTCCGTTGGCCACTGGTGGCCTTGAGGATAGCGGCGGCTAACGGATGCCTGGCGGCGGCGGCAATTCGAGGTAAGTTGTGATTGAACTGTCTGTTATTGAGTTTTTGATTGTTGTTATTATTGGTGTTGTTGGTATTGTTCTTGCTAGAGCTTGTTGCTGCTGCTTTTGTTGTTGGGTTGTTGTTTATTGTGGATTTAGTTGTTGCTTTGTTAATATAAGCCGTGGAACCCTGATTATTCAAGTCATCGCATTCATGGTTTTTCGCATCATTATTCATTTTACTCTCTCTCGTCGGAGATTGTGTTTCTCGTATCTTTTACTCTCAATGTGCGCGTCCTTTTAACGATTACATTTTGGAAAGCGTGTAAAAAAAAATAATACATTTATGAGTAAAAGATAAACGTAAAAAGGATAATCACTAATAAAATAATTTGTTTAAAGTGATATTCCTTCAAACATAGAAAAAAAACACGTCAACAATTAGGCGGAAAAGTAACAGTACTTGGTCCTGCTAAGTTTGTATCGATTTTTTGATATTGTTAGGATTTGGATTATATATATGCAGGCATATATATATATACGCGTATATAGGCGATGGTCGGAGACGCACAAACACACGCTAGCAAAGGCACCTCGCACTCTCACATACACACACATGCACGGACTGCCACAGCGGTGTGGCAACGCCGAGCATTCTTTCACTTTACCATTGCACACTCGTTCGTTCGCATTTAATTCTCCCATTCCCATTCCCTTGCCCAGCATGCCCACTACCGACTGATTCACATTTTTACACAGAAAATTATTCAGGTGCGAAACAAAACATCTGAAGATGCACACGCTTAATGAAAGCGGAGAGAAAATCACTTTTATTTTCAGTTTTATTTGGCCACTCGTCTTTTATTTGCGGAGACAAGGCAATCGATGCGCAATTAGGACTTCGGAGACGGGGCAAGGCAACGTGCTTCACTATTTATATAATCGCAGGCGGCCACACCACCAAATGGCCGATCGATGGCTACACTTGGCTCGAATAATAACTATTCGCACTAAGGCAATTGCCGTACTTTATTTATAAAACCATTCGAGCAGTTTCGACTTCGCCCGAACGAACGAAGAAAAAATCACTTTTCGACTTTGGCGTATGCCGTCGCTTGGTCGATAGCCTCGTCTCGCTTGCGCACTCGCGATGCCCCGACGCGGCCAGTCGGGCCGCTGTTGCCGTCTCGTTCGCACGCACAAACGAAGGTGGAAAATAGCAGAGCGACTAGGGAAAATTTTTTGCCACTATTTCGAAGCGGATTTCCACTGATTGACCTATGTTACAGGCCTAAAAACTAGCACATTGCGTGTCGCACACGCTCGCCAACATTTTGGCTATATTTGCGCGTATTACCGTTTTAAATTTATAGCAAATTAATCAATTTTTCAGCAGTGTTAAATTCTCTGTCTATCGTCAGAGTTTCGGATCGCCATATTCCGGATATTGAATTTAGGGTTGTTGATATGCAAAAACATCGATGGAAACATCGATGCATCGATATTTTTCGAATTTTCTAAAACATCGATGTTTTTTTTAACCATCGATGTTCTGTGCCACGATTAACAACTAATTTCCAATCGGTATGTAGAACATGTACATTTTGGGTCGACTGCCGAATCGGTATGTAGAACATGTACCTTTTGGGGTCGAGTGCCAAGAAACATTTGCAAAAATATTTCTATGAAGTGGTAGCTGTGAGAACGTCTATAGATTTTTCTAAATTTTTGGCAATTCTACAATCGATACTATTGATGCTTAACGCCAATTTGTAAATAAAAATGACTTGGTAGACATTTATTAGATTCAATTTTCTGTAATATCGCGATAAGGGAGAAAATCGATAGTGCCACCCAGCGATCTACATCGATAGTATCGATAGTGCCATCGATTTGTCAGCTCAACTTTGTACGTAGGATTTTCTTCCACTAACAAATTAACTACGTGGTCAAATTTTGCCGACCAGGAACGAGAGATTCTAGCGATGCACACGGTTCTGACCCGCGGAAACGCTACGGTGGCGTACACGCTCAGTGTCCTGGCCTGCCTTACCTTCAGCTGCTTCCTGTCCACCGTCTTTCTGGACTACCGCACGGACGCCAACATCAACACTGTGCGGGTGCTGGTGAAGAATGTCCCCGACTATGGAGCCTCCCGCGAGAAGCATGATCTGGGCTACATCACTTTCGACCTACAGACGAACCTCACCGACGTTTTCAACTGGAACGTTAAGCAGCTGTTCCTCTATTTGACCGCCGAGTACAAGACGCCGGCCAACCAGCTCAACCAAGTGGTGCTCTGGGACAAAATCATATTGCGCGGCGAAAACGCGGTGCTGGACTTCAAGAATCTGAACACCAAGTACTACTTCTGGGACGATGGCAACGGCCTGAAGGACAACAGGAACGTGTCCCTCTACCTCTCGTGGAACATCATTCCCAATGCCGGTCTGCTGCCCTCAGTTCAGGCCACCGGCAAGCACATCTTCAAATTCCCCGCCGACTACGCCACATCGTCCATCTAGAATTAGTGCTAATTCAAAACTTTATAGTTTTGTACCAAATAAAATCTCTTCTCTGTAATGATTTCGGACTGAATCCGGAGAATTGGGGAGAAGTTTCTCCGAAGTCTTGAATGTTTTATTGTTTACTCCTGGCATCATTTAATGATAATTTATTAAAATGTATGAAAAGAAGTGAACGTTACATAGATATTTGAAGTTGCTATTATTATTTATTAATTAGTATTATTTAAATTGTTAATCCAGAAAGCAGACAGTTTCTGGCTTAATGTCTGTCCTAAACATACGAGTTTTCCAGTGGAAAAATCGCCAATAGTTCTGTTTTTTATTTAGAAAAGTGCTTAGATCGGTAGCAATATATAGTTTAAAACTTTTGTTCTATAAATAATAGCCGTCATATATGGAGTATATATAAAATTTGGCTCCTCAAAGCTTAGGTGCCTTTCTTCTTCAAAATAACATCAGTTTATTTTGGATTTACCAAAACTAATGTCAAGGCTAACACCTATAATGACCTGCAAGCCAGATAGACCTGTTGGATTCACATAGAAGTAAAAACAGTGATAAATGCCATGCCTGCTGGTTTCTTCCTGAATTTTATTTAACGAATTAGTGTCTCCAAATCCAAGTAAGCTCCCGAATTAAGCAAACAACGACCGGTTGTGACCAATAAGTTGATAATAGCTCCCATCCACTGGGCGTGTTTTAAATGTTAGAGGCCCCTGCAAAGTGCCAAAAATCTCAGCCGTTCGTTTTTTATATAAATATGACTTCGTTTCAGGCTCTCCAGTAGTCCATTAAGATGTTGTCTGCCAAGTTTGTGAGTGGTTTGAAGATAGATTTTAAGGCTATTAAAAACTTAAATAAGGTTTTTTCACTTTCTAGTTATTGTACATCGGCCTGGTTACCTTTATGGCCGGTAATTGCTCGGCGGGTTTTCTGGATGACTTGTATCCGAAAATCGTAACGGAGTTTTATAACCAGGCTCCAACCGAAGAGGGCTACCGCTTCAGGTAGGTGCAATCGAGTTTCATTTTGGGAATTGTCTTTCTCAACCCGCTGCCAATTTTAGCTCCGAAGAACCAAATGGAAGCAAACGAGAGGAAATCGGGGTGATTATGAACCCAGGCACCGATAAGCAGGAGCTCGTGGTGATGGGCTCGTACTCGGTTCACGATGAGAAGACCGATACGGACACCGTTACCATGTACACCGCGGACAAGGAGGGCTACAAGGCGCGTTATCAAATTAAAAACCGTAAACTGAGTGCCGGTGCTCTAAAGTCCTCCGCTGGTTAATGAATTTACTGATCTGCAAAGGGAATATTTATAGATACAATTGTATATAGGTTTCCTTCCTTTGTCCCTCACGGAGCCTCTCCGGATATAGAAAGGATTGTACAATTTTTCTAGAGCTTAAAATTAATTGATTTGTATTTCTGAAATAACCTTATATGCATGATTCATACAGTAAAAAATATTTGAGTGGAGTAATCCTAGTGTCCAAGGAGCCTACATGAACTCGTAGCTGCCGTCGTCAAAGTTGCGATTACCGACCATCGGACCGCCAGCTCCCATTTGGTTGGGATTCTGGCCGCCCATCTGGGGCCGAAACTGGTTGCCGGGCGTGGTTTGATGCTGCAGCAACTGGCGCAGCCCCGGATTATTGTTGCTCATCATGGGACGCACCATTCGCTGCTGCTGCTGCATGGCGGCCACATTGGGTGCCACCTGCTGCAGCTGTTGCTGAAGATTCGGATTGGGAACGCCGCCAGGCCCGACGCCCACGCCAACGCCAAGGGGCATACGTTGCTGCTGCTGTTGCATCATGTTCATTTGCATTTGATTTTGCTGCATGGGCATGCCGCCTGGACCGGGGCCAGGTCCACCGCCGGGGCCTCCGCCGCCCATCTGCATATTGAGCTGGTACTGGTTGTAGTGCTGCTGCTGCTGTTGCTGCTGCTGAGAGTTGTCCTGCTGCATCTGCTGCTGCTGCTGCTGTTGTTGTTGTTGCTGCTGTTGTTGCTGCAGCTCCATGGGGGACTTGCCCTGCTGCTGGAGCATTTGCTGCTGTTGCTGCATGCTGCCATGTTGCTTCTGCTGAATAACCTTCCGCAGACGCTCCACAAACATTGCCTGATTGTTGGGAATGAAGCCAAGAAAGGCATGACGATCCGGCGTGTACAAGAGGATGAGCACCTTGAGCTCGCAAGCGGGCGCGTTGGGTAGGGCCGAGAAGTGGACGCAGCCGGCGTACCCAGAGGTCATCATCTTGGCCAGCGAATCGAGAGCTTCGCCGGGAGTGGGTCGGAAGACCACCATTTTGGAATCCTTCAAAAACTGCCCTCCAATGTTGCCCACCAAATGTTTGGGCATCAGCTGCATCAGCAACTTTGGTGGCCAGTTCTCCGCCTTGATCTCGGGTTCGCCATCCTTTATGTTGGTGCAAACAGTGCACTGGAGGCTGTGGGGTATCTTTTGCTGGTCGGTTTTCGGTTTCTCCGACCACTCTAGCACTCCCGTCCAGATCTTTTCCCTCAGGGAGGCCTGCTCCTGCTGCGGATTCGCCTGCTGCTGTTGCTGCTGCTGTGGATTACCCTGCTGTTGGGCATTCGCCTGTTGGCCCACTTGTTGCTGCTGCTGCTGCTGCTGTTGGGAATTGGGCATGTTGGCAACTGCGTTGGATACCGGCATCATGTTGTTGCCGGCATTGGGATTGCCCTGCTGCTGTTGTTGCTGCGCCAGTTGCTGTTGTTGCTGCTGCAGCTGCTGATGATTGAGCATCTGCTGCTGGTTGAGCATTTGCATCCTCTGCTGCTGCTGCTGCTGCTGCGCCTGCGCCTGTTGTTGCTGCTGCTGCAGCGAGCTAACCGTCTGGTTGGGCGGCGGCGCAGTAATACGCGAGATCAGCGCCGAGTTGGGATTCTGTTGCTGCTGCAGCTGCATGCCACCGCCTTGACCCTGGACGCCGCCCACATTGCCAGCGCCCTGCATGAAGGGCGGTCGGGCCTGTCCCGGCTGGTTGGGATACATCCATCGGTTTTGTCCTGGTCCCACGTTCGGTTGGAAGTTGGGGTTCTGCATCTGATTGGGCACAAACTGATTCTGTTGTTGCTGCTGCTGCTGTTGCTGTTGCTGCTGTTGCTGCTGCATTAGCTGTTGCTGCTGCTGGGGATTGAGAAGTCCGGCCTGGGGATTGGGTCCCGGCTGCTGTTGCATTGGGTTCATGCTCATCACCTGCTGCTGCTGCTGCTGCTGCTGGGGGTTGCCCTGCTGCTGCTGCTGCTGTTGAACGGGCGTAGTGTCCATGGGAATGCCGGGACCTGCTTGCTGCTGTCCCGCCGCATTCTGTTGCTGCTGCTGCTGTTGCACTGCAGCCTGGGCAGCATTGGGGGCTGCCATTTGGGCCGCCATGCTGTTGGGACTGGGAGCCCGCTCCTTGAGGCTGTAGCCCTTGAGCAGCACCAAATGACGGATATTCTTGGCATAGTTTTTGCTGGTTATCGGCTGATCGCCGTCCGCCTTCATGAAGAGCTTGAAGAGCACCGGCATCTTTCGCGGCGCAATGATCGACAAATTGATCTTGCGCTCGTTGAAGAGCGCCGCCAGCTGCTCGCACGACTTGCCGGGATATTTCCACGACTCGGTGGTGGGCATCTGGTACGGGGGACTGTTGCAGATGAGAATGCAATGGCGCTGGACGCTGGTCTGGTCCAGCATCTGGCGTCGCTCCCCAATGTCATCGAAGCAGCCGTGGGCCGCCGCAAAGCCCTCGGCCATATGGGCGCACGATTCCATGCCACCGCCCACCAGCGGCAGCCGTTCGATCGTCTCCATAACCTTCTGGGGCTGCAGGAATGGGCCGTAGGTGGTGCAGACGGGCTCCAACAGATTGGCGGCGGTCCGGTACACAACGATTCCGTATAGCGTGGCGAAACGCTCCGCAATCAAATACTCGCGCTCGTCAATGGAGCCGGTGGTGAAGTGCTCCAATGTGGGCAGGATGTAGTTTGTCTTCAGCTCGTTGATGTAGGCACCGTTGATGGCGCTGCCCTCGATGACGAAGACCACATCGGCCAGGGGCATCTGGTCGACCTCCATGATGCGACGGCGATCCTTGCGCTAGATACGAAAAACTTGTTGCCAGGAAAATAAAATCTTCTGGCTTATGTTTTCCAGCGCTCTTCCTCTTACTGTTCTACCTACTTCTTCTTCTTCTGTTTGTTATTGCTATCGCTGTGCCCCTCTATCGATAGTCCGTGTCCGATGTTATCGATAAGCAACACATTGCAACCCTGCCCTGGCTCTCACTTCTTCTTCTGCGTTTGTGTTTGTCAAAACAAAATTAAATAAAAACTTGCCTATTTCGGCCGCTCCGCGAAATTGTTTCGGAAATTCGTGTTATTTGTGTGTTTGTCTGTTATCGTCGATTCCCGGGCCCCTGTGTACATGTCCCCATTTGTAAGGTTTCCCTTAGAATGCCGCCCAACCGCCGCGGAGCGTTGCGCGTCTGAGGACCAACTATAAAAAGTGAAGATGTTTCGCCCGAGGCACTGGTGACCGCAGAAATCTTAATTAAAAGCGCTGCCATGCTGCAGTACAAGAGTGCCGCCGCCGGAGCGGCCACAACCAGTGCACCCCAAGCTGCGACCGTGCCGACGAACATAACCGGAAAAGCGGTGGCGACGCCTTCGAATGCAGTGTCCAATGTCGCCACCCAGGGACAGACTGGTGTTCCAGGAGGAGCGCCCGCCATGCAGCAGATCATCAACATCCATCAGATGCCGCACCAGTTCGCCGGTGGTGGTGGTGGTCAGGCAGGCGGTATGCCGCAGAACATGTTTCAGATCGTCCAGCCCATGCCCATGCAAACGGTGAATATCGATGGCCAAGAGGCCATCTTCATACCCAACCTGAACGCACAGCTGGCCACGACGGCGCAGGCGGTGAATATCAACGGCCAGCAGGCCTTCATCACACCCAACGGCCAAATCCTGCGTGCGCCCCAGATGGCCACTGCCAATCCCGGTGCATCCAACTGCATCCAGCTGCAGCAGCTGAACGGTCTGGGGCAGGAGCAGACGCAGCTGATCAGCATACCGGGCACAAATATTCAAATACCCGTCACAAATCTCATCCAGCAGCAGCAGCAGCACCAGCAGCATCAGCAGGTGGTGCAGCAGCAATCCCAATCGACAGCCCCGGGACCTGGAGCAGCGGGAGCGGGTGGTGCTAATGGCGGGACAGCTGGTCAGCTGCCTGGAAGCATCACCATTCCGGGCACGAATCTGCAAATCCCAACGTCGGTGGCAGCGGCCAACGGATTACTGGGCAACATCTCCAACCTGCTGGGCGGCGCAGGGCAATCCATTAAGCTGGAGAATGGCCAGCTGCAGCTGCGTCCGCAGCTGGTGCAGTTTCCGGCGCAGGCCGTACCCCAGCAGCAGCAAACGGTGGCGGTGCAAATACCCGTCCAGACTGCCGGCGGACAGACCATCTATCAGACGGTTCACGTGCCCGTCCAGGCGGCCGCCACAGCGGCGGCGGGCGGAGGACTGCAAAGCCTGTTGCAGGCACAATCCCTGCAGATGCCAGCCGCCTCGCAAATGCAGATTATACCGCAGTTCGCCCAAATCGCCCAAATTGTGACGCCCAACGGGCAGATCCAGCAAGTGCAGTTGGCCATGCCATATCCTCAGCTGCCGCCCAACGCCAATATTATACATATCCAGAATCCCCACCAGCAGCAACAACATCAACAAGTCCAGCAGCAGCAGCAGCAGCAGCAGCAGGCGCAGCAACAACAGCAACAGCAGGCGCAGCAACAGCAACAGGCTCAGCAGCAGCAACAACAGGTCCAGGCGCAACATCAGCAACTCTTGCAGGCCATCAATGAAGCATCAGCGGGCGGACAAATTCCTGCTAATCAACCCATCACCATAACCAATGCCCAGGGCCAGCAACTGACTGTGATTCCCGCCCAGCTGCGCCAGGCGGCACAGCCGGCGCCGACACCCGCGCCCGCTGCCGTGCCGACGCAGATGCAGCTGCCTAATCTGCAGACGCTGCCGATTCAGAATATCCCCGGATTAGGCCAAGTGCAGATTATCCAGGCAAACCAACTGCCGCCCAATCTGCCGGCGAACTTCCAGCAGGTGCTCACCCAACTGCCCATGGCACAGGCGCAGGTGCAAGGCCATGTGCAGAACGCGCACGGTGGGGGTCAGGTTGCGCAGGTGATGCCCAAGCAGGAGCCGCAGAGTCCCACGCAAATGATAACCAGCATAAAGCAGGAGCCACCGGACACCTTTGGACCAACCACCATCACCACCACCGCCGCCGCCAACTCCACGACCAGTGTCAACCGCCCGTCAGCCGCTTCAACGCCAAACAATAACACCTCCTCACCACAACAGATCAAGTTCCTTCACGCCGAGGGCAATACCCTGTCCAACTTGAGCATACCAGCCTCCATTCAGATCACAGCCCTGCCTCAGCCGGCACCTGCCCCTCCGACGCCCGTTCCTGTGGCGTTGCCCACGCGGAGCAAAGCCAACCTGGTGAGCGTTCCCAACTCACAGATTTCGATCGCTCCGGTGACAGGTGGTGCACAAGTAGTAACTGTTGCCACACCAGCCAGAGGCGGGGCAGCCAGCATACGAAACACTAATAGTGGCTCAACTACGATAACAACGCCTGCCCAGAATTTAAATGTGAACGTCAGTGCGGCGACTGGCGGCGGAGGTGGAGCAACAGCAGGCGGCGGAGGAGCAGGGGTCCCTGGAGAAAGCAAACCCAGGCTAAAGCGAGTGGCCTGCACCTGTCCCAACTGCACCGACGGCGAGAAGCATTCGGATAAGAAGCGCCAGCACATTTGTCACATCCCTGGCTGCCAGAAGGTGTACGGCAAGACCTCCCACTTACGTGCCCACTTGCGCTGGCATACCGGCGAGCGGCCATTCGTCTGCTCCTGGGTGTTCTGCGGCAAGCGCTTCACCCGCTCCGATGAGCTGCAGCGTCACCGGCGGACGCACACCGGCGAGAAGCGGTTCCAGTGTCGCGAATGCAACAAGAAGTTCATGCGCAGCGATCACCTGTCCAAGCACATCAAGACGCACTTCAAGAGCCGCACCGGCGTCGAGCTAATCGAGCTGAGTATCAAGCAGGAGGGGAAGAGTTCCAATGCGCCCAAGAGCATTAGCACGATGACCGGCATTGTGACGATCGAGATTCCAGGCGGCGGCGGCGGAGCGGGCGCCGCGGGTAGTGGAGCCTCCAGTGTGGCAGCCACGGTTGCGGGCTCAACTGTGACGCCTGGCGGTGCCACAATCGTTCAATTGCCAGCTGTGGAGGGCAGCACCGGCGGAGGCGGCGGTGGCGACAGTTTCGGTGAGGATGAAGATGAGGAGGATGGTGAAATGACCGAAGAGGATGACGACGAGGAGCTAGACGAAGAGCTGGACGAGGACGAAGATCTGGAGGATCTCGAGGATGAGATGGACGATGGGGAGGAGCCCGAAGCGGACAGCAGCGATGAGACAAAGATGACCATTGCTGTTAGCGAGCCGGGCGAAAACTCGTCCAACTAGCATTCGGAGTCACTGTTCATGGAACAGTTTCTGTTTGATCACTTCCCATAGCACCCACCGCTACCACCAGCGCTCCAGCCACTGCCTGGCCACGTCGTCGCTCCGTGGGACCATGTTTAGAGCTAGTTTCAAACTGTATAGAGATGTACATAGCGTAATTATGTAAAAGCGAGCATTTTAAATGTTGTATAACTTCAACTCCCCCCGTGTACAGTTCCGGCTGCGTATTGTCGTGTCCTAGATTTAGTAGAGATGTACATAGTCTAATATTGAGCCTCGTATTGTAGGTTAAAGTTTTATTATTATACATTTTATCATTTTCTCTACATTAAGACATGTTTTTAACGCAATTTTTATATATATAAATTTTCTTCGCATAACAAAAGCACGATCAATAAACAGAAAAAACATCAATTTTACAAAAAGTAAATACAAAACTTACTTAAATTAAATAGTAAATACAACAGGTAACAGTTCAGAGAAATTGCTGGCTCTCCACTGTATCCTGGGTAGATGCGGCCACCACCTGGGTACCAAAGCATTCGTAATCGGACTCTGTGTTCTGTGTATTCGCAACAATCCTCATCGAAAGGCTCTCCGAGTTGATGTCGTTTCCCATCTGCAGCCAATCGAAGGAGTTCAAGTCTTTCTCTCCTACGTGAGCTGCTGGTGCTGGTGCTGGTGGTGGTTCTGCTATCTCTAGCTCATGTTCGTCGCCAATGCCCGACAGATTCGGCTCGTTGTCCAGGTCCGGCAAGGGTTTCGGCGCAGGCAGTTTCATGACTAGCTGGAGAAAGTCATCCATGGTGCTCTGATCCGACGACTGTGACTGTGGCTGGGATTCCAACGGAGGGGCTGGTGGGGGCTCGAGTAAATCACCCCTGGTACTGTCATCCGACTGTGACAGTGGCTGGGATTCCAACGGAGCCAGAGTGGGCTCGACAGAAAAATGAGGTATATTTTTTGTTGGCGCCACCGCGAGCATTTCTGCTTCGTATTCCGTCTCCGAGCTGCTACTGATATTGAGAGGCAATTCACTGCGCCCGTCTCGGCCGTTTGACTTGGACGCTCTTAACCGCTGGCGGTGCCACCGATCTAGACGCGCATTGTTGTCCTTCTTAGTCTGGCAAGCGACTAATTCCTTGTACTTCTCCCTTTCCAGATCCGAATACGGTTCGATCATCCTCCTCTTATGCGCCTTTACTAACATTCTGTTCACATAGCTCTCTGACTTGTTCTCCAGCCGCTTCTTCATGTCAAACCGCTTCTTGGCGTCCCACACGATGTTCAATTTGTACATCTTCACCCGTACTTTAGTCCGCTCGCACAGCATCCTTACTTCCTCCGGGGTGTATTCCCGCATCATGTCCTCCACTGTGATTTTCTGTGCGTAAGTGGAGGGGAATCGAATTAGGAATTTCAAACAAACCAAAATCTCTCTTACCGTTTTTTGGTACATCTTCATCACAGCGTCCCTGTCCGACTCGTCGGTTGCTTTCAGTACCTCCTCCTCCTCATCTTTAAGGAATTGAATAAGATGGCGGGAAAGACTTGTTCTAGACATTCCCATACGGTATTATTTATAAAAAAAAGAATAAATAATAAAATATATAATATTTGTTGTGATAGTTTCCTTTTCGCGGCCAAGCCATCTGTCGATAGGACGGCATACCGATAGTTGACCCCACTTCTAGCTAAATTTTTTTACATGAAAATTACAGGCTCGCGAACAAGAAACAAAGATGACCAAAGATCGGTTAAAACTGCAAATCGTTAATGCAGTTTACTATTTCAATTTACCGAGGAGATCGCCGTTCAGTCATTTTAATTTTACATTTTTTAATTGTTTATATTACTGTAGATCTTCACTTCCACTTGCCATTTATCGGGTTTCCAGCTACGGATTTTTTCCAGTCGATTGTTGCCAGCCCTGAAAGCGAAATTTTTGCGATGAATTGACGATAGTCAGCGTATGCAGAACAAGCGCACAAAAGAGAAATGGAAAACGAAGGAAAGCGGAGAACGAGAGTTTACACATAGCTGCAGCAGCGGACCACAAATTCGCAAAAAACCACCGAATATTTAGCAAATAGATCGCGATAAAAGCAAAGTTAGCACCACAAAGAACGTGGACGCATAAAAAAAGTGGCTAGCAAAGCAAACAGTACGAAATCTAAGTGTTTTTATTTTAACCCCGCTCCTCTGTGACTGTCTGTGCGTGCTTGTGTGTGTGTGTGTATGTGTGTGATTGGCGTACGTGTGTGGGCGCTTGTTTTGTTTTGACAAAAATCACATTCAGACGGATGTACGCACAACGGATACCTGGCAATTTATTTCAAAATCAAGCCACAGCTGAGATTCCAAAATAAGCCCCGAATTTCGGCTGTAAATTACTCAGCACCCGTGATACGCATCCACTGATAAACCGAGTGGCAACTCCGCGGCCCACCATGTATACAAAAACAAGAAACAACGATGAAAACGAGTCGCGCGATAAATAAATGGAAAGCGGAGCGGAGAGGCGCAGCAGAAGAAGAGCGCCCCAAAACGAGTAGGGGAATAGCAGCAGAATCGTCGCTTCTGTTTCGACAAACAGACACAGAAAACAAAAAAGCACCGAAAACAAAAAGGCGTTAGAAAATCCCAAAAATTTGCAGTGTGTCGGACAGTCGGCTTCACTCCAACAAAACGCATTGGTCAATAACAATTGCGGATTACCTTTATTTTCTCGAAATTATTGAGTAATTTACGTGCAGATAGCAGAGAGCGAGAGAGAAAGACAGAGCGCGTGAAGGAGGAGAGGCGGCAAGTAAATTTAAATCCGTGTGCAGTGACTTCCTGCCAAAGGTGAACTGAGACGATCGGAACTGACTCCCAGGGTTGAGCTCAGCCAGGTAATGCCAGGTGTTGCCCAGAGACGTCCGGCCGTATGCCCGATATTGTCCAATATGCGACATCCGCCAACGCATTTGCTGCTCTTCTTCTTTAGACCGCCCACGCCATTCGCCAAATCGCTCTCCTTTTCTAACTGTATCGGACACTGCGTGTGTGTGTGCGTCGTCTGTGTTTTCTCTTTTCGCGTGTGTGCTTGTGTGTATGTGTGCTTGCACTTTGCGCGCGCTTGCAAAAAGCCCTTTTCTGTTGCATTTAACCCTTCAATGGAAATATTTACATTTTGATTGTTTAATATTGTTTCATTTTTGAAATATGAATCGGAGAAATGAGCTTTGAGATGGATTTTTTTTATTTTTCTTTTATTTATTTATTATGTATTTGTTTTTTTTTGCATTTAGTTTGGCTTAAAAGACAAAAAGTTAAAATTTTACAGACTGAAAGATTCGTTGAAGGATTAAGTTAAGTTTTTTTGTTTAATAGAAATTCATTATTTTTTCGAAAGTCTTTCTTTGTAAATCTATACATACAACAAACTGTTTACTTTATTCCAATTGAAGGGTTAATTATGATTTATGTTTTACTACCTTTGACCCAAAAACCCAAGAAACCACCAACCCCCCATCCACGTTTGTTTACTAATATGAATAATAATAATTGAAACCACTTTATTAATATTTTGCAGAGACGCTTATCATCAGGCGGTTATTATGAAAGGTTATGATTTGATTCCAATTCTCCTAACTATATACATACTTACATATATAAGATAAAAGACTAAGCGAGGTTTTGTCTCCTAACATGAGCCCAAACTTCCTTTGAAACACTCCAGCTTTTTAGCCCAATCATCTGTCTGCCTCGCACCAAGTGGAGTCGTACTAATAATCCCTCTTGAATATATATCCTGAACAGGCAATCACTATAAAATGTCTCGTAACAAAGACAAATACGACAGTGCGAATCGGAGGCAGCAGATCTTTCTATCGCAGGAGGATATAGCCGCCGGCAAGAAGACGAATTGGAGCGGTCTGGAGATTACGGGTAAGTGTACAGCTTAAAAAAAAGATACAACAACCTTGATACATTTATGCTCCCGTCTTTTTTGCAGGCTGCGTACGGAACATCAGTCCCTCGTTGTGGGAGTTCGAACATCTGACAGCCCTTTATCTGAACGATAACCAGCTGCTACGATTGCCCGCCGATGTTGGCATGCTTATCAGCCTAAGGACCTTGGATCTATCCGGCAACAAGCTGAGGAGTCTTCCCGCCGAGCTTGGCGAACTCATCCAGCTGCGGTGAGTGTTTGCTAGCGTTGCGGTTGGGTTGCGTTTAATCGAGGTTCATAGACAATATCTAAAAGCTTTAGAAAGATTTCTTTTTGAACAAAAATATTGCCTGTAAAGCATTGCTTTATATTCAATTACCAATTGCCTAGACGTAACCCCGCTAAAGACCACTGCAAATTCAATCAAGATTTTCACACTCGTCACTCACTCCATCGCTGTCTGCTCCTTTTAGGGAACTGCTGCTGAACAACAACTTTCTGCGCGTGCTGCCTTACGAGATCGGCAAGCTGTTCCACCTCGTCATATTGGGCCTCATGGGCAATCCGCTGCAAAAGGAGTTCATGAACATCTACAATGAGCCGAATGGCACGCAGAAACTGCTCACTTACATGCTGGACAACTTGTCATGTGAGTACCAGCCCCCCTCCCGGGCCAATATCTCTTTTACCTCGAGTGTGTATGCTTGTGCGTGAGCATCTCCTGACCATCAGGTATAGTTGCGTCTGTGTGTGGGGGAAAAAAGGAAAGCAAGCGAAAAAGGCTTCCGAAAAGAGAAAGTTTTTTGTTGAATCTTCGGGTGGGCTCGGGAGCGTTAAATACGCGATGGGTCTTGTTGGCTACACTGCACTCTATTGCACAAATTTTTACTTGGTTTTAATATTCATGCACAATAGACCTTAAAATCATTGTCGTCAATCTGATCAATTAAATTAATGCAGGGACCTAAGCTTGCTTAAGAAATTATAAATGTCGGTTTTGTTTTTGGTAATTTAATTGAGGATATAGGAAAAGCAATTTAAATGTTGATGTCTAGGTTTTTTTTATTTGATAATTTTTATTTAAAGTTAAAAAGAAAAGCTCTGTCTTAAAAGAAAGATATTGTTTATCCAAAAGTGTCAACAGTAATTTTAAAAAATATTTACATATATGCATCCTAAATTTGAGAACGAATTAAAGAAGTCCCGTTAAACTATAAACTAAACTTGATAGTTCCAAGTAACTAAACTAAATGTAGCCCCTGATCTGTGCTTCGTAGGGATTGACTTTTAAAAGACCTTGGAAACCACCACGGTTCGTTTAAAATTAATACTTGATGTAAATATTTAAGGTTTTATTTATTTATTGACAGGAATTATAAAAAAAAACATACACTTGTGATTTCTTTTAGGAGGATTCAGGAGTTCCCATATATTACATTCTTAGAATGGCATTTGTTTAAGTACTATTTATGAAAAATTTATGCTGAACAAAAACTAAGTAACTCTTAAAAAAATAATAATAATAAAAAATACCTTGTTTAAGTTTACATTCCGTAAATACTGTAAATTCTGTGCTGGCTGAGGTCGGATACAGATTTTTTAACTTATTTATTGACTTATGATATATTCTGCCCTTTTTGCATTTCCTTGATTTTTTTTCAAATCCCTAAGAAACCCCACTAATTCAGATTTCAACCCTAATAGTTATAGTGTTTAAGTGCAATTATTGAAATGAATGGTTTTTCCCAGGCTTATCCAGTCTTAAAACCAGTCGCTGCAAAGACATAATTAAAGTTCAAACTCACGGCTGCCGATTAATGCCAAAAAAAAAAAAGCATAATGTGCAGAGGCAACAATTAAAAAATATTTAATTGAATGCAACAATTACAATTACAACAATTGGCAGCGGCGGTTCGAAAGAACGGCACGACCTCGACATGCAAAGCCGCCGCTCTCCCCGTGGAGAGCGTTCGGCCGAGAGACAGAGTAGAGCCGGCTTGGCTTTCGTGAGAGACCATAACGGCTTTTACTGTTAGCCGGGCCAAGCTGACGATCGCAGCAGCAGCTGACTTCAGTCTGCCGCTCGCTTGGCTACAAGGCGGACGCACTAGCTCCTCTTCTGCTCTCCAGCCGCTTTCCAAGTCACTAAACCCGTTCGCGATCGTCGCTCTCGTTTCGGACTCCGACTCGGACTCGGACTCGAACTCGTATTCCGTTTGCGCATGCGCCGCCACCTCTGAGTGCTCCGAGTGCCGCAGAGTGTTGTGTTGTTTCGTAACTCGTGTCCCAGTTTCGCTTCGGCGTTCGCTTTTCATTTCGTTGCGCTGGAGTCGCCGCCGCCGCCATCGCTCGCTTGTTGGCCAACCGAAATGCAGCATTGAGTCAGAGCCACAAAGCGAACAAAATTAAGCGGCCAAGTGATGTGCAATCGACTCGATCCGCCGACAGGATTCAGTTTGGGATTAAGACAACAGCAGCCACCGGCCGGAGCATGAGATCGCATGTGACCGTTTACAGGGCACCAGAAACTGCACCGCCGCTAGCACCACCAGCATCCAGCTACGCTCCGCTGCGATACCATCAGCCGCCGCCACCTCCACCGCAGCATCATCATCATCATCCGCTGAGTCACTGGCCTGGAGTCCAGCCAGCAGCACCAACCCCGGCTCCTTCGCAAGCCGCTCCGGCCTACAGACTTCACCATGGTCACCCGCCGCCCAGCTGGTCTTCAGCTCCTGCGGCAGCGGCGACACCAGCCCAGCCAGGTAGCTACGGCGCCATGGTCAACCAGCAGCGGATCAACGAGTGCGCCGGCATACCGCTCATCTCGAATGCCTCCACTCACTTGTCGCCTGCTCAGCGCCAGCGTCTGTTGAGGAAATCGGTTTCCAAATCTCCGCAAGCCTGGCCACCTGGCGGAGCCTCCATGTCGCAGCTGGCTGTGCACGCCCAGGGAATGCCCTTGCTGCAGCAGAATGGAAAGCAACATCAGCACATACAGCAGCAGCATCACCATCACCATCATCATTCACACCACCCGCATCCCGGGCCGCCCAATTGGAGTGCCTATCAGGCGATGACCTCTCCCGGCTTTAAGCTAACGGACAAATCACGGGTTCTGCGCTACCAAAACTCTGCACCGCCGGTGCTGAGTAGCAGCAGTAGCAGCCAGGAGAAACCACAAAATGGTGGTGCCAGCTGCCAGGATCAGGGGAATTCATCTCCGTCTGAGACCTGTCTGCCGCGGATTATCAAGCCGCGTAAGCGACGCAAGAAGGATCGCAAGCCGGGCAACGGATTGCTACTCAAAATGGAATCGGATATGCAGCCCAAGATGACCAATCAGAGCGATGGCTATTTGGTGGGAGGAGGAGGAGGAGGAGGAGCCGGAGGATCCTATCACCTGCCGCCCGGCATACTGCAGCACGATCACACGCATGGCGTTTGCTTTTGCCGCGAATGTGACCCTCTGCGCTCTCTGTGGGATTACCCGCTGCGTCGCTCACTGTCCGATGCCTCGTCCAGCGAACAGGGTGGCGGCAGCAGCAAGGAGTCCTCCACATCCACATCCTCCACCTCGTCCACGCACAGCTCGGACAGTTCGTGTGACAGTTCCATTTGCAGCCAGAGCCTGCCCTGCTCAGCGTCCATGGAGGAGAGCACGGAGGAGTTTGCACCCATCACCGGGGACAGCTGTCGGGCGGATAAAGTGGGCGTAATTGGTTCCCAGCGTAGCCATCCGAGTGCCGTGACCATGCCCTCGCAGTGCCTAAGCGATGATTCCGGCTACGGTGACATCCTGAGTGGCATCAATATTGCCAACGATCTGTTTGGCAATTGTTTCCGAGGCGGTAAACTAGCGAACGCCTCCTCCGCCTCCTCCTCGATTTCCGCCCAGGCAGAGACCCTGTTGGATGAGAGTCTCAATGAGATATCGCGCAAGCTGATCGAGACTTGCAATGCGGCCGATCAGGCGGTGCTGGAATCGGGACAGGGATCGGGAGCAGCCAGCGACAGCGGCTTGGATAGCGCTGGCAGTCACAGCTGCGATTCGGGTCTCGTCTTTAACTTTGAGCATTTGAATCTGACGGATGTGACGCCCACAGCCTTGGATTTTCTTGTGGATTGCAACAATAACAATAACAACAACAATACCAGCAACAACACCACTAAGAGCTGCAGCAACAACTGCCTGGGCTTGGTGTGGCGTGGCGGAAGGCAAGCAAATGCAAGCGGAGGTGGCAGCCACGATGACAGCCAAGTGGCAGCTGCCAAACTGGGCCCAGACAGCCGGGCCACACCCGCCAGGCTGATCTTGGGCACGGTGGGTAAGCTGAAGCCAGCGTTTTCCACCATCTCGTGACGACGACGACAATGGAAAATCAAATCAAAACCGAAGAAGAATGAAAACAGCCTAGGTCCCCAGCGCGTGGGCGGTTTTTGATTGGGAAATTTGAGTCTACCGAAAGCATTTGGTAGGAGTTTCTACCAAAAACCAATAACCAACACCCAAGCCCAAGTTGCATAATCCCAGCGAAGCGAGCAAAGAAAGAAGAAAACCCATTAAATGGGGGTACAAAGCACATGTGAGACGATCATCACATCATCATCATCATCATCATCATCATCAACTCCGCCGAACAGCAAACTGCGATCAACGATCATCGGAGCGAAAAACAAAAGGCCAACAAGAGTTGACCAAATGCAGAGGCAGGCAAGCAGGCGGATGGATGGATGGATGGATGGAAGCGATCCCAACTAAAACCGAAATGGGAAAAACTATATGAAGACAGGCCGGGACTGGGGGCTGGAAACCTTGTACATACCACATACACACTCCGGCACCGATTCCGTCTACGAATCCCACTTCCACTTCCATTTTAACTTTCACTTTCACTGCGCGCAGCGACGGCGACGGTGGCGTCGTTTTGTATTTCTGTATTTTTAAGATACATTTTTTTCTTTTCTTTTTCTTTTTGCCAAAAGACCACAACAGATGCGAAGGAGTGGGAGCTACGGGGTTACGGGGGAAAGGGTGCGACTCTTATGCAGATTTTGTGGCGCAAAAAGAAGAAGAAATTGTAGAAATCGTGTGGAAATCACATGCGAACCTAATAACTATACCCGTATATCTTTGTATCTCTGTATCTCTACCCTATACACATACCCTATACATTTAATTGAAGTTGTTATTTGTGCATTAACGTAATCCCTTCAGGAGAGAAAGAATAGTAGCTTAGGGTCTTAGCATATCTTACGAGTTTAAGCCACGTTCCTACCATGTTAGTTTTGTGTTTATTTTTTATATAGTTTTTGGGTTCTTCTTAGAGTAATATCTGGTTTTAGTCGGTTTGGTTTCTTTACTTAGTTCGTAATCGAAGCGCTACAACGTGAACTTTTATAGCTGATAAGTTTGCCTTTAGGAACACATAGAAAGGATCTCTCTGGTGGTTTTTATTAGAGTCTTAAATGTTGGTTACAAAATTGAAATCATTAACTAATTGTTTATGCAATGCGTTTCAGAATTGAAGCAGAATTAACTTCTGTATTCAGATAAAGTCTTTCTGAAATGCATTGCAGCAGAGAACTGAAGGAACACTTATCTGTTTTTCATAGAATATTCATCAGTTTGGCATTCATTCTCTCACTCGGATTCATGGGTTTATCTATCGCGTTATGTTTTCAAATTAGTTAACTTAAGTTTGCTCCTTAAACAAAATCTGGTGCACAATTAATTCCAACTGATGAGATGATCGCCAAGCATAAAATCTAAATCTGAAAATCGAGAGCAGCCCTAGTTACCTGCTTAGCTGTTGTTGTGCTGCCGAGTTGGCGAGTAAAAGTTTTCGCCTTTTTCTCTTTTCTTTTTAATTAAAAGAAACTCACGAACAACGCGCGCTCGCGCGCACAGAAATTGCTTGAAGTTTTTCCGCTCGGCTCGACTTTGGCTTTTCTTGGGGAATCGTGTGTTGGCTCAGAGTCTTGGTCTCAGCATCAGCATCAGCATTTTCTGCTATTGCCGGTGTGGAAAATGTCACAGATTTTCCATTGGCAGCAGGTTCCGGCAGTCAGGCAGTTAGTTTGTGTTACCATTCCCCAGTTAGAAATTACCACTCAAAGTTAATTTATTTAATTAATATATAAATATAGATTTTCACTAGTTCGTATTGTGTTGTGTGTACTCTATCGTTTTTGCACAAATAACAATAAATTTATAGTCTGTAAAGCCCCCTCCCTCACTCATATACAATATGACCAACTTATTTATTTTGATTAAGCCCGAACGAGAACTCAATAAAAAGTGTAAACAAAAATGTCAAACAAAAAGAAATTGATTGCTGTTTTGATAGCCCCAAAAAAGAGGCACACCACAAACTCTGGGTATATATTGTTGAAAATACTTGTTGAAAAGGCCCACAACTCTCGCATCTTCTAATGAGGCACGTTTGAGCCGACTTTTAAGCCGGAAAAGCAAACAGAACGTAGGCCCAAAAGCACTTGGAACCGCAACGAACCCCCCATCCCTTGGGATGCACCACTCGAAAATGAACTTTCCAAACATTAGCCGGCTGCATTGAGATTTAAAAAGCCAAGTGGGGGAACCTCTGGTGGCTGGAACCACCTTTCACCTGGATGAATCTTCTGGTGGTGCCTGGCTTTCGCAAAAAGATTAACCGCTGTCATAACCGTAACCGGCAAATTAATTTCTGGGCATTTTGTGCCCGTCATTTGGCTAATTAATGTCTCCATTTTAGGGTCTCATTTTGATGTTGAAGTCGGAGAGGAGAGCTGGGGTTCTTGAGCGAGAGGTCTAACTGCTTGTTAAGACGCCACTTTTCCGGCTCGATTTCAGCTCTGCTCTTCTTTCGTCTTTCCCAACGGAACGGAGGTCCGAACTTGGACCGCTCCGGACCCCGAACCCGGACAGCAGACAGCGGGCAGCGGACGCGAGGAGGAGCGGCGTTCGCGCGTTGAGTGGGTCAGTGGACAATTGGGTCATTTGCAACACTGTTTGCGCCATCAGCCATCACAGCTAGCACCACCGGGGGGAGCAACAACAACAACAACAACAACAACGGTGGCTAATGTGTTTTGGCTACGTCAATAAATGCGTCGCGTTGTTGTGTTCTCGCTGCCGCGTTGTTGCTGCTGCTGCTGCAGCCATAAGACCATAGATATTGCCGCTGGCCAACGAACCGGGCCATCTTTCTTAGCGTCGTCTTCCAACATGCCAGCCTTTTTTTTTCTCTCTCTCTGTTTTCCTTTTAGCGTCTGAAATTTAATTGTTTTTCCTCACCTTCCTTTGCTACTGTGCGGGTATTCCAAATTTGTCGTTCTATTTGTGACGGTTTTGCATAGAAAATAATATGGAACTTTTGGTTTTTGTTAGGTTTGTATTTTATTTTATTTGAGAATGTTTTTTTTTAAACCCTGTTCCTAAAGGATACAAGATTGTGACAGCTTAGATTATATTATAAACAATAGATTTCAGAGGCTAAAAGAACCTAGAGCTACCAATTTTGGTGACTAAGTTCTTATCTGTCGCTCGTAGATCTCATAGAGTAAATTTTGTATGGGCTCATAGCTAAATTTATCTTAATTTAATTATTTTTCAATAACATTGTTCTTCTTTAGCACTGTTTTATTTAAGTTTTTCATAAATTTAAGCATTTAAGCAACAAAGTAAATTAGCTATGGGTATCTGTCAGTCGGTCACATTCGACTGTAGCTTTCCTACTTGTTTTGAAATTTTCGAATAGTTTTTTTAAAGGAGAATTTTTGAAGACTTAGAAGGGATCTTTCTTATAAATATTTATACATTATTTCTTAATTTTTTTTACTTGTTAAAATAAAAAACTATATGTTAATATATATTGAAATCAGCTTAATAGTTTTAAAAGAAGGATTTTGAAGATTTACAAGGGATCTTTTTTATAAATATATATATGAATTATTTCTTAACTTTTTTTATTTGTTAAAATGAATACTATATATTAAAATATATTTATATTTATATAAATCAGTATCAATATCTATCGATTAGGGTGTTCACGTGACAAAAAGAGGAAGGAAAACCTACTTTGCTGGGTCACTAGTACTTCTCCTATTTACTGTCCCCCTTTTTCCCCCCTAACGAATTGGTCTTGCTGCTTTTCCGCCAGACTTTTCTTTGGCTAGAAATTAGCATTTCGCCATGAAATTGAAAGTTTCATTTTCCAATTAACTTGGCCAGTTCAGTGGGACACACAAACACACACCAGCACGAGCACCAGCACCGGCAGTAGTTCATCATCATCATCATCGCTGTCGTCGTGCGTCCGTCCACATTGCCCAAGTTCCGATCCTAACTTCCTCTGTACACAGACCCAAAAAAAAAAGCAGTTAATCCAAATAAAGGCCAAATGTCTACGAAAAAGGTTACGCAAAATGTCAAACAGTTAAGAATTCAACTTCCTAACGGCCACAAATGTCATTATTACATTTATTTTCCACTTTTAATGCCGTCTACTCGTTCGCTGGGTCGTCTTAGTTGGCTTTTTTTTTGTTTCTCCTCTTATTTTTTGTTGGTCGGTCGCGTTGTTGTTGATTTTCTTTTTAGCCATTCTCGTGCTGACTCGGATTTAGATTTTCACAGACAATCGCCCGGCTTGCTACTTGTCTCTGGGCCATTAGCTGTAGTGTATCACCACAATTCATGATTCATGAGATGAAGGGCCTTCTTTGGTGGCAGAAAATGGGAGTTCATGTTGGGCAATGTTTAAATTTGATTGTCTGTGAAGATACAGAAAAGATACAGAAGAAGAATTCATTAAAGTTTTGCAGTTCCCCTCTTTCTTTGGCTGGGAATTTCGGTCTAATTCTTACTCGAAAACTACCTGATTTTGATGTTCCTATTAAGTAAAACACCTTGACGATTTACTGCCCCAGCCATAACTTGCTTTTGGTTATTTAACGCTCATCTGATGCAAAAACTTGGTTAGGTCAGACCTACAGAACTGCATAATAATTAGGTTGCATTTTTTTCCGATTATGAAGCTTGATTAGGTCACAAGTTACGAGAATGGTCAGTCAGTTGGTCATTAGAACCAGGAGCTTAGCCCATCATCTTGCCCCATCCAGTATCCAGTGGCACAAGATCTCGAGATGCATGGCTGCAGCCTCAAATGACGAAATCGTTTGAGAGGCGGGGAGGCGACGGGGTCTCTAATGTCGCCTGTGACGTAAACTTCTTTGGAAAGAAAGACTGGACACTCGGACCCATAAATCAAGTAGTGGACGACGGAGTGCAGCCAAAGGGCTGTGGCTGGCCGTGTTAACGCTTATGTCTTTCTGGCATTTGTGAGCGGCTTGTGCTGTCGTTGTAACCTATTATACTCTATCAGAGTGGAGTATATCTCATACAGGATGAGGAATCTGTAAGAAAACAGAAAGCTTAGATGGGAAGCATATTTAAAGAAAAAAACTTTGAAAAAATAAGAAAATTCCCTATATAGTCACTATATTTTGGTTTTTTGTAGATAGTAAGTTTTATAGCAGTAATTTTTATAGATAGTAATTTTTATAGCAGTAATTTTTATAGATAGTAATTTTTATAGCAGTAATTTTTTGACGTATTAAAATTGAAGTCTAAACTTTGCAAGTTAAGGAGGAGCTTAAGGAGCAACTTTAAATAAATAGAAAATACCCTTTATAGTCATATATATTTTGGTTTTCTATAGAAAGTAATTTTAATAGCAGTAATTTTTATAGCAAACATTTTTATATCAGTAATTTATATAGCAGTAATTTATTACGTATTAAAATTAAGTCTAAACTTTGCAAGTTCTTGATAAACCAACAGTCGAAACTAGCCTTTGTTTCAGCCAGATTGGATCACTATATATCCTATAGATATAGCCATTGGAAATATCGGAACAATTATTGTCAATCGTAAACCCTCTAAATTTTTAAGGGTATTCAGATTCTATGACTTTATAACCGACTTTTCCATCTTGTTGTAACATATTCTTCTGCCTTTTTTGTGTCCGCTCACGAAATGAGCACAACATGAATTAATTTTTTGTCTGTTTCTGTTTCTGGCTTTTTTCCGTTCGCCACTTCGAAGCATACTGAGTGGCCCACCGTTGTCTGTACAAATTTTGTGGCTCTATGTAGGTTTATAACTCGTCTGGGCTTTATTGTTATTGCCGCTTTTCTGCCTGATGATGACGACCGACGTCTTTTGTTGCTGTCTGTGCTGCATATGACGATGCTGCTGCTGCTGCTGCTGCTGCTTCTGCTGCTGCTGCTGCTGTTACCTAATCGTTTAATTGGCTTAAGTCAGTTGATCTCTTTCCCACCTCCGGTTTGGCCCTTTTTCTCAATTTTCGGCATTTACTTAATTTAATTTTTATGACAACACTTTGTGCTTTGTAATGCATTTTAAACGCATCGCGGCGTCATCGATTCCCACACAACGTTTTTGCCGATTTAGTGGGGCATGCCGAATTTCAAGAGTGGAAAGAGGAAGTGGGGTGAAAGGGTCAAAGTTAGCGACTATACAATTACCCTGTAAAAGTTGGACTACTTTGTTTGGCAAATTTAAAAAAAAATGTAAACAGATCTGGAACTGCCTATGTCAGTATCCTTTTGCCAACCAAAAAACCCCATTTATCCAGTTTTCAGCTAGAACCTATTGGGAATTCTAATGCAATAACAGCTATGAAACGAAGCACTTGTGTGATGTGAAATTTAATTAACTTTTAAATATCCAAAATATTTGACTTATTTATATTTTAAATTGCATGAGTTTTATCATATTATATTTAATTGAAAACTTGTAATTATATTGATTAGTTAGTGGGGAGTTTCCAAGTGTATTGTTAATTGTTTTTAATTAGAAACATTTTATTATTTTGATTAATTAGTAACTCATCACTTTTTTATTTTTATTTTAATTTTTTTTAAATCAAAAACTGACAACAAACTTTTAACTATTTTGATTATTTTAAATAAAAAACTGACAACAAACTTTTAATTATTTTGATTAATTAGTGATGAGTTTCCAGTCATAGAATTATTAATGAGTTTCCACTCACCCAATTTTAAATATAAATAAATTCTACTGCATATATTTTGGAGATTTATTTTAAATAAGGGCCCTTCTGGCCCAATATACCCGGCTTTCGCCTCCATTTAAGTATCGCTGAGGATGACAAAACGGCTAACAAAAAATGTATTAAAGCCGAAATGGTTTATTTATATAGCGAAACCGGTATTTATAACTGCAATTGGGAGTGAAGAAGCGGCCGACGCGATGATGATGATGATATTAGTGCCAAAAATTATAATAGTGAGGGCAACAGCAACAAAAAAAAAAAAAACAGCTGACGATTTGGAGCTCCACCTCGTTTGTCCGCCTTTTGTGAATGCTAACTGTTATTTCGGTTACGAAATGTGAACTTTTTTCTTTTTTTTTTTTTTGGCTTTATACACGTATTATTTTGTGCTTTGTCATGGCACAGCTTTTTCCGTTTTTATTTTCGTTGCTTGTTGCTTGGCCGATTCGTTGGTTTTTTTTAGTTTTTTAGTTTTTGTGTGTGTGCCTTTTGTGGAGTAATTCGCATAATTGGCCCATATTTCTTATAAATATGCAACAGAAATCGGAAATGTTTTCGTCTCGTCTCGCCTTTATTATTGTTTTAAATGCGGAAGTGAGCTTACAGCCTGTTTTCGTTTCGTTTTCGTTTCATTTTCGGTTTTTTTCTTCTCTTCGTCTCTCTTTTTTTGGGGCTGACTGGAGCTTATCAAGGTTGTTGTTGCGTAAAAGGAAGTGCAAATGGTTAGAAAGTTTTATGCCCAGGGAAGTGCACTGGGGGAAAAAGTATTTCCTGCTTTAACTATACTAAAAAAAAGCCCTAGATTTCTCCAAGTTCTTAATTAAAAAACTTGAAAAATATTGCAAAAATGCAGCTCAAAAATAGCTTTGTTATTAAGGTAAAAAGTTCAAAATTTATAATTTATTAGTTCCTCAAAAAGTGAAACTTGAATAATTCCAATTTCGCCAAAAGTGATCGTTAAAAAGAAAAAAAAAAAACAACGGACAGTTATAACCGAATATGTCCAATTGATCAAAGCGAAACTCAAGAGAAAATATTTTTGGGCCTTTTTAGCTGCTTAAGATTTGGGAATAATTTGTACGATTATGCATTATATAAAATATAAGAAAAATTTCACTTAATCTAAGGCAGAAATTTTGAATTTCGGTGTAATTGAAATTTGTACGATTATACATTGTATAAAATATAAAAAAATTTCACTAAATCTAAGGCAGAAATTTCGAATTTTGGTGTAACTGAAATTGCAAATTTAGAAAGAGTTTTATGCATTATGCTTTTATTTATTTATTTATCAATAGCTTACAATTAATTTAAGATTGATTCAATTTTAGATTTTAGCTTTTTAGTTTAGTTTTTAATATTGTAGAGAATTAACTTTAGGCAGTCAGATGCAGTCGACTTTACACCCTTTGTGCAAGTGTGGAACTTGGCTGGATAATTTCTTTCGGTCCGGGGGCTTGGCTGGAGAGGACGCCCCTTGGCTGGATGGCCCATTACAGGCTGTGTCAATGTCAGCAGGCGGCAGGCGGCAGGCAGAAGGCAGTAGGCAGTTGTCTCGTCGCCGCTTTCCATCTGCGGGAGAGAGAAAGTATCCACGGCGACGGACGCGAGTGCGCGCAAAGATTTAAAAGTGGATCAGCGAAAGAAAAATAAACGTAACCAAGCAGCGTGCGGCATTGTTGGACGATCGCGTGAGCTTGCCCCTGCCGCCTCCAACGAAGATGCTGCCAATGCCTGCCTGCCTGGCCTGGCAGCCTGCACCCGGAAAAAATTGTAACCAACATTAAGATTAGTGTTTTAAGATCAAGTATATCTTGATTTTAAAGAAATTTAAAGAATTCTATCAGGAAATCAAACAGTCAAGGAAATATTTAAGGTATTTTCAAAGTATTTTCAATTTTTTCGACAAATTAGGAGCTTCAAAAAAAAGGTTTTCATTAATAGGAGATACATAAATATAACTCCCAGATGTTAATAATTCTTTTTTACTTAAATTATATTATAATTCGATGACTTCCTCGGCTAATTCAGAAGGTATTCCTTAAAAGTTGATGGGTAATAACAAATATTTCTCCCATATCTGATCTATAAATGTAAAAATAAATAGACTTTTTTCTGCGTGTTTCTACCACAAACATAGCTCCGTGGAAAGAAAGCCCACGCCAGTGTCTGCAACTTCAACTTCAACTTCGACTGTCGATGGTGGTACGTACCGGTGGCGTTGGGATGTTTGGTGCTATAGCTTCGATACCGGAGCTACCCCGGCTGTTGCCGCTCGCTCGTCATCCGCTCGCCTGTGCATAATCACTGTGCGCGCACATTTTCAATTGATTTTCCATGTGACGCAGCACAATTGGAGTCTTTTGAATATATATATATATATGGATGGCGCTCACGATCAGCCGCGATATCGGTGGATCGGTGGAGCCACTGCAAGAAATGCATCGGCCGAAATGCCGTCCAACTGGTTTCCCACACGCAGACACATCCATATATCCATATGCATGGACATGGGAACCCACAGTTTCGGGCAAAACTCTAGGGATTTGAAAGGGTTTTGCCTTTGAAAAGGTATTACTGAGATCATTATCACCAAAATTACATAGTAACCAAGAGAGAAAATAAATTAAATACAAAATTTGTATAGATCATTGTGAAAAACTGAAATTAATTGTTTCAGTAAGGATACAAATTTAAAAGATTGGAAAGAAAAGGTTTCTTATGTAGGCTTAAAGCTATAATAGGTTTAAAATAGTATCGGTAATTCCTTAAATTGTTTCATTTATTTTTAATTAATGTGTTATTCTTTTATTTATGGGTTTGGTGAAAATTAGTAAGAAGAATATTGGAAAACTGAAAATAGTTAGAATAGGATTACTAAAAGAGAGAGAGAATACTTAAAGAGAATTAAAATGCAAGTTCTTTAAAATGATTTAATTTAAAACAAATTTAAGAAATGCAAGCTTTTATTTTATTAAAATTTTTTTTACACAATGTCTTACTATTCTTCATTTTATGTGGTACATGGTAGAAAAACTATAGGTTAACATTGCAAAATGTTAAAAGATTTATTTCTAGATTAGTGTTGTCACAGGAACAGTACCCTTTCATACCCATATAAAGTTACCATTAAAAACAATTGTTTAATGCTTAAATTTAATTATTTTTTTTATAAACAATATTTGTTTATTTATGTTATGAAAACTGTAATTAAATTACAGTAATTAAACATGACGAAATAAGTTAGTAAATGTTTCTAGTTAAATGTGGCTGGAAACAAGTTGAGCAACACTAGCAACACATGTTGAATAGGCTTTTAGGTACAGTAACTTTTGGTTACCAAAGTACCGTGTATAAAATTTAAAATGAAACATGGCAAAAAGCACAAGTTTAACGAATTTGTACTGTCAAATCAGCAAAGTTACTTATTGTTTACAAGAACATCATCAATTTTTCTAATGGTAATTAAATATTATCTTTAGCTTTAATTTTTATAATTTATGCTATTACTTTGGCCTCCTCTGTCCTGTGCGTGTGTGTGTGTATGGAGTGCCTCTGAAGTGCACCTTAAATTGTCTTTCATTATTATGATTTTAATGCCAGATTGTCTTAAGTGGAAGCATCGCATCGACGGCGACGACAACGACGACGACGATGGCAATGGCGACCAAAGTGGACTGACAGGCAATACCAGTCATTGCGGCCAGAAAACAGAAAACGGCGAACCTGCAACTTGCAACTTGCGATCGCTGCTGAACGCCATTGAACATTGGCAGTCAATCGATGGTGTTGTGGTTGTTGCTGTTGTTGGTTGGAGGAAAAAAAAAACTGGTGCAAATGAAACAAGTTATCTAATTGCTGTGCTCGCAGAAGTGTGGCAAGTGGCGAGTTGACTTTTGTTTTCTATTCGGAGTAGGCCTCCACTTCACTCTGCACTCCTCGATCTTCAGGCATGTTGTGCATACGAAATTGTTGGCCAACACCGACACCAACACCAACACCAACACCAACACCAACACACACACCAAACAGGCTTCCTCTGCATCGGCCTGGCCTCTTGGCGTTTTTAATCGCACCAAATTTCAATTTGAATTTCACTTTCTTTTTCGATACGCTCACTTGGGTTTTTGCCTTTCGAACTTTTGTTTGTTTGTTGTCTTTGTCTCTGCGCATTGTTTTTCTCTTCTTTTTTTTTGTGTATATATACATATATATTTACTTTTTTTTGCTATTGCTATTGTATTTCAGTTCGTTTCTTTTTGTTTTCAAATGCAGCTAGCAAGCAGCGACCATGAAAACTTTTGGATAGAAAGGGGTTTCTAGCGGTGCCCCCGGGGGGAGGGGGAGGGATTTACACCAAAAATCAGGAGAAAGGGGGCCTATAATCTGGGCATAATCTAGGGAGTGGGAGGCGCACATGGGCCGCGACACGACATGGCGTGACATCAGGAGAATATTGAACCATCATCCACAATGGCACAACTTTGACTTAACCGTGTCAAGAGAGAGTAAACATAATTGATATGCATCCATTAGGCCATTAATCTTGATTGTGTGTCGATGGATTTTTAAAGATTATTGAGATCAAGTAAAATTAAGTCAAGGATCGGGGATTTTTTAAGAAATATTCCTCCGAGAAAAGTACATAACAGAAATGTTTAAAAAAAAGAAGATTAGATACCATATTAGGCTAAGCAGCCGGCTAGATTTTGAGTCTCTTCAAAAAGCTTATTTTTCTAATTTTATACCAATTTTTAAACTTTGAAACTTCAAAAGCGCTACTTATACATATATTAAAATTTATAAGGTGTTTAGAGAAAATTACACAATCTTTAAAACAAGAAAAGTTTAAACAATATTCAATGAGTTTACGAAAGAATAGTTCATAATGGATACTTAAAAAGTGTTCAATGCTTTGACATATTTTAATAGTGCATTAAGAAATCTATTAACTAAGGTCTGTTTTTGGTTTTATTTGTATTTAATTATTTTTTAAGTAGTTAACTTTCCACATTCCACTTCCCTTTGGACTCACCACAAGGTCCACAATACACATATCTATCTTCTTGCCCCACCTGCCCCCGGCAACACTCGAAAGTGTGGCACGCTTCGCTGGCTATACAAATTTGTTTTCAAATTTCGTTGATCGCTTTGTTTTCCCAAAGTGTTTGATGTGTGTGTCGTCTTTTGTTACACACCTGTCCCAATGGGGTAATCACTCACAAATTCGGTGAAATTATTTACCAGGCGTCAGCCCACTCTGCGGTCGGGAGTTTCGAGTGGATGCGTGGGCGTACCGCAATTGGGTAAAAGTTTCATAATTCACCATTACCTCTTTTAAGTGTGCCCCCAACACCTTTAACCTACTCTTCACCAAGGAAACTAAACACGCAGAAAAAGTTACTTTTCATTTTTTTTTTGTATATTTCCATAAAAAAAATAAAATAATAATGTTAAATGGTTAAAAATCATTACTGCGGATTTGTAACCATTTAAAAAAGTGTCCAAAAGTATGCAATTAATTGTGTAGTTCCCAAGTTTATGCAGAGTTGTTTTCCTTACGTAGGATAAACTAATTTTTTATATTTTAATTCCACATAATTAATAATATTTTAAAATTTTCGTTTATAACTGGAAAAATAAATACATTTTTGTAATTTTTTTTCCAAATCCGAGTTTAATTCGATTTACATCGATGATTTTTGCACTAATCGCAGTGTGTCATCGAAATCTGTTTTCTGTTTTCCTTAATGGCAAAGATTTTTTGAATAGTGTAACTACTGCTACTGTCTCCAGCCAACACCACCACCAAACACCTCTTATTGAGGTGCTATTTGCCTACAATAGTTGGCATTGAGTTCGTTGTCGAAGTCTCTCAGCCCGTTTTGTAATTCTCGCACTTTAGTTTATACTTGAACTCGCCCACACGCTCGCACACACACCCACACATACTCGTTACGTTGATCTTCTTTCCATCCTTTTGCCGTTACTTTGCACTTTGTGGTGACTCAGCTTCGGTTGCGTCTTCTCTGCGATTTTTGTTGCGCCCGTGCCAATTAAATAACCATTTTGCATAATTAAAGAGCAACGAGAGAGTGGTAATAGGAGGAGAGGGTCCTAAAAAACAAATTGTACAATTAAAATGCAATCAAAGCTGTGTTAATGTAGTCATTAAAAAGGCTGTCAGCAAAAAAAAAAAAAAAAACAAAAAAAAAACAAATAAAAACGAAACAAAACAACCGAAAACAAAACAAGGCGCAGACAGCAAAGGCAGCAACATCAACGAAAGCAACAACAACATTATGAACAAAAATCACAAAATTTATTAAAAAGTGAAAGTTTTTAGCCGACGACTTTGCCCCGTTCGTCCGTTTGCACAAAATTACCAGAGGGAAAAAGAAATGCAAAAACAATCAACAAGTCTGCGAAGCAAAACAAAACAAATCAGCAAAAGACCCGCGGAGAGCGCTGCGTTGTGACCGGAGAGCGAGAAGAGACGGAGTGGGCTAGAAAAGAGCGTGCCGCCAAGAGAGCGAGTGCAGAGGGGAGAGCGAAGAGTTGAGAATTCAAATTCACACACACTGTGGCGCCAGGTCGCCTCTCTGCGGAAATATGTTGTTGTAAGCAGGCTGGAAAGCTACCAACACGACGACGGCTGCCAACACGATGAACGGCGGGGGGGTGGTTCGCAAGATCTTCCAACAGCACCAGCACCCCCACCCCCATCCGTACCAGCAGCCCCGATCGCACTTGCTGCCGTCCCTGCTTCCGAGCCCGTACATGCAATTGCACCCGCAGTTCCTGCCCAATCCGGGCCACCCGGGCCAGTGTCGCACGTTCTACTCCCAGACGTCTCAAGTCAACCGCAGCACCGCAGCCTCGGCGCCCGCCCGTAAGTGGTTACCTCGCCACCAGTGATGGTACGGCACTTTTCCAGGTACTGAATACACGAAAGGTACACAGGCATAGTCTGCGGTTTCCATTGCACTTTGCCTCTGATTCTGGTTTCCTAAGCTCCCAGTTTAACACTAATTTAAATGCTATCTATGCTTTGTAACCACACAGACTCGACATCTCTGCTGGACTGCGCACTGCTCTTTGGCATATGCAAAAGCCGTAGCAGCACCTGACCGACTGGTGGTGTTATTGCGGTGGGGCAAGCCAAAGGCGGAAGCGATTTGATTGCTTGTGCATGTCACTTTCACCGCTTGCAAACTTTGAGAACCCGCCACCGGGGGGAGTATCACGGGTGAATCGGGGTAAAAGTGGTTGTGGGAGAATGTGGATGGAGCCATCGCAGTGTGTCACTGGGCTATAGGAGATTATACCCGGGGTTTCAGTATGCGTGTGTGTGTTCCAAGTGATAATTTCATAATCTCTCGCCTTCACCCGACTAATGCTAACCGTGCATCCGTGACTTTTCTTCTCTTTGCAGTTACCGTCAATCCACCGCCCCAGAGGCCCTGGCTGCCACTGGCCAAGCCCAACAAAACGCGACCAGCCTGTAAGTTATAATTAAGACTCTTAATGGCCCCACCGAGCGGGCAGCAACAAGAATTTTCTATTAGCCCCAGTTGGCTTGACAAGTTGATCCCATTTTACTTTAATCGATAAGTAATATTGCAGATTTATTTATATAAGTGAGAGTTTATGTTGCTTATTTATGCTTATATTTAAGTTTTATTACATTAATGTTTTCTATTCTAGTCAAGTTTTATTTTAAATACTTTGCATTTTATTAAAATCTGTGTAATCGAAATAATTGTTGAAAATAATCGATTAGAGAGTTTCAGTTACTTATATTCATTTAGATGATTTAGTTTATCGATAATATTTCTGTTACATCTCTACAAATTTTTCCATTCTTTGGAAAAAATTTTGCTTTATTTATAATGTTTTTCTTATGATCAAAATATGAATAGGATACAAGTTATTTCCTATAAATACATCGTTTACTCAAACTTTAACCCCATAAATTCGATAAACATCAAACTTTTCTTCCTGTTTTTTTAGGCATTTTTACGGTCATGTGCTATAATGTACTCTGCGACAAGTACGCGACGCGGCAGATGTACGGATACTGTCCATCGTGGGCGCTGTGCTGGGAGTATCGGAAAAAGTCCATCATCGACGAGATTCGGCACTACGCGGCGGACATTATTAGTTTGCAGGAAATCGAGACGGAACAGTTCTATCACTTTTTCCTGCCGGAGCTCAAAAACGATGGCTACGAAGGCATCTTCTCGCCCAAGTCGCGAGCGAAGACCATGTCCGAGTTGGAGCGGAAGTATGTCGACGGCTGTGCGATATTCTTCAGGGCGTCAAAGTAAGTGATGACATAAATATGTGGATATTTGAATAAGAAGCGGAACTAACGCTGAATAATTCCTCTCTGGCAGATTTACGCTGATCAAAGAGCACCTGATCGAGTTTAACCAGCTGGCGATGGCCAATGCCGAGGGCTCCGACAACATGCTGAACCGCGTGATGCCCAAGGATAACATAGGCCTGGCTGCTTTGCTCAAGGTGAAGGAGAACGCCTGGGAGCCAATGTCCGAGGTGACGCAGATCTCGCAGCCGCTGCTCGTCTGCACGGCGCACATTCACTGGGATCCCGAGTTCTGTGACGTCAAGCTCATTCAGACAATGATGCTGAGCAATGAGCTGAAGACGATCATCGACGAGGCTAGTCACAGCTTCCGGCCCGGGCACAAAAACGACTCGAATGCCGTCCAGCTGCTGTTGTGCGGCGATTTTAACTCGCTGCCGGACTCGGGCGTGGTGGAGTTCCTTGGCAAGGGACGCGTCTGCATGGATCACTTGGACTTTAAGGATATGGGCTACAAGTCCTGCCTGCAGCGGCTGCTCTCGAATGACACCAACGAGTTCACGCACTCGTTCAAGCTGGCCTCCGCCTACAGCGAGGACATAATGCCGCACACCAACTACACGTTCGACTTCAAGGGCATAATTGACTACATCTTCTATACGAAGACGGGCATGGTGCCGCTGGGCCTGCTTGGGCCTGTCTCTAATGACTGGCTGCGCGAAAACAAGGTGGTGGGTTGCCCCCATCCGCACATACCCTCTGATCACTTTCCGCTCCTTGTTGAGCTGGAGCTGATGCACACGGCCAGCCAGCAGGCGCCCCCCAATGGGCTGATCAATCGCCGGTAGCAATAGAATCGGCGCGGCAGACCCACCACCAGCAACAGTACCACCACCTCCAGCACCACCACCCTGATGACGACGACGACGACGGCGCCGGCGTCCGCTCGGACGCTGGTCGCCGGCGGCGGTGGGGGAAGCGGTGGAAGTGGGTCTGGCACTGGGAGTGGGAGTGGAAGCGGAAGCGGCGGCGGCTTAGGAGGCCTAATGATACCAGGCGGCTACAGGGGACGCAGCTGCAGCAATAGCGGAAGCCAGCGTCTGGCAGCCGCACTAGGACCGGCGAGGAAGACAGCCAATCCTACTCAGCCGCCGGTTGATAAACAGGCATCCGCCCCGCATCCCTCTCCCAACTGACGTGGCGCTCTGCTCGCATCAAGATTCAGTTTTAGAGTTAGATACGATTTCGATTCTCCCCGGCCCCCCCTAAGTCCATTTACCATGCAAAACATCCCAAACAAACAACAACAACCCCCCTGTCCCCATCAGAGACCTAAGTTATAAGCTGACGACGTTGTGAAGGCTTCGCTGCTTTGTGCGCTGGATCGCAAAGTGCGTTCACCGATGCAACCACCCATTCATTCGCTAGGATCGTAATTGTAATAGGAAGGAATATATATCATTTACTTGCTGCACTCATTCTTCCGCGCTTCTTCTCATTTTAATTTTATCAACTTTACGTTTTCATCGAATAATAAATCCGTACATATACATATAATCTGCACACATGCATACATAAATCGTTTAACAGCCAGAGGAATATCCAAAAAGTGACCCCAAAACCCCCACTAAGCATTAAGTAAAAAGTAAAAATAGATTGTGTAAAAATTAAACAAGATCGTGAACACTTGAACACTGTGTGTAAACCGAACGAAAGAAACGAACACAACCTATAAAATGTGTACAGAAGAAACTATTCGAGCCACACAACAAATTCACACTATTATTGTCCCGGATACTGTTTGTTCGGATGTGCAAAAAGTAAAGTAGATCCTGTAACTAGTTGATAATACAGCGACGATTCTTGTAATGTAAAACATTAAATATATAGCACTTAATATTGATCGATCGGCCCTCATGTGAGGGTACGACTATATGGATGTTACAAAATCAAATCAAATATCTTTTTGGGGCCGAAAATAATACATAATAATGTATCGGGAAGTCAATACCGACTTGAGGTTTAACCAGAAGTCAGATGACCTTAAGTTAATATTTTATGTAATTTCCAGAAAAAAAAAATTTGGGAGACAGCTATGAGGGGAACAGAAGAGATTAAGAGTTATCCTTAGGTAACTTTGCGCCCCCTTGGATACTATGGCAAAATAATTTAATAACACCCACCACTATTGTGCATATGTAGACCTAAAATGAGATCTTATATAAATATAAGCTATGTACATATATGCGTGCAGCAAATAATACAAAATAAATGTCGCGTAAAGAGTATAATTATGTAAACTGATATAAAACTATGCGCCGTACATCGGCAGGAGGCGATCATCATTCATCGAAACCCACTCACCATAAAGTAAATAAAGTAAAGAGAGTATCAAATGTACAAAATGTTATATATATTTTCTTTAGAGGCACTCGTTATTGTGAGAAATATTATATATTTTCTTTAGGTTATTGTGGGAAAGGCTTCTCCAATGGCCATATTCTCTTCGAAACGATTGGCTATTGGTATCCAAAGCTTTTTACAGCCAAGCTGCAGCATCTCCAAATTTCCAATGATATATAGACCCCAGCGTGCTCGGGAAAGAGCCACACAAACTCGATTTGGTTGGCGAAGGAAACCGATTTGGCCAGATGGATTGCTGCGCACCAGAGAGAGCAGCACAATATTGGCCTCCAGACCTTGGAAACTGTCAACGCTGGCTACTTGGAGACCCGTGCGATATTTTCTTGGAACCTGTAAGGTATTAACATCATCATGTATCTCATCAACACGACTTATACCTTATACGAACCTTCTTCACGATGCACTCCACTTGTGCATTGTAAGGCGATAGGATCACAATATCACTCGGCTGGTATCTGGCCTTTTCGACCAGAAACACCGCCAGCATTGCCATCATCTCTGCTTCGTATGGATTTTCAAAGGACATGTCTGTTGATTGCTTCTCAGGTTGGCTGTGCTGCACAAAGAATAAGTTTTGCTTCATAAGACGGACATCTTCGTAGGTCTTTACAGAGTCCGAGCTAAGGAGTGTGTCATAAATGGTCGGCACCAGCAACTCGGCAATACACGGCCGCATTCGGTACTGCATATTGAGCTGGGTGAAGGGCATACCGCCCACAATGAGCCGTTCGAAGAGAGAGATTTGTGGCACCTGATTGCTGCCGCTGAAGGGTTGTAGCTGCTTGTGGTCGCCAACGAAAATCGCGTGCTCCGTGTGCGGTGTTAGGCAGGCCAGGATGTGTGCCTCCTGGATTTCAGCTGCCTCTTCGAAGACCACGCACTTGGCTTGCAGCAGTCGGAAAAGGAAGTTAAGGCGAGCAGCGCACGTGGTGGTCATGGCCAGCACATCTTTATTCCTAGCCAAAAAGTACTGGAACACAGTGCGCAGTGTCTCGATCCGTTCGGCCACCTGTTGCAGCTCGTGCTGAGCCGCCAGAGTCGCTTGGTAGCTCTCCTCGCTGCCGTCGAAGTTGGTATAGAGGTCCTGCAATCGCTGGAACTTCTCCTTGTACTCACAGTTTACCACCCACCAAACTCGTTTGAGGCGCGGTGCCACCAACTCCGTATTGACCATGGTACGCACGTTAAACTTGGCTATTTGCGGGTCTCGCGACTGACTGCCAAAACGAAGAACTTCCTTGGTGTACCGCGAAATTTTAACCAAGAATTTGTCCAGCGAGTCGTTGGTGTAAGTGAGCACAATGATAGGCCCGGTGCCAAATGCCTTTGCGTTCTGTATCAGGCAATTGACCAACTCGACGGAAAGGTGCGTCTTGCCGGTGCCTGGCGGTCCTTGTATAATGCAGAACTCCCTCTGCAAGCAATCAGTAAATGCTGTCTGCTGCCTCTCATTGAAGGGCAGATCCTTGGGCAAGTTGTTCAGTGTAAAGGTTTTCCCATTAAAGGCGAGCTTTGCTCCTGCCTTAATGTAGCCTGGCGGTCGTATCTCCGTCTAAATAGTAAATATTAAAGTATTTTTTTAAGGGGATTTGATGTACACACCTCTCCTTCCACAATATAGCGACGCATGGGAAATTGCTCTGTGCTGCAGGTGCTCAGGTAATTGTGGACCCTAAGATACGGCTCAAAAAACACTGGCGTCTGGAACATAATCAGGGGACGATCATAGATTTTGCCAATGTTGTACTGCCTGACAATCTGGACACTCAGCTGGAAAAAAGGAACAATTGATACAATTGAAAAATGGTAGCCCGAACAATATTTCTATTACTTACACATCCTTCTTGGAGTCTATTCGACTCTGTGTATCCCACACTGACCAGGATAAGATCCCCAAAGTCTAGGCTCGTCGTGAGGCATATCAAGGTTCCAGATTTTATATTTCTTATGCAGTTTATCATTGCTTTCATGCCTTCCTCTGGAGATTCCAGTCTCATAAATACCAAGCTGTGACGCTGCGAGTAGGCAAACTCGGGATTTAGGACTAACGTTGTCCCAGGCCACAAAAGACCTTGTCGCTCCAGTTCCTTGGTATCATTCCCAGATCGTAGTCGCTGCACAAACTCTAGCAAGGGAGCTACAAAATCTTGGAGCAGTGAATTCCGCTGCCTTCTTATATATTGCTCTACATTGTTGCACACAGGGTGATTTTCTTTGGTGTCTTCTTTCCCCAGACATTGGTCCAGTGTTGGGTAGATCTCATCCTTCACGCTTTTTGCCGATAGAGTGCCGTCAAAGGCTTCAAGATCATCGAATGCTTCACATTTTGAGAGGGGTGCCAACTTTTTGTAGAGTTCCACCAGTTCATAGCCTCCTTTGCCAAGAACCCCTTGCTTGTGCGCTCGCAAGAGCAGCCACTTCATGTTCCCCAACAGCGTCTGTTCCGATTCGGCATCGCATTTCCCTCCAGAAGCCTTTGCCAGCAGAGTCAGCAGCAGACGCTTAATCTTGTCCAGCAGCACCGACTGCCGGGCGAAAGGGGATAGGAATATGTCATCGAAACCGCCCAACTCCAGTTGGCAGAGTGACTTTAAAACCTCCACAAAAAGGGAGACTCGCTTCAAGCTATCATTGGCCGCCAGTTGGTTGACTAACAAGTCCCGATCTTCAGAGAAGAAGTAGATAAACATATCGATGGGCGACATCTTCAGCCCCTTGGTAAAGTCGGTCAGGGAAAAGCGATCGGCGGCAACTTTGATGCTCCCATCCGTAGCACTGGCCTCCAGGTTCAGGTGCTTTAGGTAATCCCGCACTAAAAATTGACAAAATGAGAGCAAGCGACGCAATTAGAAGCCGGTGAAGTACCCACCATCGGGGGCATGACATCCTATATGCTCTTCATTTTCCTCCAGCTTCTGCTGCTTCACCTTGTGCTCCAAACCCTGGACGAGATCATCCTCATCCTGATTAAACCAATCGTCATCTTCCGAACCGGACATGGCGCAGGATTTATTCCATTGGTTTTGTAGCTATCGATTACTTCTATTCTATGCGCTAGTGTCATCACTAGGAGACCATAAAAAAGAATTTGCATGTTTCCTTCTATGGTTTTTAAAAACATGGCTAGCAAAATGGCTAGATCATTTTATTACTTTAATTTTCCTTTCTATAATGTTTTCTTCGTTGCAATTAGTTGAATATTACAATATCCTGATAAATTTTACCTACAATCGAGTGTTCACTGTGTTTAAATTAATGTGGTATTTTTAGATGGTGCGTCGATTTTAATCGTCTGGCCACACTGTGGCTGAAAGACGCATATTCTGTGGCGAAATTTTCGCAAGATCCGCTATTCCGCCTTTTTTTGGATTCGTTGGAATTTTCTAGTCCCAGCAGCTGTGCCGAAGACTCCCTATTGACGAACGAACAATCAATCCAAGTAAGGTGCTTATAAAAGGCAAAACCTAGAATTTGTTTACTTTGAAATCGGCGCGCGCTTTTTTAGTTGGTGTTACCTAAATATTCCAAATGGAGCGGAGTCGCCGAAACGGTCGGATTCGCAGAGCGCCGACTTCTGGATCTGAAAGCGACAACGATACTGAAGCCCCGAGTCGTAAGAAAAGCAAGCAGGCGGATAAACCCCAGGAGGAGGATGATTTTAGGCAAGCGTCTACCTCGCAGGCAGCGAGGAGCTCAAGGGCGCGTAACTCAGGCCCGAACATGTCACAGAATGCCTCCACTATGAATCTTACGGTAAGCATTACAAGAAGTAATTATTAAGCCTTAACTTAACGGTAAACACTGCACTCTTTCAGTCGGAGATGTCTATACCCAATGCCTTCAATCGCTGCGGCAAAGTGATTTCCATGCGCCTCACGAACTTCATGTGTCACTCCAATCTGTTCATAGAGTTTGGCCCAAATATCAACTTCCTGGTGGGCAACAATGGCAGCGGAAAAAGCGCCGTGATCACAGCATTGGCGCTGGGGCTGACCAGCAGCGCTCGGGTGACCAGCCGGGCCAGCAGCATACAGAGTAGGTCCAATTGATGGTCGATAAATTTCGTGCTAAACCAAAAATACTCATATTACAGAGCTAATTAAGAACGGAGAGACCAGCGCCACCATTGCCATAACTTTGTCGAACTCCGGATTGCGGCCGTTTAAAACGGAAATCTTCGGGCCCCATCTCACGGTGGTGCGCCACATCCGGCACTCGTCATCGACGTATGACCTCCTAGATGCTCGCGGCCGAAGCGTGTCTAAGAAAGTTAGCGAAATCCGTCGCATGCTCCTCTGCTTTAGCATTAACGTGGAGAATCCCATATTTGTGTTGAATCAGGAGGCGGCCCGAGAGTTTCTCAAAGAGTAAGCAATTCGCACCCTTAACACGATACCACAAATGCTAATACAGCACATTTATTTTTAATTTGTTTACAGATTAGAGCCGGAATCTAATTACAAACTTCTGATGAAGGCAACACAGCTCGATGTTTGCGCCATCAGCTTGTTACAATGCCATGAGCAGCGACGCAACTTTAGCAAAGACCTGGAACATTTGGTAAAAGTACGTTGACTAACCCTAAGTCTATTATTTTAAACGCATTTTGATGAGCTTTTATTTTTCAACAGAAAAGGGAAGTCGTGGAAAAACAAGTGGAGGCGGTAGAAGAAAAGCTTTCAATACTTAAGGATAAAGAAGTCGTTAAGGTAAGGCATGGGGTGTAAACCAAAATAGGTTGAACGGACTCTGGCTTAAGTTTGTAATCTCCAGGTAAAATTGGATCAATCCGTTGTTAAGCTGGCCTGGTTGGCTGTGACGCGCTCTCAGAAAGAGCTCGACCAGTTGGAGCACTCGATTGGCCTGATAGAAGCCAAGAAGGCGAAGCTGGAACAAACCACAAGCAAAAAAGAGACCACACAAGCTACGCTCACTCAGCAACTGAAGTAAGTTGACAATAAAATCTTCATTTTAACCTCATACAAAAACCTAATTAAAATTAATCAAAAAAACCAAATTTTCAGCCAATTCGAAAGCACCAAAAATGTAATCTTAGATTCGTACAAGGCCCAAGAAGTGAAGGTTAGGACGGCCAAAAAGGCAGTGCAAGATCTCCTTTTAAAGATTAGCTCTGTGAAAGCCCAACTTGATAACGCGCAACGAAGAATGAGGGAGGAGCAGCACACGTACGCTGCCTGCGAAAAGCATATTGGAAGCTACCATGCCGACTTCAATCGGGTGAAGGAGCAGAGGGAGGAGCACGCCAAGCAGATGGAGGCTCTAAAGAAGCAAGTAGCTGAAAGTGATGAGCTCATTGCCCGTTTGCGGGAAGAGCAGCAGCATTTGAAGCGTGAACTAACAGCAATTCAGGAAAGGACCGACTCTTTGAAATATGAGAGATCCCAGCTGCATAAATCGAAACGTAAGTTTCCTTTTAGTTTAATTAAGAATCGTTTGCTTTAGCTCCCAAATCCTTGCAGAGAGTATGCAGTGGGAAATTGAGACGCTGTCACGAAACAAATCCAACTCTTTGTCCGTGTACGGCGAGCAAGCGATTCAAGTGGTTCATGCGTTGCGCACTCAGTATGCCGGGGCCAATATGCACAGGATGCCACGCGGTCCGCTGGGCCAGTACATCAGTGCGCCAAATCCCAAGTACCGCGACCTTGTAGAAAACCAACTCCTCTCCTGCCTGCGATCATACATCGTCAGTTCGGAGAAGGAGCGTCAGTTCCTGCGGTCGCTTCTGCAAAACAAGTATCCCAATGGCAATGTACCTACCATCATCACCAGTTCGTTCACAGATCGCGTCTACGACGTGTCCAGGTACAAGGTACGGCCCACCACACCGAATGTCACAGTGCTGATAGATGAAATCAGGTTTGTTTTGTCTTGCCTCGTCTTGAGCTTTATTATGTATATTTAACTCAAACTCTTACCATCTCAGCTGTGATGATCCGGTGGTGATGAACTATCTCATCGACATGTTGCGCATTGAGACGGTCCTGGTGACTGAGTCAAAGGAGATTGCAGAGTTCCTCACTTCGGATACGGAAAATGTGCCCCCCAATTTGACGAGGGTTCTGGTACCGAACCTAGGACTTGAGTACATACCATCGCCCAACTATGCCGTCTACTCGTATAAAATACATCCGGCGAGATATATTCATGTAAATGTAGACGATCGCATCCGCCAGCTGCACATGGAGCAGGATTCCATTAAGGAGAGAGAGGCGACTCTAGAAACGGATTATATGCAGCAAAGACAGATATTAGATAAAACCAACCAAGAGATTTCAAAGAGAAGTGTCGCAATTGGCCAGCATCAGTCGAGGAATAATCGTGCGATGCAGCAGAAAATTGAATTGGAAAACTATGATTACCCAGAGCTTCCTGAATATGACCGACTGGTAGGTCTTGAATCCTTACAGCCTTAAATAGAGTAATATTTTCATTTGTTTCCCGTCTAGAAAACACACTTAAGCGACAGCGGTGAGAAGATTGAAAAGTGCAAGGAAGAACGCGAAGCGCTACAGAAAAAACTGGACGAGATCAACGAACAAAAGGAAAAATGTTGCCTAGAAGAGGCCAATGAGACAAAGGCCCTTGAAGACATCAACCAAAAGCTTTCCACCGTCGACACTGAGTTTCAGGAAGTCGTGTCTAAGATCCGTAGCCTTGATATTCACTTTGAGGAAAACACTCGTTGCCTGCAGAAAACGTTGCAGGTGGAAAGAAAAATGCTCGATGTCAAGGCGACAACGTTAGCAGAGTTGGAGAAGGCTCGCATAGCGGCTAAGAAATTGGGCGATTTCATAGACACAACGCAGTCGGAGGAGAGCATCCGCGAGTCGATTAGTCGTTACAAATCAAAGATCAAGCAGGTGGAACAGCTCAACTATAACGTTGAGGAGGTAGAAAGTGAGTTGTCTACGCTAAGGGAGAATCTAGGGCAACAGGACAAGCAGTTAAAAGTTGTGGAATCGGTTATCAAGAAATTGCGCCAAGCGTACCATCAGCGGGCACAGCTGTTCCAGAGATCGCGACACCATTTTTTCACAATGGTTCAATTTCAGTTTGAGGTACAGTTCTAACTATTAATCTTGTCATATTTGGTTATTTAGTTAATTGTTTTTCCTTGCAGCAAGCTTTGTCAATGCGAAAATTTCATGTGAGCTTCGATACCGATGACAAGGACAAGACGTGGAAGATTAATGTCTTTCCGCCCAGTGGAAATGAAACATCAAATACCAGAAGCTTGTCCGGCGGTGAACGCTCCTTTACCACAGTTTCGTTGCTAAAAGGACTTTGGAGCACCTCAGATCATCCGTTCTACTTTTTGGACGAATACGACGTATTTACGGTGAGTTTTTTTGTACTATTATTATTTTTTCTTAGGTTTTTAATGTTTGAAAAATATATTTTGATTTTAGGATGAAGTGAACCGAAAGTTTATTACGGAAATTCTCATCAACGAGGGAATGGAGTGCAGAAACCGACAGTATTGTTTTCTTACGCCCCAGGACACTGAGGTCCAGGCCAACAATTTTATCACCGTGCACAAGTATGAACTGGATATTAATACAATTATTCCAGACTAATTAATTTATTTTTTACAGATTGGAGGCTCCCGATCGATAAGGGTTATTGGAAATCAAAAATGTTGCAGGTCGACGACAAAGCATTATTTTGTATCCAAAAATGTATAACGATTTACAATTACTACTATTTTTTTAAATTTAAACATAAACTATAAGCGCAAAGTTGATTTATAAAGTAAGAAAAAAGTTTGTTAACATTAAATTTAAATAACGTGTTTGTTGTTTATTGCGGTCTGGCAACGCTGGTTATATATGGTCACATTAGTAGTGAAACGGTCAAGCGGCATGACATCTGTTTGTTGTATGACAAATATATAAACGCAATAAAATATGTTTGCACTACAAATTAATATTGGTTAATTTGCCGTTTTTATTGCACTTGCGGTAAGTCTAGACCCTTGTATAATTGATTTATACTCACTTCCTGTAATAGTCACTTTAATCTCTGATTAGGATAAAGCGAATTGCTTTCTTCAATCCGTCTGACCGTGTATTGAGAGCCACCAGCAAGTAACCTCAAAGCGGCGAAGCGACTGATAGATTTATTTGTTAAATTGTTTAAGTTCACAACAATATGAGCCGAAACTACAAGGAAGATCAGACCAACGAGGTCGAAGCACTGGACTCCATTTACTGTGGCGAAATGGAGAGTAAGTAATCCGGTGTTTGCCTCAGGTCGGAGCTTACATCTTCATTTTCATCTGAATTACAGTTCTGGCCACGGAGCCGTTTCACAAATTCCAAATTCCTATTGCCACGGAAGAGTACAGCGCCGAGGAGAGCGATAATGGTATGTCCTGCAAACTTGTCTTCACATACACAGCCAATTACCCCGATGGGGCGCCCTTGGTGGAAATCGAGGAGCCGGAAAACTTTGAGGGCGCGTTTGAGTCGCGTCTGCTGGAGCACCTGCGTCAGACTATCGAGGAGAACCTGGGTATGGAGATGATTTTTTCTTTGGTTAGCAGCGCCCAGGAGTGGCTGAATGAGCGGTGGGACGAGCACAAGTTCCATCAGGAGGAGCAGCGGGCCCAGAAGCTCAAGGAAGTCGAGGAGGAGGAGCGCAAGAAGTTCGAGGGTACGCGCGTGACTGTGGAATCATTCATGAAGTGGAAGTTGGACTTTGAGGACACAACGGGCATTGCCGCGAAGCGGGAGAAGAACAATGTGTCAAAGAAGCTCACCGGTCGCGAGCTCTTCATGTGCGACAACACGCTGAACGACTCTGACATTAAGTTCCTGCTTGAGGCAGGCGAGAATATAGAAAATGTCAAGATCGACGAGGCGCTTTTCCAAGATCTGGGCGAGCTAGACCTGGATGACGACGATGACGACGAAGATTGGGTGCCCGGAGCCGATGACGACGATGATTAGATTTTCGCCGTTGCCGGTCCTTTATTGTAAAATAAACGTTTCTCCAAGAACATTACGTATATATTTATAACATTTAAATGCAATTTTTTTTTATTATTAGTCCAAGCTGTTCGGATTCTGCAAACTCAAATCGGACAGTTTAAGGCCGTGACTGGCCACCGGGTTTATGTCGTCCAGGTCGAAGTCCTCGTCGCTGTCATCATCTTCCTGCTTTGGTTTCTCTGCGACCTGGCTCTTACGGGCAGCCGGCAGACTATCACGAGGGAAATTTAGTTTTGACCAAGAACCAGGCTCCTTTTTAGGCAATGTTATCTCCACCTTGGTGCCGAGCATTTGGGCACTGGCCTTGCTTACATCAACAATCTGTAAGGCAGAGAGAGAGAGAGTTAGAGCAACAAATAATGTAGTGACCTCTCTATGGGACCCGGATCATTCTAGAACTTACGCCACGCAGTTCCAGGTCCAAGTCAAACCTGGCGTTCTCCTGTTCGGGGAAAACGAGATTGACATGTAGTCTAATTGGGTTCACCTCCACCAGACTCTGTGCGGGGTGATACTTCTTGGCATAAATTGCCACCACCACATTCGTTGCGGTTTGATGCCAATCGTAGCGGCACTGCACAACCTTTTTGTCTTCGTTCTGTAACCACAGAAAGGTTTTGTATATGAATTTCTGTTAAGCTCGCCAAGACTCACCTCTTTAATCCAAACATGCTGGCCGTAGACACAGCCCTTTTGGGCCATGAACTGGGCGAAATCTGAGGTTCTTTTCTGGCAGCACGACCAGAATTTCATGCCTTCATGGAAAATTGGAACGCCCGGATGGTAGGTGCATTCGCCGTAGTCGCTGCTGGTGCCCGTGCGGGAGTAGGTGCAGCCGTTGTTCTTGCAGCTGGTGCCCACCTCAATGGAGTCACTAGATTTTGTGACCGGTGTCGCGTCGGCGGCCGGTTTCGTTGCAAAAACAGCAGTCTTTAAGGCAGGCGCCACAATTGGCTGCAGGACGGTCAGCGGGGTTTCAATGGGGGGCCGGGGTAGAGCCTCTTTAATGGGAGCGCGCACCTCGATGACCTCGTCTTTGTCGCACACCTCCTTCACGGGCTTCTCTGGCTCCGGGGGCTTGAGGTTTGAGTGCTGGGACAGCGTACAGCCCTTGATGTTTAGAAACTCTGTGAAGTCCACGGACTTCTTGTTGCAACAGCCCCAGCCCTTGTAGGCGTCGTGAAAGAACGGTTCGCCCGGATGGTGCCGGCATGATTCTGTGGAGAACATTGGATACCATGTGTGCGCTGTTGCAAGGAAGTTGCGGTCTTACCATCGGTGTTGGTCGCCGGGTCGAATAGCTGGCCGCAGCCTCTGTTGTAGCATTGTTGCATTTTGACTACGTTTTGTTTGGTTTTTACTTGGTTTTATAAAAATTCGCTTAAATCTAGAATATTCGCAGTGTATAGCTGTCAGTGTGACCAAATGATCGGATGTTACATATATAAGTGCACTGGTATTTTAGACATTATCTGCATTGGTCCCATTGCTGGGACGACCGCGAAAATTTTAATTTAAAATTTGTAAATCTGCACAGTTTTAGTGAATGGCTTTTAAACTTAATTAAATTTGAAATTGATTTTAGGTTTCTAAAAAGAAATGATTATTGCTGACATTTAATACAAGTAAATTATTGATAAATAAAATAAAATATGTATTTTAAGTTAACTTCTTGAACCCGTATTAATTTATACAAATAAATATTTGTACGACCTTATCAGTAAGCTTAGATCTTATCATTTCCGATTTTTAATATTTTGCACTTTTATTTATTCAATATTATTTATTTTCTTAAAAGTTGTGGACTTTAATTTCTAATAAAAGGGAAAGACAAATTAAATAATAAACAATGGATTTTTTAATTTAAATTCTTTAATTCATATATGTAACCTATTCAGTACTCTGTAGTACTCCTCCCTCCAAACCTTTAGAATATTTTTTAAAATAAAAGCTGAAATATTTTCAATTGAATTGTATTGTATTTGTATTGTTATTTACTTGGCTTTGTCATAATGATATGATACTGTTATTACCGTGTCACGGTCGCCAACTTTGAAAGAGAGAACTTAATTCACACACGTGATCAATGCCGATACCTGTGACTGCTTATGCCAAAGACTTCGGAGTATGCGACAATACCGCTCATCGCTGGCGGGGTTGGAAAGGCCAGACCACAGTCGCGAATGCAGAGCAATTAAAAGTGATAGTAAATTTGGAATTATGTTAATTACTGCCACTGTTCCGCCGGTCTTGGCGGCTGGCTATACTTTATAGAATTTGCTAATTGCAAGACGGAATTGAACTGAAAACCATTATTTGCAAATCACCTGAAGGTCAGACAGCAGCGGCTACGTGATTTCTGACTTCAGCGACATTCTGAAATGGGATCAGAGAGTTGCTGGCTGCTGGGGCGGGACCCGGGAGTGTTTAGATTGTTTATTTGTCACACATTTTGGGTCCCGTACCTATGTTTTCACGGTTTCATTTTCATTTACTGCCCGCGGTGTCAGAGAATGAAATGAACTTGCAGTCGGCAAATTGTCGTTTCGCTGGAAATTCTTGTGGTCGGTCAACAAGGCTATCAACGCAATTGGCGGCGCTTGCCCTGTTTCAAATGAAAATAAAATTATGACAGAATTGGCTGGCCGCCCGCCCACAGCAGTGGCGGTGTAGCCTCCCTTTTCCGCTCTCAATGCACACAGCACTCGGTTTCTTTTATTTGGCTGTGAATCATGCCATTGCTAATGATCCCCGGTTGCCCATTGTTGGGAAACCGCCCGAGAATTGTAACCTTTTTTTTTTACTGCTTTATTTCCATTTCCATAAGACGGCAACATGGACGCGGGTGCGGGCTTGGTGGTGTCTGTAGATTTTGACAGTCGCAGAAATACATATAAATAAATAAAATAAATAAATATAGCGCTCGGTGGACAACCTCTGGTCGCAACATCGCCAGTGTCAATGGAAATTAACACCGCCCGGCGGCCTGACTTTGTCTCTAGCTCCCTGGCCGCCCGGGCGTATACGTAATTTAGCATACAATGGCAACGGGCTACAGGCAAAGCAACATGCAATTGTGGCGCAGCCTGTCATGTCGTGTTGGTTTCGCCCCGCCAGTGTGCACAGATTTTCCGCAATTGGCTTCGGAGTCGCATTCGCAGCATTCCATACGCGCTGACGATGCCCTGACGATGTGCGTGGTGCTCCGGTTGCTCGGCTGCTTTTATTGCCAATACTGCAGTTATCCTTATCGCTGATTGGCAGCCAATTTCGCGGCTGGGAGGGATGAGGCAATTAGGTCAGCGCAATGCAAATGATCTGCCAGCACGCTCTCAAGTTCGTTTCCCAAGTCTTTTGTGTGCCAATCGAACTCTTGGTAATTATTATAGATACTTAGCAAGAAACTTGTAGAAATTTAAGATAAAAACTTTAAAACTCTATGTTTAACATTATATTTTATTGTTTTTCTTTTTGCACTAAAATTAAATACCTTACACGAAATATAAAGAGATCCAGCGTATCATCAATCAAATGTAGTAATTCCTCTTGAATTCTTCTCTTTAGGGTCTCGCTTGTTATTTCCTTTTCGCATCCAAGTTAAAGACGTTGTGCCTATTGGTTTGTTAATAAGAGTTAACGCATTTATTTACAAGAAAAATTGTTTCTAGTCTCCAGCTCTTGCTCCTAGTTCTCCCTCTCCAATCAGTTTTCCTCGCTACTGACTACTCAACATGACTCGGTTTTGGGCTCTGGCCTCAGCTCTTTCTCCTTCTCCTTCTCCATCCGCATCTGCATTCGCCTCAGAAGTACCTAAATCGCGTGGTGTACGGACTACCGAAGAAGTTATATGTCGCATAGGCGGTGTCGGGGCTCTGGAAGGTGGTGCTAAAGTACGTCGGATCCGCTGCCACCGCCACCGCTGCCGCCGCTGTTCGGACAAACAAAAGCGATTTAATTGGGTTTCTCACTTGACGTGATTAATATGGCATTTTATTGTTGGGAAAGTGCACTTGGAGTATTGGGGAGTATTAGTTGCGGTTGCTGCGGGTGCCAAGTGTTGAATTCCAAGCGTGGGCGTCACCCAATGACGCGGTCGCGAAGGTTGAACCCGTCCCCAGGCCCCGGGTCCCAGTCCAAAGCTAGCGCTCTGTCAATCTCAATCACAATCACAAACAAATCACAGAGTCGTCGTCACTCACAGTCATTGGCCCGATCGCCTTTGATTGTCCAGCTAGTCGTCTGTCCGCCTGGCAACGCCCAATGCTGGCTGCCACTTTGATTAGAATGTCGGTCACATTAGGCCACTTCTCCTGACCAAAAAACAACTCGCTGAATGCACTGGGAAAATTACTTGAGCCAACTAAAGGCATCTGCTTGTTAAAATCTTAATATTTGAAGTATCAACTTATCTCTTTGTGTATATAATTAATGCAAGAGCTGCTGACTGGAGCAGCAGCCAGCATACTTTCGTGTTAATAGCAGAATGGATTGAATACCTTGGGGACAGCTTAACGCTCAGTTAAAACTTTGTTTCCTTTTTGAAAAATTATTTTTGAAAGAATGTTTTCGCCTATAAAATAACTCTTCTTTGTTCATGTAAACTATGGTGGGTGGCTGCGGTTTGGAATTGCCCAACTTCAGCTAGTCCAATCGCCGCTCGAATGCAGGCCTGGAACTAAACCAGGCGGGGATCGCGGGTGCTGCCATTAATCTACGCCAGTCTTGGGCAATTGTTACGCGGCGGCTTCAGTTATAGATTGGAGCTGCCATTAGCATTACCATTGCCTGCCGGCAGGCCTCGGCCTCCTAGCCGCAGGCAGTCCTCATCAGGAAGCCGAGTCCCACTGCGTAACCATTTGTGGGCTCAGTCGGCGTTTTGTGGCTTCGGCGGCGGCGCTCGAGAGAGAGAGAGAACTTTTGCCATGCAAAATTAATTACACAATGGCCAGACCATGTCCGCGACGTGCATAAATTGTCAAATTGTAAAAATTATCTCAACTTAGCGTCGTTCGTTCGGTGGCTTTTTACGCTTTTTGTTCCAGTTCATTGTGAAATGTCTCCCCATTCATTTGTTTGGAGTCCAAGTCCCAGTGTCCTAGTCCTCCAGCCTGCTTGGTTAGAAAAAGTTGCTCCATTTCTGTTTATGTTTCGGTTTGCCTTCGACTCAAAATCGATATGCAAAAATAGAAAAAAGAGTTGTGTCTGCTCGCCTGCCATACATATTTTGCATGCGGCAAAAGCAAAGACAGAGCCGCGAGTCGCATTAGTCGCGCATATCATTGACTATGTCTGGTCGGCGTCTGCTCCGTCCCGCGGCTTCAAACCATTCCCATTCCAAGACTAGACCAGATTCCGTTTTAACTCCGCTTGGAGTTGGTAGCAATTGTTGCCCCAGCACCTGCTTCTGCTGGGATCGTTAAGTCAACGGTTTGGATTTCACGGCAACTGAGGGTATTGCGGTTAACCGAAGGCTTTTGTTCTGCGATTACAGGATAACCCATTCAAGTTGTTACGATTTAGTCAAAAGAAAGCTTAGTGGAGCTTAAAATATATCTTGGGAAATTTAAGGGGCATACCTTAACATGCCAAAGATTGATATTTAAATATTAAAGTAAGTTTTTAAGTAGACTGACATAAATTACATAAATTTAGAGATTAGAAGTGGACGGTTTTTACTTATCATCATAAAAGATTATTTTCCTAACATAAAGAAGTAGTACTTTAAATAAATTTAGAAATTGCATGTTCCGGAATATAAATATTTATCTTTTAATGGAATATGCAGTAATAGCTTATCTACCCCTTTGCATACTCATCGTTTTGTCTAACTTTCCCCCACTGAGGCCACTTGGTCTACACATGTTCCTCTGCGGTTTCCCCAGTGCATATGCATTCTGCTCCTCCGCGTGTGAAGCTGTGAGGGAGAGCATATTCGGACCGGTCATAGTCGATGGTTTCCCAGGTTCCGTCTTCGTCTGCGTCGTGGTTTGGGTCTCCGTCAGTGCGGAGTGCCGCTGCACTTCAAAGCCGGATCGCAGCCGTGTTAATTAGGCGCTAGTTTTATGTGCGCTTAAAATAATTGCTAACGCTGGCGTGGAGTGCTTATCCATATGCAAAAATAAAAATATATAAACAAATGGTGCATTGACAAACGTAAAAGGCAATACAAAATAAATAATATTGTGTGCCGAAATGCTTTTCCGGCTGCGGAGGGTGAAGGAATTTTGGAGCCAAAACAAGTGGTGAGTGGGTTTTATTTCCATTCTTTTTGTTTAATAATATCTTTCGGTTTATTCATAATTTAAATTTAGCTCGTGGTTACAAATAAAATGGGGTAAAAATAAAACATAAAATCATAATAATACAATTCCAATTTGAAACATAAATTATAAAGAAGCAGAAATCATAAGAGAATACGAAACAATAAAGTGGTAATTAACATTGGGTTTTCAAGCTAATTAATCTAAGTAATGTTACATTGTTTAAGGGGGAAGGAGTGGGAGCTGGGAGTTGGGAGTTGGAGGAGGAGGTAGAGGCAGAGTTAAGGATGAGGCTTTTTGTAGGTGGTTAGCTGGGGGCTGTAATTTGCTAAGACGCACTTCCGTTTCCGGTGCCGGTGCTGGTGCTGGTGCAAGTGCAGGTGCTTGAGTTTGGTGCATTTTTTTTGTTGGGGTGTTGTGTTTGTGTGTGTTAATTACTGGTTATTCGGTGTGGGGAAGATTTGTTACTTTAACCAGAGCGTTTTCCTGCGAATAAGACATTGTGTGTTTGATTGATTGCAAATTACTCGACTATTATTCAACAATAACAATAAGAAATAACAACAAAAACGCGTCTACATATTGCACTAATAAAGCTTTTCTCCTCTAGGAGTGTGTGTGTGTGTACTGAGTGTGTGTGGGTGCTGGAGTGACTGTGATGATTATGGAAAGGCTGCCTCAGACAGTGCGCTTAAAGAGGTTCGCATTACTTTGCTGGGGCGGCACAAAACCGTATCCAGAGGCGCCCACAACCACGCCGCTGGACTCGTCAACTGCATCTGGTGGAGAGGGAGGGAACACAACGGGTCCTGCAATAGAACAACCAAGTTAAATTTAAGCACAGACATTACCCATTTTCCAAGATAACCAAATACTCACCTCGGTTCTGTCGGGGATCCCGCACCTGTGTGGCCGAGGGCTGTGCCAGAGTCAGGGGATCCGGAAATCCAAAGCGGGCCCTGCTGGGAAACTGGCCCAGAAAGTATTGTTGACCCGCGGCGTAGGCCACGAACAGGCAGAGGGCGGCGGCGATGGTGACTAACTGCAAGTGGAAGAGTGGACAGATTTTGTCGGGGTTAATACTTAGATATCGGAGCACATACTGTGTATATATGTATATGGCCAATTGCACTGGTTACACGCTGGCCAAAGCAATTAAGCCGTGGAAATGTATGCCAATGCCATAAGCCGACAATTAAATACCAAACGCAACAGACAGAATGCCACATGGCTTGCTTTTGGCCCGGTCAAGTGCAATCGCCTTGAGCACGAGCCACAAAGCCAGAAAGGCAGGGAGCCCGAAAGGCACGGTGCCAGAAAGCCGGAGTGTCGGATTTGCCGTAGTGCCAGCTTAAAGTTCCAGTTCAATTGCTATCGGTTACGGTTCTGCGCGATGGCCAAGCACCTAGGCAATTCGCCACGCCAACTGGTGCAATAGGCTAAGACGAATTTATGACAAATATGTCGGTTGTTAATAAGGGCCCAGTGGCACTTATAGGCTAACAATTATGGTTAATTTTTGAAAAGTAAAATACAATACTGCGTTAAACAAAAGTAGTTAAATATTTGCGGAATATGCTAAGCATAAGTTAAGCTGATATTTTACTAGTTACCTTATTTTATGGCTTCAAAAAAAAAATCCTATTACATATTTCGTTAATATTTAACATTTATAAGCGGTTATTTTATGACTTCAACAGTAAATATAGTTATGAGTAATTATGTAAAAACAACTTATTAAAAAAATGAGCCTATTTAAAAAATTTAAGGGTCATTAAAAAGAGTGCATCTTATCTCAAATAAATATATTTCTTACATGGGAACTTTAACAATTTAATGTTTTCAGATTTTAAAAGGACTTGTGTTATTTTAATATAATAAAATAAATATAATAAATTATAAGCAAATTCTTTTCCTAATAGAAAACTAATAGAACATAATTTTATTTAGCTCTCCAATTTAAATATCTGTCTAGGCATCCGCTTTGCTAATCTTAATTTGTTTGGGAAGTAGTTTGCTTACACTATGGAATTGTTAATTTGAAAAACTTGAAATACTGCAGTCTAATTGCGATCGTTTTGGGTATATAAAATCATGATTGCACCATAGCTCCAGGAAGTGGACACGCTAGAAAAGCTAAAGACTCCATCCCCGGGCCCAACTAGGCAAGTTAGTTCGTTTTATGCGCTTTGTTTTATTGACTTTCAAAGCTGCAAGCAGAATTAAGCCAATAGGCAACACGATAACTGTGCGCTTTATATATTCAATGCACATCACGTTGAGCCCGCCACAACTGTGCCGAAGTGTGATAAATTTGTTAAATAGCAATCACGGCTGCGATTATTTTCCCGCTGACCCCAATCTCCGCCATGGCCCGGGATGCTAATGGAGCTTACGCTGGCGGAGAGGCAGTGGGAGTGGAAGCCACATGCTGTGCAAATTGCCTGCCGACTGGTCCATAAATCCAATAGACTGTCGGCATAAAGCGAGGCTCTGCTGGCAGAGTGGACCTGGCTGGACATGGACATGGACATGGACCCGGTGTCGAACGTCTTAGTTAAGGCCGTCACGCAGTTGGCAGACTGACTTTAATCATAGGGCACTTTTGACTTAATAGAACGGGTTTCGGGCCAAAGTCCAATTTTAATTGGGTTTAAATAGTGCAACCTGCACATGCAAATGTTGCAAAAGCTCTCCTCTGTGCTTCATTAATTGTTTAATGGGCCGCGCCTTTTGGTATTTCAACCAATATGTTATTGGGCGAGGGATATATGCACATGCTGCTCAGACCCTGTGGGCCAGTCTGCAACAATAAGGCTAATTGCTATTAGCCAAAATATGCTCCGCAAAAATGGTTAGCAGTTTGAACAAAATAATCAAAATATATGCAAACAAGGCGGCCGCAAAGTTGCCAACAAGACGGCAACGCGACTTGTGAAAAAATACTTTTAATTAATTCGTGTTGGTTGTGGCCGCTGAAGTTGTTGTCCGCTAGACAGAAAACTAAGAGACTAAGACTGAAACTGAGACTGAGGCTGAGACTGAGCCACAGACGGCGATTCCAACTGAGACTTAGAGTCGTCGTCTATTGCCACATCCAAAGTGGAAACAGTGGCCGTGCGCAGGAATCGGTTTCAGCTAAAGAGTTCTCGAGATCGGCGAACATGAGGTCGTTAGGGGAAAACACAATCCTACAGAGAGTGCTACAGGTCTGTCACTTGAACAGTTTTGACTAATGATCTGATCGGGACATCAAGTTATAAACTGTTTGTAATCCATTTGCGGTGATTACTACACAAATTTTGACTACAAATTGCGGAAACTGTGCCATGTTCCATTACAATTTAATGGTGCAACGTGATTTTTGATTTTACACAAATTTCTGGCATTTATTTCTGGTTTCTTTTTAAACAATGTTCTAGCAATTATTCAGGTAAATAATGATTTATGGTCAAGGCTAGGACGTTTAGTCATTTATTTGCATAAATATTAGCTGGGAATTGTTATTTAAACTATGATCTATTAAGTAAACTGCCAAAATATGACGTTTTAAAGCAAGAATTTTGTTTAAATAATCAAGAAAAGCTAAGTCATATGTAATTATAAATGATTTAAACTCAAGTAGATTCATTTAAATTAAATTTAAGTGCTGACAATATGTTTTTCACCTGATAACATTCTGTGTTATGCCCACATAAGTGCCAAACTGGCTTAAGGAGCACGAACCACCTCTAGAAATGGCTTTCAAAAAGCCAGCTATACAAATTAGATCCATCTGTCTTGGTCAGAGAGCAGTTCTCCCCTTCGGCTGAGCCACTGAGCCGGTCACTCAGGCCACTCTTGGCCAGTCAACAGACTCCAGTTTGACTCCAACAGCGGCATGTAAACACATGTAGCCGTCACAATGTCGTCAGCCGGTGCAGTTTTTGCATCTGGAATTCCGCGAATGCCGCCGGAGCCTGGGCCGATTCGAAAGCAATAGCTTTGGCTAATTTTGTGGCTTTAAATTGGGCTAATTAGCACATGTTAAGGGTAATGCTGGAGGGATGTGGGTATGGCAACAATTGCCTGCGGTCCTATCCCTCAGAACGCTCGAATGCAAACAAATTAGCGTAACAAATGACCTTAGATATGATTTCGTAATTGGTCGACTTGAACTGCCAAGTCACACTGCAGTGCGGTGGGGCACTGGTGGGGCAGCAGACACCACCACCACCACCACCATGCTACATAATTCAGATATCGAGGCACGCAGACAGACAGCTACTACTGCCTCGAGCTGTGGACGCAGTGGTGCTGCTGCCGCTGTTGGCTAACGGCGGCTCATGCGAAAACCCACCCACCCACAACAATGATTAAGTGCAGCAGCAACATGTGAGCGTGCCAGCGCATATAAAGCTAAATAAAAAATCACTAACGTTGGCCATGGACGGACGACTATAGCTGCTACATTGTCTCGTTAGCCCGAGAGCGCTGATAGCCTTTGGATTTGGGGTATAATAGCAGTGTCATGCCGCTGATAGCTTTCAGTTAAAAGTGCATAAAAATTGATTCATAAATGTGCTAGTCCATAAGGGAGTTTTTTGAATGCAGGGAAAATCCTTAATGTTCGAGGGATACGCTTAAATCTTATGGGGTGTTTTGTTAAAATCTTTATATATCATATTTCTTGATATCTAAATTAACTAAATAATTTTTACAAAACTATACACTACCCAATGAGACACTTAATGTTAAACTAAGCGCATTTGAAAGTCCGTTTATTGAATTCTGGCTACCCCCTTCTAATTTTTCACTTATTTAATTGCTTCTCGGCTATCAGTGATCGTAATGTATAAATCTAGTTTCCTTGATCTTTATATTTCGATCATATTGGCTTTAAAAATTCCAATCCTGAATCGCTTTTTTATTTAGACATTTTTCAGCCAGGTTGCCAAAGTTGCTCCCTTCATATTTTCAATTTGGATTTTTCCATTTCCAAGCGCCAGCATTTATGGGTGTTTAGATTTTGATTGGCCTCCAATAATATTTTATAATATTTATTGCTCGACCAGCGCAACAGGTAATCGAAAAGTAGACTGAACTGCACTTTCGATATGTTCCAGACCCGCTCCAGAAACTTAGCTCTCAGCTTAAATAATTTGCATGACTCAGAGGGAATATGAGTTTTGAGTTTTGGGTTTTGCGTTTCTGAGTCCGATTCCGTTGCAGTTTGGGAGCCTGGAAAACCGGGACTGATGGATATCCAGGTGGCAGGCGAGCAGCTGCTAATTAATCTTGTTTATGCTTAAACGATTTGTCATTTGCCTGGTCGGGCGTAATTAAGTTTATGTGAAAACTACACGTAGATGGAAAAGTGAATGTGATTTGGGCGAGACAATTGAACTCGCCCCGAACACGACTTATTATTGTTATCTTTTGTCGGCGATAGCAACGCCCAGTTGCTTTTTTTTTTCTTCTCTCTCCCTCAATTTTGGCAGAGGGGTCAATGCTCGATTGAGCAACGTTTTGGCTGACTTTCAACACGGAAGCTCGCAGCTTGGGAGCTGGGAGCTGCGGGATTTCAGAGCTCCCAGCCTGGACGGCCGGCCGTCCGACTTTGAGTGGCAAACGCAAATATCGCCCGGTCTGCACCAGAGCTGGATCGTTGCAGGGTTTCTTTGGATGTTGTAGGTGCAACAGCAACATCAACTCGGCAACATCAACAACGACTTTGGACTGAGTGCCGCCGCTTCAAATTACTTTGAATTGTGTTTAATAGGTGGGAAACGGAGTCAGTTGGCGACTTCGTGGCCAGCTGCCCCGCAGATTGTGTTGCCCAATCCATCGCCATTGTCATTGCACGAGTAATTGTAATCGGAATTGGTATTGTAATTGTAATTGTAATTGAATTATTAAACGTCAATTTGGATGCTAGGAAGTGCAAATTGCAGCGTGAGAATTGCTGCAAAATGGAGGGCGCTTTTCCTCTTTCCTGCCATCGAAATGGGTTCAAGTTCAAAACTGGTTACCAGCTGCATGTCGGCCAAATTTGTATCGTTTAGAGTCTGACAAAATGCCAAACACAGCGCCAGTCAGCCGCAGTGCTAGACGCACATGCCTCATAAATATGGTAATGGATACGCGAATGGCGATTTGAGCGACTCGCGCGACTCCTTCGATCGCCAGCGATAAATCTAGCAGAAATACTTTTCGCAACCAGCAATCCGGCGCATGTGGGCAGTTTGATTTTTAGTCGCCAACTGGACATGTGTACGTCGTCTATGCCAATGCACTTGCCATGTGCACTGACTGACCCGGCGAGTGACTGACTACGCGGACAATTGCGACCGCAGCCGGACCCGAATCTAGCTATTGCGACAGCTGTGCCGAGCTACAGCTACAGTTCCAGCTCCAGCTCCAGCTCGAGATCCTATTCCCATTCCGACTCCAACGCTAATCGCCGTCCGGCGACGCAAAGGAAATCTGTAATAAAAACTGTTGGTGCCTGCTGCGATGGGACGATATCGAATGACATGGCCAGCAGCTCCAGATAGCTTTGTGGTGGCTTGGGAATGTTCAGGTCCCATGTCAGATTAAAGTGTGGAATAATCTTCAAGTGCTGACTTGAATGATTCTCCAGGAGAGCCAACGAGCTTGTAAATTAATACATATATCAATTAAATTTATTTTTACACTTTACTGGAAGCGGAAAATAAAATGTTTGAGTTGAAAGGTCAGTGTGAGTTCTGAACTTACACTTTTAGCTGACTTATTTTTTGAGGTTTTTGCTTGAGTTCAATAAACTTAAAAAATGTTTTAATGAATTTCCTTTAAAATTGTTAGTTTTGTTATAAAAATCAAATAGAATAGTTCATTGAACTGGAAAAACATAAATGTTTATAGATTTAAAATTAGTTGTGGCACAAAATTGGAAACGAAAGACTTCGGCCACGAACTTGCATAAACAAATATTTAAAAACTTATAAGAACTAATCAGTAATTTAGTTGAATTTATTATTATATCTTTGTAAATTTCTACATTTCCCTCCCTGTTTATATATATTTTTTTTTGTCATTCTTCTGCAACAGAGTGTGTCGATATCTCCACCTGACCCAAAGCCCACATTCAAACGAAACCAAGCCAAGCAGCCAACCAGCTGTGGTGGTGGTAATTATGCACGAAATGGACTTGTCGTCGTCGTCGTCGTTGTCCCCGTACATGGGCATTGAGCAATCGGCACTTTCCGGCGTGACATCTTCATTAGAGAGAAGCCAAGCGCAACGCAAAGACCAAGTCCACAAACCCAAAACCGAAATACTAAATCACAAAATACAAAATACAACATCAAATTGTACGAGTACACAAGTACGTATGGCAATTAATTTAAATTTCCACACGCAAAGCGTGCAAAAGGCAGTAACTTTGGACCATGGAACACGGACGGACATCTGCCGCAGCGATTAACCCGACGGACTGAGCGGGAATTGGGGCTGGAGAGCACCAGAGCTGGAGCTGAAAAGGCTGCCAGCAATTAATAAATCTTGATCGTGTGCATGGCCGAAATCCTAATCGAGAGCGACGTTGATTGCGGTTTCCCAGGGTGCCAGCTTTGCCGGGTCCACTCCGATCCGCGTGCAGCTGCCAACTCCATGTCCACACCATTGGCCCATTGCATAAGCTCAAATTTTTTCCAATGCATTGCACGCTTGCATTTTTATAATGTTTTAGTTTGATTTCGCTCTGTCGGTGTCGCTGTCGTTTTATTTTCCATTTTCCACGCACAGCTTCGGTTCATTTGATTCATTCATGACTGCTTTTGGCGCCGGGATGGGGGATTGGCTCGAGAGCCGGCTTGGGACACGCAATTGGACACGAGAAGTTGGTCAGCCGGCCACTTTGGCTTGGTCTTGCTCTTGGCTTTGGCTTTGGTCATAGCTTTGGCTGCGGCTCTTGGGCGATTGGCGCGTGTGTATCGCACTTTTCAATTAAGTTACAAAACGCATGCCCCAGCACGTTTTCGGCTTGTTTTCTTGTCGAGATCTCTGGCCTTCAACATGAACTTGAACAGCATTTTGCGTTTTTTGCGTTGTTTTGCCTTTTGCGTGTGCGTTTTTCCCATGTAATTGCAGGTTACTCCACTTGATGGTGAATTGAGGGGCGGAAACGCTGGCGACTTCTTATTAAACCTGGTTAGAGCTACATAATTTTGTAGCCCAAGCGAAACGTAAATGTTTCATTGACCCATAAACATTATGACATGATTCAGAATCTGCCTGGGAAAAAATATGTGACCGCCAGCGTTTATAAAAATTTGTTTAATTAGTTTCTGGGGGTAGCCAGCAGCTAGTGACTAACTCTTGATGAAATATTCAAATTTTAAGCTTCCGATTGTCAGTGGAATTCCATTATTGAAATTTATTTTAAGATATGTTTAACATTTAAAGTGATAAAATCAAGTAAATTGATAAAGATTTGAACGATTTACTTGTCTTTTTAAATTATTTCAGGCATTGCTTAATTTAACTTTCAAAACTGATTGTGAATATTGTTCATTTTGAGCCAGTAACACTTAAAATCGTTAATTGAGTCCCAACTGGTTTAATTAAAAAATCAAACAAAGGTGAAAACGTAAACTTTTATGTGAAATTAAAAGAAATTTCAAAAAAATAACGATCATTGAAACGAAATGAGCTAGCATTCCAGCCGTGTGTTCATAATCTCTCCCTATCAAGATTGAATTATGTAGAAAGATCTGGCTTGAAATACTAGTATTATTATATTATGCATACGAGTTTCCATCAGATTTTCAACGGATGGCCTCCCGAATTAATGCAGGCCCAGAAAAGCAAGCCATAAAGTTATATTTGACCTAGAGTATATATTGATATAGACATATCGAGGCGGTGGCCTGGCTGCTGGCTGGCTTTCATGGCCCGCTAGCTGACACACACGACTTTGTGACTCTGTTGGCCATAAATTAGAGTGCCAGGGCCCAATAAAAATTCTTGAAGAGAGCGAACAATGCAGCCGTCGTCATTGGACCAGGCCGCCGCGGTCATTTGGCAACTGTCATGCCAAAATAGTTGACTTCATTTGCGGCTTAAACGAGGCTTGAACGTGTTAACAATTACATGGCATTAGCGAGCACAATTGTCGCGCAAACGAAAGACTTAGGAAGCGAACTTGTCGCAAAAATGAAAGACTTAGGAAACGAACTTGCAATTAATTTACAAAGAAAAAAATGCAAAATAAACATCTAAAAACACTTACGAATCTCATATTTGTGGCTGATTGAGCTGCGCTGCTGCGTGCGTGTGTGAGAAGCTGCAATTAGTTAACAAATATTGGAATTATTATTATTAAACACTTGCACTTTTTTATTTGCATGAACACGAAAACGTTTTGGCTTTGAATTTGATTAATTTTTCAACGTCTGTTTGGTAAATTCTTCGGTTGCTAGTTTCGTAAACAAATGCAGCAATGCGTTATTTTCTTTTGTTGCTTGTTTTTTTGCTATTTGTTGTGTGTTTTTTCCGTTGCGTTTATTATGGTTACCGACGAGCACGCGAAGCCAGGAAAAAATTCAAAGGCTGTGAACTGCGGACCGTCCGCTCGCAACAATGTAAAGCCCGGAATACTGACTGACTGACTCGACTCGACTTCAAGTGCGCTGGCTCTTACACGGTGGATATTTTCGTGGACTCTCGGAGTTGGGATCGGATCTCGGACTGCTCTGTACGACTGTGCAGTAAAACGTTTAATGAATTCCAACAGATATGCTCAGTTGATTTTATATAAAGCATGGCCCGAACGCCGACGTCGACGGCGCTGTCCCCGTCGCCGCGCGATTGTTCCGTGCGTTTGTCTTGAGTGAGTTTTCTGAGCCAGCTTGAGTGAGTTGTTTTTTTTTTGTTTTTTTCGGAGGAGCTGGTGGCTGGTAGCGCACAGCTTGGAGGTGCTCCAAACGGTAGCAAACGTTGGCCTACGTGCAATTTGCCATTACTGGGTGGCCACGTGATATTTGTTCTCTGCAGGTGGAAAGGGAGCCGCAAACTGCAGTGCGGATTCAACTTTCTAGCGAATCAATATTCATTGGGGTGGCTGTCCATGTTGCTGGTTCCGGTAACCAGTTTTGGGTCTCCCAAACGGGTCGATCAGCTGCTGGACGCCCATGCAAATCCGTTTTGTCTAGCATATGTAATTGGAAAGCTGGCCAGCAACACCTAGGGGCGCAGGTGAAAACAACAACTTGGCCTCTTCCGCCTCGGTCGGCCACTTCCACTTGACCGTGAAATTTGCCATTGTATTTGCTGGATTTAAATGACAATTTACGTTATGCTCGCTTCTGTGATTAAGAATGCCAATATGCATAATTATAATCATAGCACAAACGGCGGCAGTGTCACAACTGTTGATTGTCGTGAACGCACAGCACGCTCGTTCGTTCTCAGCCGGAAGCGGAGCAGCGGCATGATGCCCCATAGAACCCAGACGGCGACGGCAGCATCACATCGAGCTAAGTGTATCGTTAAACGATTGACATTTATGTGGCGGGCATGCATTATTGATGTCGCTAAATGTTTGCTGCTGTGCGGCGGCCCTTAAAAAAAACGGCGATAAATGTGAAATTCATGAGGAATGCTTGCCATGCTTGATTAGCTTTAATTTAATACGATTTGCACACTTGTCTGCTGCTATGCGAGAAATGCGTTTGTGTGTTTAAGTCAAGTCTTTTTTATGTTAGTTGTTTTATGCGCCAACTCTGCAGGGGGGCAGTGAGGAGCGGTGCGGAGCGGGAGAGAGCAAGTTCAAGTTCAATTCACAGCTGGCCACAAAAGCTCCTTGGCCGGAGCTGCAACCGCCAAAGTCGAAGCGATTGAATATTCAATTTATACTCTCCGCTAAAGGGTTTTAACAGCTAAAGGTCTACACATTACGGGTAGATGTGTTCAATTATCCATTTTAATTCAATTTACATAATTCCTAGATAAAGTTTAATTGAATTTTAGCATTCTAAAGAGGGCTTAGGCACCCTCGCTTTCCATAAAATAATTTAAGCTAATGGTTAGAGTCATCCACTTTTCGTGATATATAGATATAGGTCTGATTTTAATTTAGATTTTACTAGGATCAACTTATTATTACTTATTGTTTTATTTGGGCTGATAAACTAAGGAAATTATTTATTATAAACTTGATATTTATAGAATTTTTGACAGCATTAATTGCTACTATTAATACTTATTCTATGGACGATAGTTAAGATGTTTTTTTTTTTTTTTTTGCGAGGGCATTGTCTGGCTGGCCTTCCGTTCTCCGTTCTGTTCTCTTTGGTTTTTGCATTGTCTTTAAATCCACGGCGAGAGGGTCAAGTTCAGACTCAATTGCTGTAAGCGAGGCAATTAATGCGGCTAATTGCTGATTGCCATTGATTTATGCTGAATCAATTAGCCAATTGCCTTGCGCGTACTTTGGCTTTCTTTGCCAGGTTCGATTCGTGGCTTGGCAGCAGGTTATCAATCATTGAAATGCCGAGCGGCCTCAGACTTGGCCTGTCTTGGCCTGGCCCCAGGTTATTGCCACTTTGAGGAATTGAAAAAGTTCGGCGTTCGGGTTTCGGATTTCGGATTTCGGTTTGTTTGGGCCCCAACTTGTCGGCACATGACAGCTGATAGCTACAATATACACTAGACAAATGAGCTTTTAAGCGTTGTACTAATTGCCAGATTCTATCTGGCCATAAATAGCCAGTGACGCGATGTCCCAGCTATGTTGATAGCCACATCCTGCTGCTAATGCTGCCCATCAGCGGGAAAATTCTGCCACGCGAACCATTAATCACTCATACTTTCATTACGGAGCTTGGGTTTTCGGGCCTCCACGTTGCCTCCACTCCCCTTCACACTCCCTTTGAGTACCCGATCCCGAAATAACTGTCATATTTCACTCGCAACCATGAGGAAGTCGATCGATCGATCGAGCACAGGTGAGGTGACTCAAGCCGCCAATCGACAAGAACAAATGACGAAAAAAAAAATATCTCGGCGGAAACTGGCTCAGATAATGCATTAAGCTTTGGGGAGGTGAAAAGTGAAATGATTTCATAAATGACTGATATAATTAGGCAGGTTATATGCCAATTAGCGGCGTGTTGAGGAAGCATCAGAATCTCCATCGCCGCCTTTCACAGCTGACGCACCTGACACAGGTGATCTTTCACTGTTAGCCGCTCTCTGGCTGCCAATTAGCTAATTGTGCCCAAATGCGCATTTGAATCGGACTAATGCCTGCATTCCTGTTGCATTTGCATTATTCGTCTATCGATCGTTCTCACGACCACTCCACGACCTTGACAGTGACCCCCAAGCACGCGCCGAGAAGAAAACTATCAGGTGGGAAGTGCCACTGGAACCGCAACTGGAACTGGAACTGGTTTTCTCCACCAGCCCCGTTTCCAAGAGTCGAGGCGTGAAGGCGCCAATGTGCGTGTGCAATAAGCCATAAAAACGTCTCTCGCAGCAGCGCTGCGCTGGCCGTTACCATGACAAACGGGGCTGCGTTGTTGACGTTGTAAGCCGATTCAAAGCGATTAATAATAAACTGGTTGGTCGCGTGAATTAAGCGCCAAAAAAGGGGGAAACTGTCCAAAACAATAATTTGCATTCATCAGTGTTTAGAGGCACCAGCTGCACTTCCGTAACAAATTTATAGTCAGTGCAATTTGGCCCATATATATTGAGTAAATAGGTGTAGCTCAATATATGTACATATACCAGAGTTATGTTATGGATAGAAATGGAATACAGAAGGGTTTAACCTTTACTTTTAGGCTTATGCCTGTTTTATTACACATAGTTGCCATTGGGGATCCTATTCTTTTGCTACTTTAAATATTTAGATAAGAGAGAAAAGAGAGAATTAAAAGCGTTAGCATTTTATACAAACTTTTCCAATTCAAATTCGATTTAAAAAACCATCGCTCGATAGGCAGTTTCGATAACTTGCTGAACATTTAATGTGACCAGATTACTGATCACTGTCAATCACAGTCGATAGTTACAATCACAGTGAGTGAGTCACTAGTAACCCTATTGCTCACCACTAATTGGCCGGCGAAAAAACTTGTCTTTATTTTCGACAACTTATTAACCAATTCGAAGGCCAACGAATGCAGCCATGACCAAGCCGATCGGCGCACTCAGTTCCCTGGCGCTGCTGGCGCTCCTCGCCGTCCCGTTGGCAGTGCTGGGCGAAGTGGATATGGTAGACGAGGGGGAGTACATGAACCGGGAGCACTCGCTGGTGCGTCCATTTCAAGGTGGGTTTCGCTTTCCGTTTCGGTTTATTAAGCGATTGGTTTACGTGTACTTGGAACGTGGCTGAATCTTCGCCTTGTTGCAGGTGTGGGCGTGATCCTGCCACACTGGGACTTCCTGGGAAACACAATGGTGACCAGCAACTACATAAGACTGACACCGGACTTGCAGTCCAAGAGCGGCGCCCTTTGGAACTACTCTGTAAGTCTAATTGGCATTCACTCCCTTGCCCGACCTTATCAGCTTTCTGTGTTCTGGCTTTTTATTACTTCTTAAGCCCGTAATGGGGCGCAACTGGGAGGTTCATGTGGCCTTCAAAGTTCATGGAAAGGGCACCGAACTCTTCGGCGATGGCTTTGCCATTTGGTACACCAAGGAGCGCATGAAGACGGGACCGGTCTTCGGCAGCAAGGATCACTTCTCCGGACTGGCCATCATTCTGGACACATACAGCAATCACAATGGGCCGCATAACGTAGGTAATCCCAAGGCAATACTATATACCATGCTATTGAGGAACTTGCTTCGTTTGCAGCACCAACATCCTTATCTAAGCGCCATGGTTAACAATGGCAGCTGGAGCTACGACCATGATCGCGACGGGACGCACACCCAGCTGGCGGGCTGCGAAGTTCGTTTCCGCAACGTGGATTATGAGACGCTCATCAGCATTCGATATGAGAACGATATACTGTCTGTGTCCACGGATCTAGAGAATCGGAACGAGTGGAAGAGCTGCTTTGTGGTTGCCAATGTGGAACTGCCAACTGGCTACTACTTTGGCCTGTCTGCTACGACAGGCGATCTGTCCGACAATCACGACATCCACAGCTTCAAGTTCTACGACATTGATACAGATACAACTGTAAGTGCAACATTTTTTATTGTGGGAGATCCGATGAATATCAATCCGCAAAATTTTCCTTGCAGCACGAAGAGATAATTCGACGCACGAATATTATTCCTAATGCGAAGACTTTTGAGCCCCCGCGAGAACATAAAGACGATCCCAAGCCGGGCATGTCGAACGCCAAGATTTTCTTTATCCTCCTGTTCGTAATGGTTGCGGCGGCGGCGGTGGCCATCTTCGCCATTTCCTACTTCAAGGATCGTAATGCGCGAAAGCGTTTCTACTGAGGCCCATAAGCTAGTCCAACAACCAAGCATCTTGTTAGGAGTTTCCCGGACCTCACAGTTGATCGCAACATTTATTTATACACACACACACAGACTGTCTCCCATTCAGCCCTCTTAATTTCCTTAAATGCCCTTCCCAAATGCTATTTTTCGAGAGATCAGGTTATACATAATATCGCACGTGTTGGAGAGTTAAAATTAAGCGCAAATTTTTAATCTGAACTATAGGAAAATTGAGACCGTGAGAATATTATTGCATAGACAAGATTAAAAAAAAGCAACCAAACAAACGCATCCGCTTCTCACTTAACCACGCTTCTCGCATCCGCCGTTAGTGCTGGCGCCCAGCCAGCATGGACTCGATCTGACGCACCTGGTTGCTGACAAACCGATCCCGGGCGCTCGTCTCCTGTCGTTGCTGATCCAACTGCTCGCCGCTCTCAGACTCCAGGGCATCATTGGACTTGTGCATGCCACTCAGGATGCACTGCTCAAACAGGGACTTTGATCGTGCATCGTCGTCGTCGTCGTCCAGCGAATCATCCGAGCTGTAGTTCGGTTTGTCACCATTCTCCTCCGGGTGCTGCTGCTTCTTTTGGCCATTTGTTGTCCTGCTCAGAGTGCTGGTACTGGTGTTAGCCAAGCTGGAACTGGTGCTAGCCCCACTGGGTTGGGGTCGGCAGCTTCCCGCTGCAATGGCCTGGGGATGAGAGGAACAAAAAATGTATATAGTACTTATTTCTCAAGGAGTGCAATTTCGTGGTTATATTCTTAAGCTTTCAATAACATTCCGACTTGAAATCAAGGTCAATTCTTAAATAAAGAAATTTTGTAATTCTCTTGTGAAGAGGCAATATATCAAATAAAAGACCGTTGAGACTGTGGTACGCATTTATCGTAAAATAATGTTGTTTGCATTTTGATGAGTCTCACAAATCTAGCGGTCAGCCAAAAAGGTTCAGCTTGGAATATTCAAGGTGCAAATGAAAGATACAAATAAAAAGATAAACCGTTCTCACCTGACTTAACAGATTGCTATCATCATCGTCCGAGTCCATGGACAGTGAGCTCAACGAATCGCTTCTTTTCGGTGGCAGCCGAGGCTCCACTTCTCCATGAATGGCACTGCGCCTGGGCGGCAGCTTGGGCGCCTCCTCTGTAGCTCTCACGGGCAGAGTTAAGACAGGCCCCGCCTTTGCGGAGCCTACGGTGAGATGGGATAGTCCGGAAATGACCGAAAAGGTGCAAGGACTGTCCTCCACATAGTACTTGCTCATTTCATCCGACACTGGCAGGTAACTGGGCAAGGCACTTCCACCGCAACGCATCTTTGAGATCGCATCCTCCGCCGGTGTCCGAATGTCCATACCTGGAACAATTGCTTTTTCTGTAACCTCCGGCTGCTCCTCGTTCGCGTTGATGTCGTTGGGTATTGACAGAATGGAAAGATCACTGTTGCTGGGCGCCTTGGAGAGCAGAGCCGGCGTGTCTTCGGTGCAATAGCTGCGAGGAGCATCCGCATTGCCATTAATGTCATTGGCTCGCGGTTCTCGATTGGCGTTTGCATTGTTGGAGTCGTCCAGCATGCTCAGATTACTCAGGCTGGTGGCACAGGAAAAGTTTGCAGGTGTGTGCTCTTCGTGGAACCTGTTGAGCTTGTCCTCGAAAACATTGCCAGGCGGCTTGCGGACAGGCACCTGTTGACTGTGCTGTGCAGGATCCGGCATCTTTCGGTCTCTTTTTGGAGACTGCGGCATGCTCTGGGTGGGCGAGTCGGGTAGCTCCGATGGCGAAATGACGCCACTCTGCATTCGGCTGTATTCACTGATCACGGAGCCATTGTCCTCGCAGGCAATGGTCTCGTCGTCGCCCACCAGCGAGTCCATCGAACTGCGCCGTGAGAACATCAAGGGCGTTTCCAGCGCAGAGTCAATGATCTGAGCCGTATTCCGGTCCAGTTGTCCTGGCTGGACACTTGGTGGTTTTGTGGGAGTTTTGGGCGGCACTGATTTCTCTGGCTTCTCGGACAGACTGTTGAGGGAGTCAAAGCGACTGAAGCTTCCGGGTGTGCCCTCCTCACAGTAGTTGATCGGACGCTCCCGCTCCCCGGTTTCAGTCTCGGCTTCGGTGGATAGTTTCTGCTTCGCTGCTGAAACTGCCCCTGGACCTACTCCATTGGGCAGCTCCGTGACCGATGATGATTTGGCCAGCGGCAGGGCGTTACTGGTAGCTTTGTTCGTCTCTGATTTCTGCTCTGGCTGTGCAGACGACTGAACGGATCGCCGCTCCTTATATCTGGCACTAAAGTCTGTGGGCTGGTCCAAGTCAATCTCGAAGGTCTTAGAGCTATTGGGTTTATGCTCCATATATTTCATAGAATAGTCAATGGGCTGCTCCTCGGTAGGGGTGACGATTTCAAAGGGATTCTTGGCACCCTCCGATTTTGTCGAGTATTTTGTGGAGTCCGATTTTCCTGAGTAAATGGACTCGCGGCTTTCGCACTTCCTAGCGAGAAAACCTCCGGTCACTGTGCTCACTGTGGAAGGCCGGACCTTCTTCAGTGATCCCGTAGGATTCGAGCTCAGGCGAAATGAGCTGTACCTTCGGGGCAGAGTCCCTGCATGGCTAGACTCCTTGTCCAGCGGCAACGATCCACCGTCCCCGTTGGGTATCAGCTCCATTGTCGCCCTAAAGTTGACCAGATTCTTGAGGGCCGAAGCACTTCCCTCGGCGATCATCGAATTCTTTGAGCTGATGAGGGCGCGCAGCAGTGGAATGGCGTTGTGGTCAATGAGGAACTGCTGGTCTTCGGGACAACGGGCCGAGAGGTTCCACAGCGTACCGCACGAGTTGCTTACCACAGTCAGGCACTCTGACTTTAACTGTTGCAGGAGAATGGCCAGGCAATTGTGACGCCGCAGAATCTGGCGATAGGGTTCACACACCGCTATGTGACTGGAGACGTTCCGCAAAATGCCACCAGCGTTCTCGATTATCTTGAGGGTCTTACTCGGACCCTCGTAGCTCAGCATTTCGACCAGAAAGGCCAACGCTCCGTCCACCGCACAAAACTCTGCCTTGTTGGTGCTGCAGTGCGCCGAGAGATTCCACAGGGCAGAGAGAATGGCCTTCAGGGTATTCTCGTTCTTGTTTTGCATGGCCGCTCGGGCCAAGGACGTCACTGTGCCAAGCTCATTAAAGATAGTCTTCATATGCTTGTCCGCGCGCCACGAGAGATTACGCAGCACTCCAGCAAGGACCTGCAGCAGTTCGTCCGGAGCCGTGTTCAGCTGGGCAATGACCACTTCCATGAACTGGCGCTGGCCGCACAGGTAGGACTTGTTGTGAACGTTCTCGTCTCCGAATGTAAGATTCGTCAGCGCCATAAGGCCGTAGCTCCTCAGGGCGTTGCACTGTTCCCTGCCTGCAGCCGGCCCGTGGACCGCGTGATCGAGGTGCACAAGGTTGGGAATCGCTTTCAGCGCGCCCAGCTCGCACATCGTTTGGCGGTGCTCCTCGTCGAAGCTGGCCTTCATCAGCAGCTTCATAGCCGCCAGCGGATGCCGATCCTCATCGTCGGCAATCGCCTCGCCGCCGCTCTGCAGCTGGGTGCGCAGGAAGTTGCAGTAGTCCAATATCTGGTCCAGCAGGCGCAGGATTTTCACCTCCCGCAGGCGCTCCTTCTCCTCAGGATGGCTGTGGACGATGTTATGCAGCGCCTGGCTAGCGTACTTCCGCGCCGTGGAAAGTCCTTCGTCGTTGGCGTGCAGGATCTGCACCAACAGTTGGATGCAGTCAGAGCTACGCAGGGCGGTGCATGTTTCAGCATTTCGGGACAACTCCAGGAAGTTACGCGTTAGTTCCAAGCGGGTGGCGTCGCTCTCGTTCAGCGTCATGGCTGCGAATGTATCCGCAGAGGCCTTTCGGCAGGTAGCAGGAGTTCCAAGAAGAGGCTGGTTTTACGTTCGGTCCGGCAGGTAGTTCACCAGTTGATCCTCTAAACAGCGATCTTTGTTCTGTGTCCTGCGTTTAGGCCATTTTCCAAGCGCTTCGCGCAGGCCTAGTACTCTTGCCAGTGTTACCAAGTCCGAGGAATTACTCTCGGTCCACGGAAGGCTCACGATTGTGAGCGGTAATTTCAAAAATTACGAGATCCGTTAAAAACAATAAATTCTGACAATAAATAAAACGTTGAAGGTTTGAGTAAACATAAGTGCGATTTAAACTATAAACAATTAAGTATATTAGAGTAGCATATTACACTTTATAAATATTTACTTCAAATGAAATGTTAAGTCTATGGCTCATTAATAATTTGCAAAAGTTGTAATAAAGGTTAACATAACTATTAATACAAACTAAAATGTTAACTATTTTCTTTTTTAAACTTGTAAACATTCAGAAATTTTACGTTTGCTCCTCACAAATGTCCCATCTCTAATCAGCCGTTACGTCACATCAATCAGCTGTTGCTAGACGCAAAATTGTTTCTGCCGGAAAATAATGAATTTCTTAAAAAAGGTGAGTTAAAAATGTAAATAAAAATGGTATTTGAAATCTAAGTTATACTCCTCACCACAGCTGGTGCCGCAGTTAGCATTGGCGGAGGCACAGCTCCTCAACCGGCCGAGCATCCACACCAGCGCCGTGTGCTGTCGCGTGCAATCCGGGCGCTACCGCATAACCACAAAGCGGAACCGGCCGCTCACTTACGAGATGGCCAATCCGCCGCACTTCATCGGCCATCGCAAGTCGTGGAACTCGTGGAACACTTGTGAGTTGGAAATAATTTATTAGATATACAAATTAACGGAATCATTTGCCCCATTCCAGCCACCCTGAAGGATGCCCTGCGCCCCTCCCAGACCGCCATCGAGGATGTGTTTATTCGCAAGTTCATGACGGGCACCTGGCATGCTCTTGTCTGCTCCGAGGTCATTATCAAGCGGCAACACAACACTATTCGAATCGCGGCCCTCATTCGGCGGGCGATTACTCCACGCAAAATGTATTTCCTTATCGGCTATACGGAGGAGCTGCTCTCCTACTGGATGCAGTGTCCAGTGACACTTGAACTGCAGACGGTGGGTGACAAGAAGGACGTGATCTTCAAATACATTTAGTTGCTTTCGCCTTTTTATGTCCAATATAAAAAATTGTTGTAGAATTATGTACTTAGTGTATGTCGACCTCGCTGTTGTTGATTTGCAGCGATTTGATGGCCTTGTTGACAATGACGCCATCTAGATCCTTAACCTGGGGGAGCATTTAAGGGTTGAGAAGACAATTGGATTGGTAGATACTATGCTTACCCCTTCTATCAGCTTTTTTACCTCAACCAGGGATTTTTGCTTAAGAATCAAGGACCTTAAGTCCTTTACTATCTCAATGAATAGATAAACGACAATCTTACGCGAGCCACCGCACACTTTGTCCCATATCTTGACCAGAACAGTCTCGCAAATGACTCCGGCAAAGCAGGTGATGAACCAGTTCTCCAAAAGGGTGGAGTTGCTGTCAAACATTCCCAGCTCTTCTAAATGGCTGTTAAACAGATAACTTAATTAATATCGCTCTTCCACTTAGGACCAATTGGAAACCCACATGAACAGCTGATGGTCCTCACGCTTCAGCAGCATCTGTGTTTGCTCCTTCAGCTTGGAGCATTCTTTCTTTATCTCGCGGGTGTACTTGTAGAATCCCTTGGCTATCCAGTAGGTGTCCACGTCGTCGTTGAATATCTGCAGCAGAGTCCGCACGATCTCAATAAAGTGTGTGTCGTCCGCCTGGAGACTGGCACTGGCGTTTCCGTGCCACAATCGATTGGACTCCAGCAGCCACATGGTGTGCATCACCAGCTCCTTTTCCTTCTGGGCCGCACATTGAAGCACCGTCACAGCTCGCAACAGATCCTCGTAGACCTCTCGTCTCTGGTCACGTATATAGAACGTAGAAGCCTTGTGGAGCGGCAGGATCCCCATGACTAAGGCCCAAAGATAGCTCCTGTGGATGTTGGGCACCGTGTAGTTCATGCAGAACTGCTTCAGTTTGTTTAGATTGCGGACATCATCTTGGAGGAGTTTGTTCAGCGACTTCTTCTCCTCCACACTGTTGATCAGGCATTTTTCATAGTAGCTGGATCGGAAGTTTCGCTCGTCTGCATTCATGGCCTGGGCGGGATCTAAAAACCCATAGAAGCCTTGGAACAACAAATTGGCAATAGTGATGGGAAACCGTTCGATATACGCAAAGATGATAATTCTTGAGGCCGACAGCTCAGATACCTTAAAAAAAAAACGGGAAGATTATTATTGATTGATTGATTTAAAATTTCACAAAGAGTAAATGTAGTAAATGATCAAAAACAACTTTAACATATCTCTCTTTTCCGTTAAAAGCAGTAATATCTTTTTCGCTCCATGCTAAAATATAAATACTTCTTCCCAGGGTATGCAAATCGATAACTGTCCCAGGAAATACACTGGATCTGTCATCGATGGCTGCCCACCCCTAGTACCCACTGGATGCAAAAAATAAATGAGAAGGTAAACAAAATGTGCAAATCGTCGCTAAAAAAAGCAATTACACCAAAAGGCAAAGCACCCGGAAGTGAAAAGGAAGTGCCGGAGTTACGAAGCTGAAGCGACGGAATCGGAAAACGGGGATATCTGTGTGTACTCGCTCTCGAGGCTGTTGCTCGCCAGCACATGAAAATCAATAATTGAATCAGAAAATCAAAACACGGATTTTTGCCCAGATGCAACCGGGCCCGCGATAAATTATGCAATTGTTGCAGCCATTAACGACCACCCTCCCACCCGCTGCCGTTCCCGTTCTCGGTGTCGGTGTCGGTCTTGTCTTGGCCCCGTTACCAGTTGATGTATTCAAATGCTGAGCTCGATTTTGGCCGTCGCCGTTTTTGTTGCTGTTGCTGCCACTACTGCCATACACGTTATTGGGTGTCGCGATGGAGCAGGAAATAGGCACTTGGGATTCGGTTTTGCTGGAGAACCTGTCCGAGGATAGCTTCATAAACAACATCCACCAGCGCTACAAGCGCGATCACATATATGTGAGTTTGGAGCAACAGTATATGTTGGACACATTCCTTCACATTGTTCCGTTTTGCAGACCTACATTGGAACTTCTGTTGTGGCTCTGAATCCATATCATCACATATCCGAGCACTCGCTGGACAACGTCCGCAACTATGGCGACAAGGGGATATTCCAGCTGCCGCCCCACATGTAAGCAGTATTCGATCTGTCTTTCATCGGTCCAATGTAACCACATCCCCCTCCCTATTCCTTATAGATATGGCCTCACGAACCTGGCCTACCAGTCGCTCAAGGACCAAAGCGAGGATCAATGCGTACTCCTCACGGGCGAAAGTGGGGCGGGCAAGACGGAGACATTCAAAATGATCGTGAACTTCCTGACCCACATACAGGATCGCGGGCACTGTCCTCCCACCCCGAATGTCCTACGCAAGCAATCCTCAACCAGCTCGGCCACTGGGGTGGTGCTGCACGCACACAGGCGCGCCTCCAGCAGCTGCTCCGGCACTGCCAATTTTATCATTTGCAAGAACCGAGCAGAGAACCCGACTCCGGCCCTTAATTCGCGGCGCCAGAGTCCTTCGCCAGGACCCTCACAGCGGTCGCGAACAAGGGCCGAGAGCATCGAACGCCAGTCCCGACGCCACATGCGCGAGAAGATCGTAGACTTTGATTTCTCGCACCACAAGAGCAGCGAAAACATCAGCGGCCTGCTCGACGCGCACGCTCACCACTTGCATCCGACCAAGTCGTGCTTCAAGCACCAGCAGACCCAAGTCGGTGCCTGCATGGCTACGCCTCCGGCTGGTGCCAAGGGATCGCCCAAGTATGCCGTGCCCTCTGTGTCTGGCTACGGAGGCTGCCGCCAGTGTGGTCACAGCAAGTGTGTTCGTGCCCAGAGTCTGGAGAAGGAAGAGCGTGCCGAGCTTCGCGGCAGTAATAGTCGTTTGTCCACCATCGCCGCCACCGCCCACACAGCGCATCCGCACCGTGGCAGCTGCTCCAACCTGATGCGCCAACACTCGACAGAAAGCCAGCCGGAGCGGGAAAGGGATCGGAGCTCTCTTATGGGTTCGACGCAACGTATATCGCTGTACGATGCACACAAGCTGAGCAAGGTGCTCGGTGACCTGCCGCCCCCGCCGAGTTCAGTGTCACCCACGCCCTCGGCCAGCTCTTCGTTGCACAGGCGCCACAAGTCGCCCACGCAGAGACTGCGCGAATGCGTCACATGTGCGGATGTGTTCCTGGAGGCAATGGGCAATGCCTGCACGCTGAAGAATAGCAACTCAAGTCGATATGTAAGTGTAAAACGTAACTTTAACCTTAACCTAACTGTGCAATATATAAGTTGTTAAACTCCGGCTTGCCTAAATAAGCTTTCTTCATTGTTAATGTTTCTGGTTTCTCTTTAGGGAAAATTGTTTGATATTGAAATTGACTTCAAGGGCGATCCGATGGGAGTGCACATAACTCACTGTAAGTATAACTAACGTATTCAAGTAATTATAACTATAACAAGTCATACATTTTTTGCGTGCTTACCCCTAAGATATGTTGGAAAAGGTTTGCCCAATTTGTTTAAAACCGTCCGCGCTTAAAGTTAACATTATTTATAATATATTTTTCCTCCACAGACCCGAATAACGGACACCATCATGGGAGAGCGAAACTTTCACATATTTTACCAGTTACTACTAGGGGCTGATCTCCAATTGCTAAGTAAGTTCAAGAGAAGCTTTAAAGAAAGTTTTCTAATACCTTTTGGTGCCACTAGAATCGCTCAAGCTGTACCGGAATGTGGAGAAGTACGAGCTGCTTCGCAACACAACTGCCATGGAGGAGGATCGCATGAATTTTCATTATACCAAGGTATGCTATACACTCGTGTGTTAAATCCTGTGAACCCCTTTTATATGAATTTAATATTTTTAGCGGTCTCTGGATGTGCTGGGCCTCAGCTGCGATGAAGTCAGCTCTATCTTTCGAGTCATAGCTGTGGTGCTGAAGCTGGGCAATTTTATTTTTGTGCCTATTACCAACATCGATGGCACCGAGGGCTGTCAGGTGTCGAATGTTTACGGTAACTAACTTCCATAGTCTTGAGAAGCTCATGGAAAGTAATTAAATTCAAATGTACCCATACAGAGGTCCAGGAAACAGCACAGCTTCTTAACATGGAGGCTCAGATTCTGATCAACTGCTTGACCAGAGCGAACAGTTCAAACAGCGCCCAGGAGGATGTTGGGTGCGAAATGGACGCCAGGCAGGCGGCCTGCAACCGGAACACGCTTTGTCGCACGCTCTACAGCCGTCTTTTCACTTGGCTGGTCAACAAGATCAACGAGTCCCTGAAATCGACGCAGCGCGAGAAGAACCTGGCCCTGCTGGATTTTTACGGATTCGAAGTGCTTGACCACAACTCCTTCGAGCAGTTTGCCATTAATTATAGTGCGGAGAAGATCCATCAGGCAAGAATTGTTTAGTTTTACGAGGTTTTAAACTTTAATCATTAGTCTTTTCTGTTTTTACTTTGATTCCAGAACTTTGTTTTCCATGTGCTTCGCTCAGAGCAAGAGCTGTACATCCGGGAGGGATTGGAGTGGTCGCGGATTGACTACTTCGACAACGATTCCATTTGCGAGCTGATAGACAAGCCCAGCTATGGCATCCTGAGCCTGATTAACGAATCCCATCTACAAAGCAACGAGGCCCTGCTTTTAAGAGTTCAGCAGTGTTGTGCGGGTCATCCAAACTTCATGACCACCGGCAGCAATTCGATGTGCTTTCAGTTAGTTTTTTGTTTTTATTCTTTATTCGTTTATGAAACCCTAATTGATGGTTTTACATTTTACAGAATTCGACACTTTGCCAATGTGGTAAACTACTCCATACATCGGTTCCTTGAGAAAAACTCTGACGTTCTGCCCAAGTACATCAGTGCCGCCTTCTATCAGAGCAAATTGTCGCTAATACAGAGTCTGTTTCCCGAGGGCAATCCCCGCCGACAGATTACCAAGAAGCCCAGCACGCTGAGCTCTAACATTCGCACCCAGCTCCAGACCTTGCTGGCCATTGTGAAGCATCGCCGCTCCCACTACGTTTTCTGCATTAAGCCCAACGAGGGCAAGCAGCCGCATCAGTTTGACATGGCGCTGGTGCAGCACCAGGTGCGCTACATGTCGCTTATGCCGCTGGTTCACTTGTGCCGCACCGGCCACTGCTACCACCTGCTGCACGTCAAGTTCTTTCACCGCTACAAGCTGCTCAATAGCCTCACCTGGCCACACTTCCACGGCGGCAGCCAGGTGGAGGGCATAGCCCTGATCATCCGTAACCTGCCGCTGCCCTCGGCCGAATTTACCATAGGCACCAAGAATGTGTTCGTGCGCAGTCCGCGCACCGTCTACGAACTGGAACAGTTCCGCCGTCTGCGCATCGGCGAGCTGGCCGTGTTGATCCAGAAGATGTTCCGTATGTACCATGCTAGGAAACGCTACCAACGCATGCGACAGAGCCAGATGATCATCTCGAGTGCCTGGCGTACGTGGCGGGTAAGTTAGGTTTTCCAAAACTGGTCTTTTTGAACACAGCATGACGTGATTTTTTTCTTTCACTTTGTTTTTATGCATGTTAGGAGTGCCGATTTGGCATTCCCTTCACTGGTCGTAGGCATTTATGGAGTTTATATCGTGTCGTAAGCATTGCCCGTGTTATATATTACTTATTCTTAATTTAATCATAACAATAATGAAAGCCATCTTCGGGCAGCCGAAGCTTAAAAAATCGATGTTTAATTGATGGTTTTTTCGAAGATTACCAAAAATTCAAAAGTGATTGCCAAATGTCATATATTTTCCGATTCGCTATAAAAAAACTTATAAAATTATTGAACGGAAAGATTAGTTTAAACACATTAAGTAGTCTTAAACTTATTTCATGCTGCATGGGTTTATACCCATTATAAATTTTATCACTACTTTTATATATTATTATTATATTTATTTTATTCATTAAATATAAAATCAATTTAAATGTAGTATCTAAGCATGAATGCTTGGTTTTTGTAATTTGATTTGTTTATAGTCTAAAAATATTCACAACTTCTGCACTTCCCTACTAGGCTCGCGAAGAGTATCGGTCTCTTAAGTACAAACGTCAGGTTAAGTGGGCCATCGACGTGATAGGTCGTTATTATCGTCAGTGGAAGATCCGGCAGTTCCTGCTGACCATACCCCTTCGACTGCCTCCGAACACGCTGAGTCCGCTTTCCACGGAGTGGCCGGCGTCTCCAGTCTTTCTCGCTGATGCCTCGCGGCTGTTGCGGTCCATCTACCATCGCTGGAAGTGCTATATTTACCGCAACTCCTTTGATCAGACAGCGCGTAATCGGATGCGGGAGAAGGTTACAGCCAGTATCATCTTCAAGGACCGAAAAGCATCCTATGCACGAAGGTATGAGGTTACAGACAGCTTTACTTAGCTGCTTATGTTTGCTTATTTGGCTGCTATTTGTTTTTGCACAGTGTGGGACATCCTTTTGTGGGCGACTATGTCCGGCTGCGCCATAACCAGCAGTGGAAAAAGATGTGCTCCGAGACAAATGATCAGTATGTGGTCTTTGCGGACATAATCAACAAGATAGCGCGCTCCAGCGGCAAGGTAATCAGGGCGAATAATGTTTTTAAGTGGCAAATTGTATTTTTACATTAATGATTTCAGTTCGTTCCCATTCTGTTGGTCTTGTCCACCTCCTCGCTGCTGCTATTGGATCAGCGAACGTTGCAAATCAAGTACAGAGTGCCTGCCTCGGAGATTTACCGCATGTCGCTAAGCCCCTACCTGGATGACATTGCTGTGTTCCATGTGAAGGCGGTAAACGATGGCCAAGAGCTAAGATTAAGCAGTAAATTCTGATTTATTCTTTCTCTTTCAGTCGGAATTCGGGCGCAAGAAGGGAGACTTCGTGTTTCAAACTGGTCATGTCATCGAAATTGTGACCAAAATGTTTTTAGTTATTCAAAATGCTACAGGCAAACCGCCCGAGATACACATAAGCACAGAGTGAGTACTTTATTGGTCTCATAGGGATCATGACTTGGATAATATTATTTAATATTTTTTTAAAAGTTTGAGGTATTTATATATATATATATACTTTATTAAACCCCGCAGATTTGAAGCCAACTTTGGCCAACAGACTGTCATCTTCTCATTCAAATACGGCGGCATGTCGGACTTAGCACAAGGCCCACCCAAGGTCACGCGCAAGGCGAACCGCATGGAGATAATTGTGTGATCAGCATCGGACGGGGAATCTAATCGGGACAGCTCTTCGCCTTAGGTGGAACGCGGGTTGTCGGTATCCGACCCTATGATTCTCACCAGTCATCATGCAATTGCAATCGTTATTATGTATTGCTCTTTGCTACCGTGTTTAGGTCTTTTATATGTGGTCCCAGGGATCAAAATACAATTTAGCAATAATATACCCAATTCTCACACTCAAGACATACACACACACACACATAGAAACACAGTATAGTTTTGTTCACAAGAGACAATCAGAGTAATCCATTTGTTGTCAGAATTGTGCCAAAAAGCAAGGAAACTAGATGTGTGCCAATCGGGAGGAGTGTAGAACAATGAGCGAGCTAATTTTAAAACAGCACTTTATTTTATTTAAAGGAAGGAAGCAACTAACGAAGTGAACAACTGAATTTAAGCCTCTAATTTCTTGTGCTAGATTTAAGAGTAATAGGTCGTGCACCAAGTCAGTCGATTAGCATTGCAACAATACAACAAGTACGATCCGGACCGGGATCAGAAGCAGGCGTAGGTTGAGATGGATTTTACACAAACTATGATATTTCCGTTATATAGAAACCAAGGCATTTCTCTTACATTTAAGGTTTCATACACAATAATTAGTGAACTAATGCTAGAGAACAGGCAGACAGACATATAAACCTCTCTTTATATACCGGAAACACAAATGAGCCCCCTATATAAGTATATATGCAATTTGATGCGACTTAGCGAGAACTTTTCCAAAAAAAAAGTAAAACAATAAATGTTAAACGACTATTTACAAAAGCAAAGCAAAGATGAGTAGTTAAATATTTCAAATAAATCTATATATATATATAAATATATGTATACACCATATGCGAAATTAATAATGAGTCTATATAGAACCGACAACAGAAATATGGGAAACATAAGCAAATTATACGACAAGTTTTGTTACGAGTTGAGAGCGAATGTATTGCGTGTAGTTGTTTATATATAACTTGTTATTGATAGGCCGGACATCCAAACGTATGTAATTCCATCGGAGTTCCCACCTGTGGCATCGGGGACTCCCAGCAGTTTTTATTTGTATTTAAGTTTTAAGCGAGCAAAGTTCGAAGGAAAAGCCAAATATGAGTAAATCGAAAACCCAACCAGTTGGTAGTTTATAAAACAAAGTTTAGCAATAATAAAACAAACACATAGAAAACTCTTTGTACACGCACTCGAAATGAAAGGGGAGGGACCGGTCCGATCGCCTTACAACTTGGACTTTGGTTTCTTGAGCATGTTGCGCAGGATGCGACGCAGGATCTTGCCGCTGGGGTTCTTTGGAATTTCGTCTACAAAGATCACGCCACCCCTGAGCCGCTTGGCTGGAGAAGCGTTCTCGTTCACAAACTGGATGACATCATTCTCAGTCAGCTGGACATTGGCTTGCTTCACCACGAAAGCCAGCGGCAGCTCGCCGGCCTCTTCGTCCGGCTTGCCAATAACCGCGGCATCCTTGATCTTGTTATGGGTAAGCAGCAGAGCTTCAATCTCGGCGGGTGGCACCTGGTATCCCTTGTATTTGATCAGCTCCTTGATGCGGTCCACGATAAAGAACTCGAAGTCGTTATCGTAGTACCCAATGTCACCGGTGTGCAGCCAGCCGTCCTTGATGGCCGTCTGTGTGGACTTGGAGTCCCCAATGTAGCCCTTCATGATGCCGTCGCCCTTGAAACACAGCTCTCCGCGCTCGTTAGCACCCAGAATCTTGCCGGTATCCGGATCGATGACCTTGGCGTAGATGCCAACTTTGAGCACGCCCACGCTGCCAGGCTTGCAGAAGTCGTCGTTCTGCGTTAGCACGCTTAACGTGGACTCACTCAGTCCGTAGCCCTGGCGAATGAAAGGTACACCAATGCGCTCCTTGATCTGATCCTCAGTCTCGCGACTCAGCGGTGCGGCTCCACACAACAAAACCATGAGTGAGGACAGATCGTACTTGTCCACGATGGGGTGCTTGGCCAGGAAAACCATAAGTGGGGGCACCATGAAGGCCATCATCACGCGGTACTTCTCGATCGCCGACAAGAACAAGTTCTCCTCGAATTTGGGCAGGTACACCAGGCGCGCACCTCTGCAGGCGGTGGTGATGAGCGTAAGACAGCCAAAGGCATGGAACCAGGGAATGACGGTCAGCAGAGTAATCTCCTCCATCGGGATAACCGTAGGCTGGCTGTTTATAGAAGATCAAGTATTAAGGCTGTTGTGATATTACGAACAGAAACTTACATTTGTGAGTCGAGGGTAGCCGTCAGATTCATCTGCGTGAGCTGCACGCCCTTGGGCAATCCAGTGGTTCCCGACGAGCAAACAATTAGGGCCACGTCCTCGTCCTTGTTGGCCAGTGGGGACGTAAACTCTGATTGAGTCTTAAACTTATCGTTGTCCATTAAGTCCTTCAGGTCATGGATGTTTTTGAAGTTCTTTGAGCTACCGCTGATGGCGATGATCCCTTTGACGAACTTGTTCTTGCTAGCCACCTTGGCCACTCGATCCAAAGTAAGCTTGGAGGCGAATATGATCTTGGGCTTAGACAGGTTGATGGCATGATCGACCTCGCGATCCGAGTAGGTCACGTTAAGAGGAGCCACTGTGGCACCCACTGCAAAGCCCGCGAACATGGCCAGCGCAAAGTTGACGCTGTTCTCGCTGGACAGACCGATGACGTCGTTCTGTTTCACGCCCAATTTCTGAAGAATGTACGCTAGCCGGATAATGGACTTGTGCATGAAGCTGGCCGTGTACTCGACTCCGTTGACGGCATCCACCAAGACTGTCTGGTCGCCGAAGCTCTTGTATTGGTCCAGTACATACTGGCCGAGGGATCTGGAGTCCTGGGCCTCCCGGGCGGTCACAGGACCGCCGTACACGATGTTACCGGGCAAGAGAGACGATGTCATATTGGGACTGCAAAAATAAGAGTAAATTCAGAAATGAGGGATATTAAAGCAGATAACAAATGGTTTCCTTAACAAGTAGGTCTCCTTATCTAACAGAATTGTTTGCTATTTTAAAGTGAATTTTAAAGTTTAAACTGAAAAACGTAGTTTGTACTGCCCCAGAGGTGGAATGTTATGGCCACCCTCGAACTCGAATCGAACGTGTTTCTTGCACTCCAATTACCACACTTTGAACCCGGCGGCTATCTAATCGCATTCGACCAGCAGATCTTTAGGTGCCACCCAGGTTTCAATTTTTCGATGTTAGCAATATTTACGCTATCTCAGTTCGTGGATTATAGGAAATCTGCATGTTAGCCAGTCCACGTTCCAAAGGTCGTAGGTCTCAGCAGATGAGGCGACACATCTAGCATCCCCCTCTTGCTTGTCACTTGATTTTGGGGCACACACAGTGTCAAAGCTTGTAATGCTTATATTTTCCGCGGTCAGTTTGTCGACTGTCATTTATATATTTCGCATATAATCCCACTTACAGTCACTTTTTCTAGGTTACACCTCCTGGGCGATGCGAGCGGGAGCGGTTTCAGAGCAAAACTAACTGGGTTCGGTTTGACAGAGGATGACAATCGGGTCGGGCTGCGTTTATGCCAAGATTAGATTAACGAATTTGATAAGTCCGCTGGATCCAGAGCGCAGGCGCGTGCAGGGACACCTTTTTTCTACTCAAAGTAAACTAAATAGTGCACTTATGGACTTTCAGAGGGGTGGCGGCAAAGAGGAGAATTCGCAGCTGTTCTGTTTAAAATCTTCGCTCGATGTGGCATCACACAATCATGTCAAATGTCAGTGGACTCTCTGGCAGCACCGTTTACAAATTTCTATTAAATGGCGGTACTTTTAATTTTTTAGTTTACATCACCGTTGAATAAGAGTAATAATTAAGAATATATACAAATAGAAAATTAGAAAATCTGACTACTACTTGATACAGTTGCCATAGGGAGTATTATAAGTAAATAAAAAAAAAAATAAATAAATTCGGTGTGGAATATTTTCGGCTCTTATTTAATGGCAAAAGTTAATTTGTCAATGTAAAACTGTTAATATTATTATATAATGAAAATATTTACCCTACTTCGCCGTTTTAACATTTAGGCATAAGCCCTAAGTTAAATTGTTTTTAAATATTTTAAAAACTAGATACGAAACTTGACTTATTAGCTAAAGCCGTTTAAAAATATAGAAACTCTTAGATATCTTCTGTTACCTGAAATTGGAAAAGCTTTGTAAAAGCATTCATTGTCCCGAATTGATTTTGTTGTAAATACATTGTTCTAGTACACCAAGAATTTGTCTTCTAAATGCCCTTCTCAATAATAGTGAATTTTTTGGGAAATAGATTGATCCAATTGTAAATTTGTATACAAAACAGTATACAAATTGATGCATGCCGAAAATAGTTTCTTTTTTTAATTGTAGATCATTTTTTAAACATGTTCTTTAGTTTCAAGGGTGTTATAACTTTTTGTCTATCTTTATATCTTATGTTAAGATAGTTCATTTCTGTATAAGTGTCTAAATAAAAAAATCAAATTAAATGATTATTCTTGGTACCTCATCAATTAATTACACTATGTGTTGTCTCTTAATTTATATTGGGAATATAACTTCTCAGTTTGTATTTAAGTTTAAAGTGATTTAAATTCGCAGGAAAACCATATCAGGATTTAATTTAAACCCAGTTTATTACATAAAGATTTACAAATTATTAATCGTAAAACTAAGAGAAATAGAACGATCCGATCCCTTTACAACTTGGACCTTGGCTTCTTGAGCATGTTGCGCAGAATGCGACGCAGGATCTTTCCACTAGGGTTCTTTGGAATTTCGTCCACGAAGATCACGCCACCCCTAAGCCGCTTGGCCGGTGAGGCGTTCTCGTTCACAAACTGGATGACATCATTCTCTGTCAGCTGGACATTGGCTTGCTTCACCACGAAAGCCAGCGGCAGCTCGCCGGCCTCTTCGTCCGGCTTGCCAATGACCGCAGCATCTTTGATCTTGTTATGGGTAAGCAAAAGAGCTTCAATCTCGGCAGGCGGCACCTGGTATCCCTTGTATTTGATTAGCTCCTTGATGCGGTCCACGATAAAGAACTCGAAATCGTCATCGTAGTACCCAATGTCACCGGTGTGCAGCCAGCCGTCCTTAATGGCTGTTTGGGTGGACTTGGAGTCACCGATATAGCCTTTCATTATGACGTCGCCCTTAAAACACAGCTCTCCGCGCTCGTTAGCACCCAAAATCTTGCCGGTATCCGGATCGATAACCTTGGCATAGATGCCCAATTTGACCACGCCCACGCTGCCAGGCTTGCAGAAATCGTCGGTCTGCGTTAGTACGCTTAAAGTACATTCACTCAGTCCGTAGCCTTGTCGGATTAGAGGAACACCAATGCGCTTTTTAATCTGGTCCTCGGTCTCGCGACTCAGCGGTGCGGCTCCACACCGCAGGATCATCAGCGAGGACAGATCATAATTGTCGACGATGGGATGTTTAGCCAGGAAGACCATCAGAGGGGGCACCATAAAGGCCATCATCACGCGGTACTTCTCGATCGCCGACAAGAACTGGCTCTCTTCGAATTTGGGCAGGTACACCAGGCGGGAGCCCGTGCAGGAGGTGTGGATGAGAGTAAGACAGCCAAAGACGTGGAACCAGGGAATTACGGTCAGCACAGTAACCTTCTCCATAGTGATTGGCGCTGGTTGGCTTTAATGCATAAGAGGTAAGAATAAAGTCTGTTCTTAAATTTCGAAGAGAAACTTACATTTGTGAGTCGAGGGTGGCCATTAGATTCATCTGGGTGAGCTCCACGCCCTTGGGCAGACCTGTGGTTCCCGAAGAGCACACAATCAGGGCCACGTCCTCGTCCTTGTTGGCCCGTGGGGACGTAAACTCTGATTGGGTCTTGAACTTGTCGTTGTCCATTAAGTCCTTGAGGTCTTGGATGTCTTTGAAGTTCTTTGAGCTACCGCTGATGGCGATGATGCCTTTGACGAACTTGTTCTTGCTAGCCACCTTGGCCACTCGGTCCAAGGTAAGCTTAGAGGCGAATATGATCTTGGGCTTAGACAGGTTGATGGCATGATTGACCTCGCGATCCGAGTAGGTCACGTTAAGAGGAGCCACTGTGGCACCCACTGCAAAGCCCGCGAACATGGCCAGCGCAAAGTTGATGCTGTTCTCACTGGACAGACCGATCACATCGTTTTGCTTTACGCCCAATTTCTGAAGAATATAGGCCAACCGGACAATGGACTTGCGCATGAAGCTGGCCGTGTACTCGACTCCGTTGACGGCATCCACCAAGACTGTCTGGTCGCCGAAGCTTTTATATTTGTCAAGGACGTACTGGCCGAGGGATCTGGAGGCCGTGGCCTCCTGCACAGTCACAGGACCGCCATATAAAATGTTACCCGGTAGGAGAATTGAAGTCATTTTATAACTGCAGATAAAAGAAACAAATAAAGCTATTTATCTACCAGAGCAATATAAGACTGTTTTGCGGATTTTGAACCCGGTATCGGTTATCTAATCGGACTAGGCCAAGACATGTTTTGCAGAAACCTAAGTATCCATTCGATTGAAGTTACCTAAGTATATCTCTGCTATCTTAGTTTGTTTAGAACTAACAATTTCTTTGTTAACGGTCCAGACTGCAAAGGTTATAGGAAGTTAGTTAGTTGATTTTTATATAAATTGTAATAGGTCTAGGTCAAATCATATATTTATTTATTTGTACACTGTTTACCTAATTATATATATCTTTTTTTAGTTTAATTTCCCCTGAGACCCACTCACAGTTTCCCTTTTTAAGTTTTCACTCCTGGACAATCCGTGCGGTAGCGGCTTCGGTGCGAAACTGTCAGAGTTTTCTTCGACAAAGAATCAAACATTAAGATGCGTTTATGCTAAGATAAGATTAACGAATCTGATATGAAACCGGGGGAAGAGAATTTGCAGCTGTTCTCTTTTATTTAAAAGCTCTTTTCGTTGTGACAACATAATTTAAATATCTGGCACCGCCGTTAGTTTTTTTTTTAAGAATATATATATTTGTTGATGGATTACCTTTTACTCAGATATGCTTCGAACCAAAAGTATAAGAACCCTTGATGTGTATAATCATATTTTACTAGTCTTATCTTCTTGACAAAAATATGCCATTTTGATCAAATTCAATAATTTTTTTTGTACGTAATTTGTTAAGCCAAACTTTATTATTATTTTATGGCAAATGATCCAACCAAAGGTAAATACTACTCCAAGCCAGTTGGCAGTTTATTATACTATACAAAGTTTTTCAATAATAACACATACAAAAAAGGGGCTATCCTTATAGCTTTGACTTTGGCTTCTTAAGCATGTTGCGCAGGATGCGACGCAGGATCTTGCCGCTGGGGTTCTTTGGAATTTCGTCCACGAAGATCACGCCACCCCTGAGCCGCTTGGCCGGCGAGGCGTTCTCGTTCACAAACTGGATGACATCATTTTCGGTCAGCTGGACATTGGCTTGCTTCACCACGAAAGCCAACGGCAGCTCGCCGGCCTCTTCGTCCGGCCTGCCAATGACCGCCGCATCCTTGATCTTCTCATGGGTGAGCAGGAGAGCTTCGATCTCGGCGGGTGGCACCTGGTATCCCTTGTATTTGATCAGCTCCTTGATGCGATCCACAATAAAGAACTCGAAATCGTCATCGTAGTACCCAATGTCACCGGTGTGCAGCCAGCCGTCCTTAATGGCCGTTTGGGTGGACTTGGAGTCTCCTATATAGCCCTTCATGATGGCGTCACCCTTAAAACATAGCTCGCCTCGCTCGTTAGCTCCTAAAATCTTGCCGGTATCCGGATCAATGACCTTGGCATAGATGCCCAATTTGAGTACTCCCACGCTTCCAGGCTTGCAGAAGTCGTCGTTCTGCACCAGAACGCCCAACGTGGCCTCACTCAATCCGTATCCCTGGCGGATAAAAGGCACTCCAATACGCTTCTTGATTTGATCCTCAGTTTCGCGACTCAGCGGTGCGGCTCCACACAGGAGAACCATCAGCGAGGACAGATCATACTTGTCCACGATGGGATGTTTAGCCAGGAAGACCATCAGAGGGGGCACCATGAAGGCCATCATCACGCGGTACTTCTCGATCGCCGATAAAAACTGGTTTTCCTCAAATTTCAGAAGGAAAACCAGCCGGGAGCCCATGCAGGTGTAGACGATGAGCGTAAGGCAGCCAAAGGCGTGGAACCAGGGAATTACGGTTAGTACCGTCGTTTCTTCCATAGGTATCTTCGTGGGCTCTCTGATGATAAAAGATAATGGATTAAGACTATCTTTTTAAGATCTTTGTTATTTTGACCAGATTCTTACAGTTGTGAGTCCAGGGTGGTCAGCACATTCATTTGAGTGATCTGGACGCCCTTGGGCAGTCCAGTTGTTCCAGAAGAGCACACAATCAGAGCCACATCCTCGTCCTTGTTGGCCAGAGGAGACGTGAAGTCCGACTGAGTCTTAAACTTATCGTTGTCCATTAACTCCTTGAGGTCATGGATGTTTTTGAAGTTCTTTGAGCTACCGCTGATGGCGATGATCCCTTTAACGAACTTGTTCTTGCTAGCCACCTTGGCCACTCGATCCAAAGTAAGCTTGGAGGCGAATATAATCTTGGGCTTGGACAGGTTAATGGCATGATCGACCTCGCGATCCGAGTAGGTCACGTTAAGAGGAGCCACCGTGGCACCCACTGCAAAGCCGGCGAACATGGCCAGCGCAAAGTTGACATTGTTCTCGCTGGACAGACCGATCACATCGTTCTGCTTTACGCCCAATTTCTGCAGGATATAGGCCAACCGGACAATGGACTTGTGCATGAAGCTGGCCGTGTACTCTACACCCTCCACAGCATCCACGAGCATCGGTCGGTCGCCGAAGCTCTTGTACTTGTCTAGGACGTACTGACCAAGGGATCTGGACATCTGGCCGTCCTGGGCGATCACAGGACCACCGTAAACGATGTTACCGGGTAGAAGAGACGAAGCCATGTTAAAACTGAAAAAAGAAAACAGACAATTAAAGTTGTTTATCTACCCACAAATAATAAACAAAGCTTTGAAAACTCTTTGAACCCCCAATGGCTACCCAGTTGGCCTATCTAATCGGACTTGGTATTTAACAACCAAATTCGATCGATGTTCACATTGTAATCACTATCTTTTGCGAATAATTCGAAATGTCCATGTAAGCCTGTCTACGTTGCAAAGCTCTTAGTGGTTGAGACGATTCATCTCGAATTCTAAGCCCGATTTATTAAATATTTTGGAAAATGTACATAGGTCAAGGTCAGTCTATCTTATCTATTTTATGTTGAGGGCAATTTCCTCAGAGATTCACTTACTGTTACTTTCTTGGTTACAACTCCTGGGCGATGCGTGCGGTAGCAGCTTCGGTGTACAACTGACAGAGCTTTCTTCGACAGAGGATCAAACATCGAGATGCGTTTATGCTTAGATTAGATTAAAGAATGTGATAAGTCTCCTGAAGGCTGGGAGAGAGTTGGCAGCTGTTCTTTTTTAAAAGCTTTACTCGGTGTGGCAGCACACGATCATGTCTAATGTCGGTCTGGCAACTCCGAGTGTTTATTTTTATTTACGTGCGCTACTCTTTAGTTTGAGGAGCACATAAGTGGAAGCTTTTACTTGACTGATTTACTTCTATATGAAATAATGCAAAAAAAGGGCATATAATATATATCTTCATAAATGTAAATGTATGTACTGTATGAATAAATGTAAATTCTTTTTGATAAACACATCAATAACCTGAACGTAACAATAAGGTTTTTTACGATCGCAGGGCACCCCCGAGCCGCTGCCGATCGAACAGATTCCTAACAGTCATCGGAGTGGAGTAATAGCGCAAATATAAGAAATATGCCAGGGACCAATACTTAGTTGTTGATATTCTTGGGCGTGGAGCAGAAGCCCCGTTCCGTCGTTGTCGTAGAACTGCTCAAGATAAACGTAATCAGCGTAGTATTTTCGATCGCACGTTCGTTTAGTGGCTAATACATATCTTGCTTTCGATAGGAGCGGTGCCGAAAATTTTAGGGTGACACGCCCTACCAGTCCCAAAACAAAGCAACCAGTTCCACCTTCCAGAGCCACAGTATGTCTGCTTCTAAGGCCCAGAAGTTCTACAAGCTGGATATCAACCGAACGGAATGGGAGATTCCGGAAATGTATCAGAATCTGCAGCCCGTAGGCTCAGGCGCCTACGGCCAGGTGTCAAAGGCATTGGTACGGGGCACCAACATGCATGTGGCTATCAAGAAGTTGGCGCGGCCCTTCCAGTCTGCCGTGCACGCTAAGCGTACGTACAGGGAGCTCAGGCTGCTGAAGCACATGGATCATGAGAACGTGATAGGACTGCTGGATATATTCCATCCACATCCGGCCAACGCTTCGCTGGAGAATTTCCAGCAAGTCTACCTGGTCACGCACTTGATGGACGCCGACCTGAACAACATTATACGGATGCAGCACCTGTCGGACGACCACGTCCAGTTCCTTGTATACCAGATTCTCCGTGGGCTGAAGTACATCCACAGCGCCGGTGTGATTCATCGCGACCTGAAGCCTTCGAACATAGCCGTGAACGAAGACTGTGAGCTGCGGATACTGGACTTCGGATTGGCGCGTCCCACGGAGAACGAGATGACCGGCTATGTGGCCACGCGATGGTACAGGGCGCCCGAGATCATGCTCAACTGGATGCACTACAACCAGACGGTGGACATCTGGTCGGTTGGCTGCATCATGGCCGAGCTAATTACCAGGCGCACGCTTTTCCCTGGCACCGACCACATTCACCAGCTCAATCTTATTATGGAGATGCTGGGCACGCCGCCGGCCGACTTTATGAAAAAGATCTCCTCGGAGAGTGCCCGCTCCTACATTCAATCACTGCCACCTATGAAGAGGCGTAGTTTCAAGAAGGTGTTCGAGAACGCCAATCCGCTGGCCATCGACTTGCTGGAGAAGATGCTCGAGTTGGACGCTGAGAAGCGGATCACGGCCGAGGAGGCACTGGCCCATCCGTACCTCGAGAAGTACGCAGAGCCCAGCGACGAGCAGACCTCGCCGCCGTACGATCACAGCTTCGAGGACATGGATCTGCCGGTGGACAAGTGGAAGGAGCTGATTTTCAAAGAGGTGACCAACTTTAAGCCACCGCCGTCGTTCGCCCAGGTTCTAAAGGATGTAAAGTAGGAAGCTATCCGCCCAACAAGGACTTAAAGTATTAAACAGGAAGTTTGTTTTTATAGCGAGTTATAAAGTTTAATGTATGTTGACTAATGTTTTTATAGATGTTTTTACCATGTTTGTGTTATGGCAACTAATACTGTAAATTGTACAATAAAATCGTTTTTTTAAAACATGAAATTGCATTCATGATTAAGCTACATATGTATATTGGCCCGATAGAAGGTGGTTTAATATACTAAATCGTTTTCTTTGTGTTTTTTTATTGAATCTTTTTTCGAATTATTTGTATCTGTTATCAAGCGATCCCTATCTTAGTATAGTCAATTCCGGTCATAAAGAGAGAATGAGTTGAATCACACATTTATACTATATGTGCTTACTGAAGATAAGAATTTGCTTGGTAGGAAGAACTCTTTGGTACGACTGCATTAAGCTTTGAATTGTTGAACCGTAAAGTATCTTTTGCTACTCACAAAAATTAAAAATAAATGGCTGGGTTTAGGAGACTAAAAGTGAACGAAAATGAGTGGGTGATTCCAGACATTTACGTGATGGTTGGTCCCCTTGGAGCTGGCTCCTTCGGACAGGTGGCCAAGATGAGATTGAAGGACAGCTCCACTTATGTGGCTATGAAAAAATTGCTGCAACCGTTCGAGTCATCGGAGCATGCCAAGCGTGTCTATCGTGAGATCCGCCTCCTCAAGCATATGGACCATATCAACGTTATCAGCCTGCTGGACACCTTCCATCCGCCGTCGCCGAGTCCCAATATCACAATGGATGACTTTCAGCAGGTGTATCTGGTGACTCACCTGATGAGCGAGGACTTGCATACCTTTACGCGAAGAGTTCAGCTTGATAGCTACGAGGTAAAGGTGATCATGTACAAGATATTGAGGGGTATTAAGTACATACATAGCGCCGGAGTTTTGCATCGCGATCTGAAGCCCGGGAACATTGCCATAAATCAAGACCTGGAGTTGCGCATTCTGGATTTCGGCTTGGCTAGAGTATCGGCCAAGAATATGTCCGAACATGTGGGAACAAGGTGGTACCGTGCTCCCGAACTTCTTTTCTGCTGGGATAAATACACAAATGCTATCGATATGTGGTCCGTGGGTTGTATCCTGGCAGAACTTCTCTTGGGTCGTGTCCTCTTTCGTGGTACGAGCACAATTAATCAATTAGAACGTATGCTCAATTTTATGGGCGCACCCTGCGACGAGTTCATCAACGGAATCGGAGATATTGTTGCCCGCCAATACGTGGAACATTACCGCTACCCGGAAGTAGTCCCTTTTCGGCAGAGGTTCCCTCATGCCGATCCGGTGGCTGTCGACTTGTTGGAGAAAATGCTGGAGATGGTACCCGACAGACGAATTACGGCCGACGAGGCAATGAACCATCCTTATCTCAGGGGTTTAATTGAGCCTCACCATCAACTTGAGGATATTGCCCCGGCGTACGATCAAAACTTTGAGAACATGAACTTACCCATAAATTGCTGGAAGGAACTGATTCTCAATGAAATTCGAAATTTCAATCCGCCGGAATTTTACGCTAAAGTTCTGAACCAATTGCTTTGGTAGACTTTGTAAAGGAAATAATAAATATACACATTTCGTAAAAAAAAGATTTTTTTACATATTATACATTTTTATCAGAAATTTTTAATTTAACAATTGCGGGAAATCCCCAAAATGTCAATTTACCAAGAAATAAGGCTATCTTTGGTACGCCGAATTGTTAATTGTTAAAAAATTGCATACTTTTGCGCTGGAAGCGCTTTTTGGCTGCTAGATGGCTTCCGAGAGATGTCAAAAACAGCCATTCCACGCCTTATTTAATTTTATTGCAGGCACTTATAGCAGATTTCCATACGCACTGATGTATTACTATGTAACTATACACACATTAAATTTATGCATTTCAATCATTTGCTTAAGAAAGAGTGATAGTAATGTCTTTTTGTTTCTACATTTAAATTATTTAAAAATCGTTAAAATCGTGTTTATTTCAGGGTCTGTGTTTTTATGTTTAAAAATACAAGGTACCATTAGTTTTTTTTAGATTTTCTTTTTAGTATATTAACTATAGATTTATATTTAGAGTTTTAGATTTTAAACTAAATTTTTTTTATGTCAGCCAAAAGTTTCGATAAAATAGATTAAAAATATAATAATATAACAGTTATTGGAGTACCCTTGATAAGTTAGCTCAATCTGGCAGCACTGTCAACAGCTGACTGAGCTTATTTACCGGTTGCTTTGTTATTCTTTTAAATCAAAATACAAAAAGCGATGTTGAGCCTGCGAACATCAATAAAAAGATGCATCTCTGCTCGAAGTAGGAGCATCTCTGCCCTGTACATAACTGGTGACAAAGCCAATGAAAATTACGTTACCCTGCAGCCGTACTTGGATTTTAAGGAGACCTTTAGCGACAGCGAATCTTTGGAGCGAAGCATCGCCAGTCGTGGCTTGGACATTCAAGTGGAAAGTGTGCTCGGCAAGTTCCAGAGGTACCAGACTTACCACAACCAACTGGCGAAGGTGGCGCAGGAACGGGAGACGGTAACCAAACAGCTAAAGGAGCTGACAAAGGCTGGAGCCGACGCAGAGCAACTAGAAGAGCTCAAAGAGTGTGGAAAGTCGTTGCGCAACGACTTGAAGACACTGAAGCAGGCACTCTATCCCATAGAAGATGATTTCATACATGACTACCTGCATCTGCCGAATCGCCTGCATGCCCAGTGTCCCACTGGTGACGTGGATAAACTGCTCTATCGCCACAGCCTCCCCGGCTGTGGAACGGATCGCAAGACTCCCTCTCATCTGGCAAACAAGGATCTTATACACTTTGTGGACAACAACCGGTACTACTTGTTGGAGCAGGCTGCTCACTTTGACATCAACGCCATGCAGACCCTAGCCCGCTATTTCGTGAAGCACGGTGACTTCATTCAAACCGCCAATCCGGACTTTGTGCGTTGCGTTCTCCTGGAGGCAAATGCAACACCAATGGACGACTATCTTTTGGTGCGGGAAGAGCATCTCCAAAACAAAATCAACACAGCCTATCTGACAGGAGGAGCCGCCTTCGAGAGCTATCTGGGCGCCATGACCAAGCTGTGCGTATATCCCTCCGTCTTGCCACTGCGCTACGTGTGCTGTGGTCGCAGCTATAGTCGGGCGGAGGCGAAACTATACGGTCCCGATCCCAGTCTCTACACGGCGACGCAAACAAATGCGGTGCAGAGCTTTGTGGCCACACAGACAGCCAACGAAGCGGACGCTGAAATGGAACAAATCTTGAATCTGGCTATAGACTTCTACAAGGCACTGGATGTTCCCTTTCGGATTGCTTACAAACCAGCAGCAACGCTCACTCCGGCCGAGAGCCTGCGAGCCGTCATCGAGGTGTATGCCCCGTCGCTGCAGCGTTACGTTTGCGTAGGAAGGATCAGCAATTACGGGGACTTTGTCTCAAAGAGAATCCTATTTAGCATGCGCCGTGAGAAGCACTACGATTTCCTACACCTGGTCGGAGGACCCGTGCTCTACACCACACGACTTATAGCAGCACTCCTGGAGCACGGCGTAAGCCTGGCAGACTGCCAGCTTCCAGGGAAACCAGCAGCTCAACAGCAAGGCCTGCAGCAGTTCAAGGACCTCTTCACGTAGAAAACAATCATTGTTCGGTTGTGTTGTTTCGAGTGTTCTTAGGTCTAATAATAAGAGTAAAAGTTAAGTTTTAGATACAATTATTTACAATCTAGGGTAATCTCATGGTGTGCCGAGGGCTGCAGCTGCTCGTTAATCGTTGCACTTGATCTGCTGCTTGGAAAAGCTCCTGCGGAAATTCTCGCACTTGGGCGTTGTGAAGGTAAAGACGTTCCTGGAGTCGTCCAGGACGGAGTTAGGACTGGACCGCGGCACCCTCAGCACATACGTGGTGTTGTACTTGAGTTTGCTAAACTCCAGCGGGTCCCTCTGAAAGCACAAGGGCAGCGGAGAAAGTTAATATTCATTGATTCGAATTTACTTGCTTAATCTTTGCAATTCAGCGTATAATCCACACCTATGCCCTCTACAATTCCCTCGCCCACAATCCCTCAATTTGATTGGCATTTGGCCACGTACTGACTGGTGTTCAGGCATGTTTTCCGTGTCAAACGAAGGAAACATGAGTTCGCCTTATTAGCAAACCCCCCATGGTCAACGATGATCCATCGATTTGCCCTTGCCCGGTGGTCCAGTCGATCGGCACGAACCAAGAGCCGGCAGTTCGACATGTGGCTCGTGGCTCCGATCACCACTACCATGACGGGTATTACTTACTTTGGCTCGAATCGCCCGGAACTCGCGCTGCTCGCAGTTCGTCTCCTGGGGACACAGTTCATAGACCCTACAATTGGATGGATGGGGGGTAATTTCTGGATTTTGGCAACTTGTTTACTTTATAATTACTTCTCCTTGTGTGGCTGGAAGCCCAGAATCTGCACAATCATGCCGTACTTCCGGTTCAACCGGAAACGCACTTCATAGGCCGCCTCGGCCTCCGTTGTCCGGTTCGCAATGGGCGGAGAGACCTCATTGAGGCCAACTGCTGCTGCTGCTGCTGCTGTTGTCACCAGTCGTTCCGTGCTGCTGCTGGAGCTAATGGTGCTAATATGATGGTACCGTCGTTTATACCCGCTCCCAGAGCATTGGAGCGGGGCAAACGGCTCCAGGGAGTGGAGCGTGGTATTAAATAGCAGTGATCTCTTGTCGGACTTGAGGCGGCGGGATCCTATGTACGAGATGGCCTGCACCTGGATGTAATACGATGAGTTTGGCAGCAGCTTCTTGATCTCGAATTGGTGGGTCTGCAAGAAACGTCAATTGATAGAAATGGGGCTTTCTTATTGGTGAACAAAGAGAACTACTCACGTCCTTTACGTAGGTGTCGAGGGTGATCATCGAGGCCTCCGCACTGTTCACATACAGAGACCAACTGATCTTGTACTTTTCCACGGGCAAATTCGACTTGGATGGACACCACACCAGCTTCACGTTCATGTACAGACCGTCGAATTGCTTGGCGACAATCTGGGAATCGTTTGGGGCCTTGGGTGGCTTGGGGTCTAAGGGAATATTTACGTTTCAAAAAAGGGAACTCTTGGATTTTCTAATTTCAATTCTTGTTTTCAAGAAATGCTGATGGAGAAGTTTTTCCTTGCTGCCTTACAGTTTTCTTTAAACAACTTCTAAATTTGTAGGTCAAGCTCCCGCGTATTAATTGATTTCATTAATTTATTAATCTTTCTACTTACTGCCTGTGGAGGGAAAGGCATCGCTGTGCTGTGAGTATCCGCGGAACCCAAGGGCATTAACGGCCGCCACCCGGACCTCGTACCAGCGTCCCGGCCGCATGTGGAAGAAGATGTAGGTGCTGTGGAAAGAATATAAGGAATAGTAGGGAATATAAGATCATGTATAAGAGTTCAACTTACTGTTTAGTGTGTCCAATGTTCTCCTCCATAATCTTCTCAACCTTCTGCCACTGCCAGGGACCGAGTTTTCGGGGCGCAAAGTGCCGTCCAATGTGAGAGCGCACCTCCACGTGAAAGTAATAGACTAGAAGCGAGGACTCGATCTTAAGCTCCACTCCATGACCGCGGGACCTCTTGAAATACAGAATCTTGGGAATCGGTGGCAACTGCGTGTTGTTCCTCACTCCCAGCGGCTCCACGCACATGGGGCCGCAGCTGGAGGCGCAGCACTTTTGCACCTCGGGGCATTCGTGGTCGTATTGGCAATTGTCAAGGCAAGAGAGCCTTAGGCGCGTCTGCCTTCCGATCTTGGGACAGCTGCCTGCCCTGGGGCCCAGCAGCAAGTCCTGAATGCACTGTTCCAGGCACTGGTCCCGTTCGGTGATCGTAGTCCCAGCGCCACATCTCGCCAGGCACTGGAGCTCCAAAATTTTATCCTTGACATCGTTGCTATCCCGGAACCAGTGCGCTACCCTTTGCCTTTGCAGCTGGTTGAACGTGGACGAAGAGGAGGAGGACGACGCAGAGAATGAGGTGGTCCCGGAGAACCACTGGCCTAGTAGGAGCAACGCCAGCAGCGCCGCTTGCATGCTGCCCATCTGAACCGATCCGATCCGATCCTCGGTGTGTGCAATCTGCAAATGATCATGATGATGCATCAGGTGATCAGCTCTGCTCTCGGTTTCTGGACATTCCGTGCGTTCGTAATTTGTGCCGATCATCAGCTTGTTGATTATTATGCTGCTGAAGGATCGCCCGCTCTGTTCTGGCCCCGTTCCGATCTCAATGCTTCTGATGTTCGATCGCTGTGAGAACCGAACCGGTTTCACCCATTTTGCATGACCAACTAACTAATCATTCCTCGCATTTGTGTGCCGCCCGGCCTCACCCCGACAAGTCGAGGCAATGAAAATGCAAAAAAATACATAAATGTATCTCAAGTGCTTGACAGGACTTCAAAGCGCGCATCATAGTGCGTGCCACAAGAGCATTGGACGAACGGACGGACTAATATTTTGCTCCAAAGATGACTCCATGATGCCCTATATTCGAGATGGTCTTTTACATAACTTCTTTGGCCTAATTTGGCATTAGTTAGGTAGGTAGTGTGCCAGCTACGTTGTGAGTTCCGGTTTAATACTCTTCTTAGCTATGTCCTTTTTCTAATATTTTATACGGAAACCATTCAATATTTTGTTCTCAAAATTATAGTAAACCTATATAATAAGTTAAAACATTAATTTAAGATTCTTTTTTTGAGTGTACTAATCTTCACACCTTTCGAAGTACTGGCTTGACTTTTTGCAGCATAATTTTGCATTGACCATTTCTCGGAAGTCCTGCTGCCCAGATTCCTTCGGAACCCTTCTCAACTGTTTACCTTGGCTATGAGCAATGTGCTCGACGCGATTCCATGTAGGGTATTTAGCACGCAAATGGGAAACTAATGTTTTATGGTATGGTCGATGGTCGTCGGTTTATGCTGTTTTTTTTTTGTTGCTGTTCGACTGCGTGTGAATGTGCAGGCAGCGAAAACAAAATCGAGAAAAATACGACTACGACGAATGTGCGAGAGCTGCAAGTGGATGTCACCACATCCACATCCACAGGGGCAGCAGCAGCACCACCACAACCACCACCACCAGCAGCAGCTTCATCAGATCACATCACAGAAGCCTAGCCAGCAGATGCCGCACATACCAAGGCGATACAGACACTCTGGGAGCAGTCGAGTGGAGAAGTGGTGCAGTGGCAGCCAGGAGGCAGATGCCATGCCGAAGCTCCCATACATCCCACAGTTGGGGTCGAAAAGGTAAGACTGAAATATATATGTGTCTTAAAATATAAATGAAATAATAAAACAAGTTTCAATAAAAGTTGATCCTGTTATCGGAGGAGGAATTAGAGGAAATATTTGAAAAGTTTGCAATTTTTGAAAGTAAACCCATGTTTGTCCTATTGCCTTGTTCACCGCTGTTACGACTCCGACTCGGGGGCGAAGGAGGAGCCTGCGATGAGGAGGAGACAGAGGGAGCAGGGACTGACTGGCCCCGGGGCGGCCTAACTGAGGGACATTAAGCGACAAATGAATGTGCGCGACGATCGACGCAAGAAGATGAAGCGGCGACTGCGACGATCACTAAGAGCAGACGAGATGAAATGCACCAAGTTCCGCGGAACGAAAAATTTGCAACAAAATTGGGCAGTAAAGCGTCGGCAATGCTGCTGAGGATCGGGGATCGGGTATGGGATGGAGATATAGATGGCGATGGGGATGCAGCAGCATGCGGATCGCGACCACGACTCTTCCAGATGAATGGGTTATGCGGCTGACGCTGATGAGACAGTCGCGCCGAGGATCGCGCCGGCCGGCCGGCGCAGCCAAGCTGGCTGCCGTTGCGTAGAGGCGATTAATTGCTTTTAACGATTCAAAAATTCAAAATTACTTGTTATGCTTCCACGCACACACAAAGGCTGAAAGGCACTTGGCGAGCACATATAGCACACAGCGGCGATGCACCGAGCAGAAATATTCTGCCAATATTTCAAAAAGATTAATGTAGGGACTCAATAATAATCTTCAAGTATGACCGAGATATTTAAAACTAGTCATTAAATTTTATAATGCAATTTGTATAAAAATCCTTGAAATCATGTCTACATACATTTATAAATTCTACTTGAAATATTTAGTCAAATTCAAATCCATGCTTATCTAAAGAGCTTTTTGAGAAGGAAGCATTCCACAGCAGCATTCAAATGTTTTCCTTTAGATGGTAAAAAGCAAAGAAGTCTTGATATTTGCACATATGCAGTTCATAAACTCACTATATTTTTCGCACAGTGCCTGCACAGGGGAGTTGTTAAGGAGGGCAGCACAGATGGAGTTTGGGTATGGGGGGTTGACGATGAGGGGCACTAAGATCCGGATCGATTTCGTCGTTGACGTCGTTGCTGTGATAAATCGTTGGTGGTTGCTGCTGTTGCTTTTGTTTTGCCTCCCGTTGCAGCTCCTCCTCGAACCCCCTTCCCCCTCCCCACCTCCTTCTCCATCTCTTCCACCTTTATTTCCATCTCCATCCTCCAGCTCCCCCGGCACTCCGCTCGGGACTTAGAACAATAGCAAAAGCACGAGGCCCGGCGACAATGGCCAGCAGCGGACCGGCAGTGCAGACCCAGCAACAGCCAGGCGACCTCAAAGCAGCAACAGAAGCAACAGAAACTGTGTGTAATATGATGCAAATCGTTTAACACTTTGACCAACAGCAGCAACGTCATCGCATTGTTGCCTGGGCTTCGGCCCAAGTGCATTGGTAGTGAAAAAAAAAAATAAAACAAAAATAAAATAAATAAAAGTTAACGTTCAAAGTGGGGAAGAGCAGGAGAAGAGTGTGTAACAAAACACCCCGAAGGAGACGAGGCGAGGTCGAGCCATCATCAATTTCGGGTGCAGAGAGAGATCAAATTGAGAAGTTCGACGATCTGTGTAGGGGGAGAAGGGTTCCACTATCGGCCACGATCATTGCTGAATCACAACAGTTATCCGTAATGTAAATATCCACTGATTGTTTACTGTGGCGAAATAAAAGAAATCGTGCAGTTCCCTTCTCAAATGGCAGCGGGAAAGCATGAAATTAAAATGTGAGTCACAGAGAAGTCAGCGTTTTAAAAAAATAACTTCTCATCAATAATTATTATGATTGGGCAAAGAAATTAAACAATTATTTTCTTCTTGAGATTCATATTGGATTTTTAAGTAAAATTAATTAGATCAATGAGTCTAAAAGATAAATTAACAATCAAATTACATTAGATAAGCTATCTTAACCATTTTCAATTGCTGTTAAGAGGCTTATAGATTTCTTCTAAAAATTTGTATTGAATACCATACATCTAACTGGATCCTTCTCTTAGAAATCCTTCAAAAATCTGAGAATAACCCCAAAAAACGTTCTTTTACGTTTTATTTAGTTGGGATTGTGATATTCCACTTGTTAGAAGCTCGGTTTCGGTCTCCATTTTGTCAAGAGGCCTCGTTTTGGGATCATATTATGCCATTTAAGTCCAAATAAAAGCCCATTTATGGGGTTCAAGCATCCAGCTAGGCGTGAGCACAAGCTTGAGCTCAACCGGAGCGCATCCAAGTAGGATGTGGAAGCGCTATCCATGGCGGTGTCAGGTTCTATGTCAGGTTCTGTAGCAGAACATGAAGCCCTTATCAAGGTCCACCGATTACATTTCCCTTGTGGAAATTCATAGTTGTACTTTCGATGCGTAGTTAGTATTAAATGTAGGAAAAGAACATGACAAAAGAAGTTAACTAAGGTAAATTCGAATCTATGTTTTGGAAATTTATACAGAAAAGCTATTGAAAAATTAAATCCGTGAGGATTTTTGTAAGTGAGTACTGAAAGAGTATAACATTGTATAAAACGACTTAACTTTGAGTTTTGAATGACTTCGAAACTTTCAGGGCATTCTAAATTTTAGGATACAAAAAATAGCTTCTAATAATTACGATTTCAGTCGGAAGTGTAGTCTTAATATTTAAACTTAAGCCATATTTAAGTTTAACGCAGTTTAATAAAATATTTCAGATTGCAATAAGGAAAGTAATCTGAACTCAAGTCTTCAAACCGATAATTCGGTTATCTAAAATCAATACAGGATTACCAAGAATTTTAAAACAATATGTCGAGTTGCTAAATTTTTTCTCAGAGTTTATTTATTCCTTAAGGAATATTTTTGGCCCAGTAACTAGTTATAAAGACTCTTCTGTTACACATATTCTTATTAAGATCTCCTAGCTCAAAAATTAGGAAATATTTCACCCCATTAATCAGTTTTCTCAGTGTTTTATAGGCTTCTTTCTCATTTTAATAGCCAACGAAAAGGCCGGTGCCTCAAGTGTCCGGCAGTGGTGCGGCATGTCACCCGTTACCCATCGCCATCCCGCTCCGCCGCTGGCACCCCGCCCGCATCATCCTTACGCATCCGCAATTAGCACGAAGGCAATCTCATTTTACGCCGACGGAATCGCGCAAATGGCGAGTAGTGCGAAGCATTTATAGGTACTCACGATAATGGAAACACTTTCGGGGAAACACTTTCGGATGCACTGGCTCCAACCAGCGATCTGCGCGGGCCGCTTTCCGCGATCTCGTCCACCTACGCAGCTAGTGCGCCTTCTTTGATGATTGCCTGTTGCCACTTTAATTCTTAATTCGCCGCCCTGATCCGATTTCCGCTCCTGGGAACTTGAAGCTAGGAGCTTGGAGCTGCGAACTGGGAGCCCAAACCCAAACCGAGCCGAACCGAAACCGAAACCGAAACGGAAACCGAAGTGGGAGCTCTTTTCGTGCGACCGTTGCGCTGCAGCCACCAAGAGAGAGTGACACACTGAACGGCCTGCAGGGCTCCCATTCCATTCCCAGTCTCCCGCTCCGTTCCTCGCTCATTCATACAGTGCACACTGGTTAATGTGGCTGATCTGGTGATAAACATAAATTCATTAATTTACCAAGTACTAAATTTAAGGGGATTAGGCATCTAATTTTAATTCTTTAATTTTATTTATTTTTCGTTATAAAATTCTAATCTTAGAAATGTTGTTTCAAAGTTTTTCATCGACCATTAAAATTAGTTTTTTAACAAAAAAAGCTTAATAGTTCTATTATTTTATGGTAATTGGGAATGATTTTCAAAAGTCCAAATCTTACTTAAGAAATATTAAAATATAAACCCATAATAATAATATTAGCAGCATTTCTCAAAATTGTCAAATTCTCAAAAACAACAAAATTTATTAAATTTATTTTTCCTATATACTCTGGTTTTAAAACCTAATCCAGTTTGGCTTAGTTAAACAATGTGCTATAATCGCAAATTACAAGGATATACAAATTTCGCTTTCCTTGAAGTTAGCTTTATCACTGCTAATTTATTTCATTTTATTTTTTTCATAGTGTTTGATTACAGTTTCAGCAAATTTGGAAACAAAAACTTAAAACTATAAATTGAAATCTGAATAAAATAAATAAGATAAGATAAAATGTACTAATTTTTTACTATAAATTACTATAAATTGAAATCTGAATAAAATAAATAAGATAAGATAAAATAAAATAAAGCTTTACTAATTTTTTACTACTGTGCTGTGATCCACTTGCTCTCTGGCCCTCTCTTTTGATCTCGCGGTCCGAATGCGTGCCAAAACAGAGATCGCACCGCTGTCTCGCTCCCTCTCCCTTTCTACTACGATGCCGCGCCTCCCTGTTTTCATTCAAAATTTCATTAAAGGATGCATATACGCATACTCCCACTCCCACCCTTACACACACACACACCGGCCTGCTGTTTTGCATGCACCAATTACTTTATTTTTGTGATTACATATGAATTTACACTGTGATTATAACGGGAACCTGAAAACAGATTAGGTTCTGATCGCTGGCATCCTTGGACTCCCACAGCATGCTGCCCCTCATCTGCAACAGAGAGAAAGTATTTCGGTTTCAGTGAGTGAATCAACATTTCGAATAGATGAAAAGATTGGAAAAGTTGCAATGTACTTCAGATTGACAAACATTTTGGTAACAATGTTAAAGCATACTTATTAAATTGAAAATATTTTCGAATGGAAAACATTTTTAAAAAAGCTTTTTAATGTTAAACATATTTGAGATAAGATTCCCCAAGTTGAATTAAATTTCTATACTTTTTAAAGGAGAACTATAGATATTGCTGGAAAGTAAACACAATTAGAAACTAATTTTATATGTAATATTTGCCACTATGTATATATTATAAAAGGAATATTATATGATTAATAAATATTGCAAATTCCTGTCTTATAAAAACCATATTTTGAATGCTTAATTTATTACTCACCACCGGCAAAGTCTCATTCACAAAAATGTTGGCCCAATAGGCTTTGCCGTCACTGGCACTCTCTATACATCCATGATCCCCATCGCAGGGATCGGGGCTTATGGCGGCCTGTGTTTTGATGTAATTGAACACCCAGCGGACTTCGTGCTTCAGAAAGGAGACGCCATTGCCTGTTGTCATGATTGAGAGTATTATTATTGAGATCAATTGTGAAGTTGTAGAGGGTGAGAGATGGCGTCAAAGATAGAACATCTTAAAGAATATTATTTTCACCTCAGGTGTGGCCAAGTTTGTTTATCATTCTCCAAACTCCAAACAAGATTGAATCTATTTTGCGTGCTTCATTTCAAAGCCCATAAATGGCCAATCTTTGTTTCAGCGGCAACCTACTCGAGATTTTCGATTCCAGCTGAGATCGATCAATCGTTTCGATTTCGTCTCCATTTCTGCTGACTCATCAAAATATCATTAGCCATTAATTATTGGATTTATGGAACGGCATTGGGTCGGGGCCCCCGGGCTGCAATTAATCGCAACGACTGCATTGGAATAAACAGTAGTACATAGTAGCCACCGCAGCACACATCGAGACGAACAAAACAAACAGGAAAATTGGCGAAATTTCGTTGATTTACAATCTTGAATCAATTATATTTACGGCGCTAGGTGCTAATCATTATGGCCAGCTTTAATTGAACACGCAGCAGTCAGTAGCTAACTACAACCGAATTCGTGTGATTGAGTGCCTCTGGGGGGTGGTTCTACCTGTCCCCGTCCCCCCAAACATCCATCGTACACCTGATCGCTAGTAGATCTATTTTCGGTTACCGTTCCCACTGACTTTTGGTCTCTCCCTCTTGGCACTTTCTCCGCGGAAATGATAGAATGCACGGATCTGCGGCGTTATCAGTGCGTTAATTCGCAGCCACTTACCGTTATCATCGAAGCGCACAGTAACCTTAATGATCGCATTCCGGGCCATGGAGCAAGGCAGCGTCGTACAACTCTCGATCTCCAGGTAGCTGACCTGGTACAAAGAACCTGAAAGAATCCAAGGCAGGGCGAGAAAAACGATCAGAGATATTTTCCAATATCGTCAACGAAATCATTCAACAATGAAAGAAGATATACCAAAACTGTTTTTCACTCAAATGATCTCCTAATAATAAACTTTACAATATAATACCTTAACAGAAATGGGCGCTTTCCCCAAAACGTATCCTGAACTGATGAAAACTACACTTCCAGTGGTTACGTGACATTGTTCATGCCACCTACAACATGGCAACAAACTAAGAGCCTATCTTTTAAACAAACTTTCCCAGCAACTAAGCCGAGTTATCTGCGATTCACACAGACGCGTACACACACCTATTCGCATTTTGGAATAATCTATAATCTATGACCAAGTGCACTTTTCAAGGCCATTAAACAGTTTCTATCTTTAAATTGAACCATGTTCTATGGTATAATAACACTATTCTGTTAATTAAGTTTTTATTTGATTAACTATCCTCTTAAGGGGTGCGCTTGTTCACAATGAAAGCAGTCAGGTAATCGAGCGTAATAATTTTTTGTTTACACTTCGGTTAAGTCTAGAACATAAATCATTGATTTACTGGGTTCAGTCCATAAATACTTCTTTTAATCAAAAGCCGTAAAAAAAGCAGAATAGAATTTAAAGTTCGTTTAAAAAGTTAAATGATGAAACCTAAATGCTCTGAAAAACTACAAAAGATGGATTCCATTAAAAATAAATTTGTAAATTGAGCTACCCTAAATAGTTTCGAATTTATTTATTATTGCCCATAAATCAGTTTTGTTAATGTTATTGATAAGAGTTTAAGTCAATCGACTCGCTCTTTTCCCTATCGATCATATAATTTATTATGGATACAGATCATTTTCTGGTGTTCCCAGCAATCTCCTCAATTTTTAAAATTAGATCCTGATTATATTTTTCCATTGATTAATTGGGGTAATATATCATAAATCGTATTTATCATTAAACGCTAAATTAAAGACTTTTCGGCGTTCATATTCTTGATCAATTTATGCGGCACAATCGGGGAAATACACTTTACGATCGCAATAATTTATTTTGTTTTAAATCTGTAATTGTGTTCACGGAAGCAGCAGTCAAATCCACTTGATAATGGTATTTACAATGGGTTTGATTATGATCTGATCGCTAGGTACTTACTCGATGACGCTACAAATTATGAAAAACTTTTTAGGAGGCGCTCATAGAAAGTGGGTTATTCTTCGTTAGTGGAGAGAAGATGGTAGTCGGTGAGGGCGAGGCCATGGAAGTATAAAAACTAGTGAAGATCATTTCAGATGTTCGCTTGGCAAATATTTTTCACACAATTCTGGAGGTTATTTTTAAAACAGAGAGAAAGTAATTATTACAGCTGAGATTGCAGATTTTATCTAAAATAAAAGTATATATTCTGAAAGCTAAGACGGAAGTATCTACTAAGAATTACTTTCTCTCGTGCCGTAAAAATCAATCCACATAAAATCCTACATTCTACTCACCGCAGTCTTCAAAGGGCAGAGACTTTATCGACAGATACTTCTTGTAGGCGGCATCTGTGGTGGATCTGATCACTCCTCCGGCCAGTTCGTGGACGGCACAAATGGCCAAGAGTATTTTTAGGTAGTAACTCATGATGGCGCCGCGCATGGCTTTATCAAATCTTGGAGATCTCGATTCCCGATTCGATTAGAATATCGGACAAACGCGTTTCGCGTAGGTGTGCAAATAACTTCCAGAATATCAAAAACAATAACAAAGGGGACCGATAATGAGGATCCACGGGCAGGCTACGCTTTTTTCGCGATACGTTTTGTTTGGCGGTTAACAGGTGACTGACACCAAGACTAGTGGGACCCACCGAAGTAGCTGGCCGGAGAGCACTGGCAGCCAGCGCTCTCCTGGCAAACGTAAATAAATAAATACTTCGCGGGCGCTTAAGCAGTAAAAACCCTGATTTATTAATAGGGAAGCCGATTGGAGCAACTAACGCTGACTCTCACTCCGACTGATAAGGAATCGATTCCGGAGATTTGGATAGGCGGGAATGTCCATGACGTCGTCTTCGGGGGGCTTGTGTGGGTCAGAGAATGGGTGGTTGGGGTAGCGGCGGACACGCGTGAGTCTGAAATCAAATCAAGTAGTACTCTGGCGATGTGTAGATAAAAGTAACCAGCCAATCGACTTTAATTGAAAGTTAGAAAACAGAAGGTGTCGCGTAATTAAATATTATTAGATAATGTCCTCGCCAGTATATCAATCCAATCCGCAGACAGGGCACGAGGTGGAAAATTTCGGAATGTGAGTCACTCGGTGCTTCTTCTTCTTTTCCTCACTCAATAATACCCTTCAGATAGTTGGTGTTCTTGATGATCCGGAAATCAGTGCGCAGCTGTATGAATTGCCGCACCACCGACTTGTCCAAATAGTTCTGCAATTATTTTGGATTTGTGAAATAGTGAAAGCACTCGACACTTGCTGTACAAGACACTCACCAGTGTGTCGCCTGTGCAAACTTCTTGGAGATTTTGCGGTTTCACTAGCAGAAGATTGCACAGTGCATGAAGAATGTCGAAAAGCTGCGTCACCAACGGACTATCCAGTTCACGGATGCACTTGCGATACTCGTTCACATCGCATATGGCGCACATGGCGCCAGCTGTGTTGAACTGCATGGTCTGCAGGTGATCATAGATGATGCGATGCAGTCTAGTTCCAAATTCAGTTAGGACATTCTGCAGATTCTCGCCATCCACACATTTCTTGATCTGTGTAATCACAGGCTGTAGATTCTGCACGACTTGAAGGCAGGCCTATAATTAATATTATTTAAATATATACAAAAGATAATAAAGTACAAAATTACAGTTTAAAGTTTATCACTATCCAAACTTACCGCCGAGGAAATGGTGTCCACATCTGTCTCTGGCTTGTAGTCAGTCTTCTTTTGTTCATACTGCAGATAGACCTTGACCCAGCCAATGACAGCGCTAATAGAACGGTCCAGACCCTGGTCCAGCTTTGTCTCTATTTGCTCCATCAGAATACGCTTCTTGAACACATAGTCCGAGTACTTGGAGGTATTACTGCATAATGCAAAGCCATATATAAACCAAAATTGTAATAAATAATATGGCTGGCAACCCACCTCACACATGGTATAACCGAGGTGTGGCACAGTTTGTCCAGCAGGTGGACAATGATGTTTGTCTTCTGGACTACGTCGAAAAAGTACAGCTGGGGAAAGACCCTGCCCTCGGCCAACGGCACAGCCTGCAGGCCCAACTCAAGGGCATAGTCCACATGCTCGTGCATCAAAAAACGCAGCAGGATGTCGTTCAGCTTGATGGCATTGCCTGGCAGTTCGCTCTCGTTGGACAGAAGGCGGCATCGTTTGAGGGATGCCTTTGCCTCCTGCAGCATGTTGATGGCTAGTTCCTCGGAGAGGAACGTCTCCCCACCATAATCCTCGATTGCTGCTATATTAATGTTGGCTCGCGTCGCAATCAACACTTCCATGTTGCGGCGAAATCCCTTGGTGGTCTGCGTCTTCTGGTGCTTCTTGCTGGCGTAAAATTTCTCCAACTCCGTCGAGCACTTGGCAGTAAGACATTTTGTCTCCATTTCAGCATATCCGGCCAAATGTTTCATGAATATCTGCTGCGTCAATTTTTGCAGCAAATCATCGTCGATGGTGGACATGTAGACTTGCAGATCCGTGGAGAGCTTCAGTGTCCTGAAGAAAAACTTGAAATATATAAGAACGACTTTGGAGGATTTTCAGCATTGAAGGCTTACCGTGAGTACAGCTCGTATAGAGTGCGCAGGTACTTCTCCTCGTCCTTTTTGTCCTCCAGCTTGGTCATTGCGTACTGGTGGAGCTTTAGCTGGTAGATGTTTAGTATGAACTTGGACATGACTTGCTGTGGATTCGCGAAGACCTTCTGGATGATCTCGTAGTGGTGCTTGCACAGTGGTACAATGCCAATGAAGATGTCCTTTCCGCTGTAAGGTTGCATCTGGCTCTGTTCGATGTATGCGTCAACGCATTGTGTGTAGCCCTTGAACTGCGACAGGATCTGGGCGAGGTTCTTCATGCGCTCAATGTCCTCGCTCTTTTGGGCGGCGGCAAACTCTTCGATCAGCCGCCGCTCAACTTCATCGTACTTCTTTTCGATTTTCCGCTTGGACTCGGCAAAGTTTCCGGGCGGCAGATCCTGCGAGATTGCATATAGCTTCTGGATGACATCGGCTGCTTCGCTCAGGCGGGCGGCATCTGTGAAGATGTCGTTAACAATTACGGGCCCCGCAGCCAGGAACTCGGCCATGAAGTTGAGCAACTTTTGAGCCTCTACTGAGCGACTGCGCGGGGTGTTTACGTTCTCAAGCTGCTCGCCCAAATGCATAATCTTCCCAGCCACAGAGTTAATTTTCTCGTCCAGCTGCCCAAACCAATCGATGGCTGTCTGGTGGCGTTCCTGCAGCTTGGATATCTTCTTGGCGTGCGACTCCTTTTCCTGGCGCAGCGATTCCTCTAGCCGTTCGCACTTGCTCTGCTGCTTCTCCTGCAGGATCTTTAGGTCCTTGATCGTCTGGATGAAGGTGTCGTGGAGGGCCACGGGACTGAAATCTTCGCTGTTTTGCAGCTCATTATTTGTGCGCCAGGTGAGGCGTTCGATAAATTCGCCCACCTCAAAGGGCTCCTGGTTACGATGGGTTGTGGGATTAAATTCTGGGATATATTAGGTTTTCCAGCACTCACCTGTTCAAACTCCTCCATGTATTGGGACAGCATTCTGACGAATTTCTTTTACTTTTGATGAATCTATTTGTGGGAGTTTCCGGCTTCTTCTTCTTATTGTTGCTTTGCAGTCAGCTGTTTGCATTGGCGTTGCCACCGTGCCTAACCTTTCGATGTTGGCAACGCCTTTTGGGTTTGTTTATGTTTTTGTTTACTCTTTGGTAAAATAAATTTAAATGTTTGGCGCTTGTTATATAATCGCCATGGTGCTTTAATTAATAGAATTGAAAATGCTGTTTTTGCTTGCTGATCTTAATTGAATGTTTATTATTATAATATGAATGCGCGTCTTACTTATTGCCTCGTATCAAAACCATTTTTATACAACAAATTGCAATGTGCTAAACAAGATAAAATTTCAAACATTAATATTTTTGTATAACCTTTATAATTATTGCGTGGAGTCAGCGATTTATTAAACCTTAGTTACAGTTTGGAACTGAATATGAAAATATGTGAAAAACCAAGAACTTTTATCTTTACTCGTACTTTTTTGTTTTGTTTGCAAATTTTTACGTTGATTTTTCCATTTAGACATTTGTTTAGCGAAGGAAAGCTAGTTTTTTCTTACAAACTGTGCCTGCATCTGCTGCTCCTGGCTCAGCGATGACTGTTGCAGTTGCAGTTGCTGCTGCTCCTGTTGCTGGTGCTGCAGGTGGAGATGAGGATGCGGATGTGGGTGGGTGAGCGTGTGCGAAGTGGAGGGCAGCTCCAGGGCGTGCGGAACAATGTTGATGGCACTGGCGGTGCTGGCCGAGGAGGCCAAATCCACGGCCGGCAAGCGCGCGCTGTCCTCGAAGGGGGCGCTAGCGGCCATGCTGCTCAGCACCTCCGGCATCGAGGGCGTGTCCACCAGCTGGTGCAAGTTCTTAAGCTCCGTGGAACGCAGGCTTGCTGACAAACTTTCGCTTGAGGCCAGCGAGGTCGATAACGGGGAGTTGCGCTCCATGGATGAGGCAATGTCTAAGGGGAGAGAGAGGAGTACATACACATTCAGCCATTTTGGAAGCAGCCCCGCAGTACTCACCAGTTCTGTCCGTGTCCGGTGAGCAGGTGTTATGGCCAACTCCACCATGCGGCTGCTGAAGCATCATCATTAGCTTCTCCTCCATCTGCATGATTATCTTCTTCTGCACGTCATATTTCTTATTAACAGACTGCAAGAAGGAAAAAAATAAATTATTTGAAACCAAATTAAAAAACTTAAATTAATATTAACTTATTAAAATGCCTATTAAATAAATAAAAGAATAGGTTTATGGAGACCTAAAGGAAGAAAATGTAACCAGATAGGAAAACGCACCTTGAACTTTTCCTCGTACTCGTCCTTGACAGTGCTGAGGAGTCGCTTCTGCTCCGTCATGGCCTTCTCGCTGTTGGCCAGCTGGGTCTGCAGGTCGCTGATCTTATGCTTCATGCTTTCCAGCTGTGATGTCTTTTCGTCCAGGCTGTGCCTCAGATCTAAAGAAATTAAATTAATTTTAAAATAAACACATTCGCGAACTATAAACACAGGCAATAGACGCACCCTTCAGTTCCAGATGGCTACTCTCTTGGAGCATCTGCAGCTCCTCGTCGCGGGCCCTAAAATTGTCAATCTCGGCCAGACGGTCGCGACAACGCACCTGTACCTCGCCCATTATAATGAACTCGGCCTCCAGCCGTGCCAGCTCCTGCTTGCACTGCAGTCCAACGTCGGCCTGCTGCTGGGCGTGCTGCAGTTCGGTGCCCAGGCTAAAGACTTGGCCACGAAGCGACTCCAGCTCGTAGTTCATTTCCTTGTGGCGAGCCACCTCGGTGGTGAGGCGCGTCTGCAGGTCATCGTTTGCCTGCCGAAGGCACTTCTTCTCCTCCAGCTCGTGCTGGTACTTTGCCCTCATATCGGACATTTCCTCCTGGTGGCTATTCTGCCGCTCGTTGGCCAGCCGCATGGCCTGGTCCATCTTGCTGGCTAGATCCTTGTTCTTCGCATCAAAATTCTTGAGCTGCTCTCTCAGTCGATCGGCCTCCATTTCTAGGCTGCGCTTGTCCCTGCTGCGACCCATGAGGCGGCGATTGCGCTCGGCATGAATGGAGCGCCGGTAGCTCTCGTACGCAAGCTGCAGGCACATCAACTGCCCTTGCTCGGCGTCGAAACTCTCCTTTGCCTTGACAGCATGCTTGATGTACTCGTCCAGAATGTCCTGCGGGTACAGGAGACTGCGCTCGTAGCTGTTTCGCTGCTCCTTGCACTCCAGGAGAAGCTCAATTAGCCAGTTCTCGTACTGCGCCGGAGCGCTCGCCACACCATCCACCGTCTGGGTAGAGGCGTGCGTAAAGATCCTGGGCGGCTCCTTGGGAGCCGCTATTGCCAGAATTCGGCCGCTCCTCTGTAGGCGGCTGCCAGTCTTTTGCGTCTTCCCATTTTCAGTCCTCTGCCTCTGACCAAGGCAATCTGCCTCATCGTCGTCCGTTTCCTCCATATGTTGCTGCAGGCCTGCCAGTGCCGAGCATGATTTGGCCCGTCGGATAGGGTTCTCTGCCTCCACACTCCAGGTAGCCTTCTTGGCTGCCGTGCTGCTGCTGCCAATGTCGGTACAAGTCTCGTTGCCACTGTAGCTAGCCATGCGGTTTCGGCGCTTCAGACCCTTGGCCAGTTGGTGCATGGATCGGCTGGTGGGCATGTGGAGTCCGCCCACACTGCACAGGCTGCGATCCGTCTCGTTGCACTCGCCACATACGGCAGCAACCACGGGCGAACCTCCGCCGAGTTCAGAGTTGATTTCCGGCAGGCTGCTGGGAAATGGTGCGTTAGCGCTGGTCGCTCGCTCCACGTTGTGCCTGTCCTGGATGACCTGCTGGAGGCGTCGCTCGTACGTTGTCACCCTGGTAACCTCCAGGAACGTGCTGCTGGTGCCCTCCTCTGCCTCCCGGCTGACGTCGGGGAAACTAAACTGATTCTGCTGATCCTTGCGCATGGGTGACGACGGCTGACTCGTGGTAAAGATGGCCCTAACCGCATGAGAATTGACCAGGCCGTGCGGCTGCTTTAGCTCCCTCATATCCTTCAGCGGCGTTGTTTCAGGCGTTGCCTCCACAGCTGCCTCGGGCGGCGACGAGCCCGTCATGCCCACCATCAGCTGCGAACTCATCGTCGGCTGGAGGGGCAGTATAAATGAAGTGGTGGGCGTCAGTGGGATGGCACTGCTAGAAGAGGTGATCTCGTTGTGCGGACTCCAAATCGGACCCAGATCTCCACCCGAAGCATTGAAGCGGTCGTTCCTCGGGTGCTGGAAGTCTCTCAGCTGGTAGCTGTAGTCCGTATTAGTGGCCGAAGTGGTCGAGGTCATGCGACTGTAGCCGGGGGTCAACGGATACGTATAGCTGCCGCCGTCATCGCCGTTGCTCGCCTCGGGTAGCAAGACGGGCAGGGACAGATTGGCGCACTCCATGACCACATCATGGGGCTCCATCTCCTTCCAGCGCGTATTATTCACCTCCGTTTCCGGCGTGGCCGTCAGCAGCATGGGATGCACGCGGACCGTGTCCAACAGCGGCTTGATCGTGTGCTGGAAGATGCTGCCGCCGCTGCCCCGCTTGATGAACTCTCCCAAATAGGCCATAAAGCTGCACGGGTACATGCCGTACAGACGGTGAAACAGCATCTGCAGGCCCAACTGCAAGTGGACCAGCTTCTCGTCGGGCAGCCGGTTAGTGTTCTGCAGCTTCCACGAAGCCAGATGACCGAATACCTCGAACAAGTCGTTCAGAAAGTTGGGAACCGAATTCGGAATGATCGGCAGAAGGGTGATGATGCACAGCAGGGCACTCATCAGCGGTACTATCTCCTTCTCGTGCTGCAAGGGAGTAGTTGTAAATATCTAACCGGGATTGAAGGGTTCCCTCCGCCCGCAAAACTCACCGTGAGAAGCTTGAAAATGCTTTTTATAAGCCGGTGCTTCTCGATCTTATACAGCCAGGTGGGATGATGGCGCACAACGAAGCAGAAGATGTTAAGGCTCTGCACCCGGTGCTGAGACTGCTTGAGGCAGTCGTCCAGCCGATCGAAGATGTAGCCATCGTGCGGGGCCTGGGCCTTGACCAACACCTCCAGAATGCGCTGAGATCCGGTTTTGTAGAAGTAGTCCAGCATGAACTGCACCACCCACTGGTCTTTGTCTGTGGAGAGAGGGATTTCGATGTGGAATGGTAGAATTGTGATCCAGAGGCTGAGTTCACAAGCACTCACTTTGCGTAAACAGCTCCACTAGCTTCCGCTTGGCCTCCTCGTTCTCTAGCGTTATGTTCGACTCCAGGTCGCCGATTATCTTCTCAATGTCCATGGCGGTATCGCTGTAATCTGTTATTTTCTACTCCACTTCTACTCCTTGTCCTGCCGCTCCACTCACTCGTCGTCGTCGTCGTCGTCGTGGTTGTCTTCTGCAGAGCTGCGTGTGCTTTTTCTCGTCTTGGTCGTTGTCAACTACGAAACCAGAGCGCTGGCATTAAAGTTTCCAAAGCGTGGTGCGTGTCTGGACGCATTCCGTGAGTTTTCGCTGCACTTACCTCTGCAAGTCTCATCTTTTTTTACATGTTTTGTCTTGAAAATTAAAAGGTTACTTTTTTTGTGATATTTCTTTCGCTGTTATCGTTATCGCCAGCAGTTTCAACCGTAAATCGAACTTGATAATTCGCGAAACTCTGGCAGCCATGGCTGCAATCAAAACAAAATCAGCTGTTTGCGAAAACTTTCAAAAGCAAATCGCCATCCGATTGGTTCTGAACTCTGGCAGCACTGGTCGCTAATAAAGTGTAATAATAAAGTCTAAACAGCTGAGTGTATTATGTTTTAGCAGCTGATTACCTCGTCCGGCGATTTAATAATGTATTATTCAATAATCCGGCGGATCGGGACGCAGCCCAAGTTGGCTACGATTCCCAAGAGGTAATTGATTAATTAATTAGACCAGCAGAAACTAGCTAGACTTTACTTTTTCAGGAAATGGAAGAGCGTTGTGGGCTTGGAGGTGCACGCACAGATTGCCAGTGCATCGAAGCTTTTCTCCGGCAGTGGAACCTCATTTGGAGCACCGCTGAACTCGTCCGTGGCCTATTTCGATGCCTCCATACCGGGCACCTTGCCGGTAAAGAACTAACTTTTAAGCAAAGCTTTTCTTGTTGCTCTGCAGTTCTTGTGCTTCCAGGTGCTCAACCGAAAGTGTGTGGAATCCGGCATTAAAACTGCTCTTGCGCTGGGCTGCCGGGTGAATGAGGTGTCTATGTTCGATCGCAAACATTACTTCTATGCTGATTTGCCGGTAACTGACCTGAGTTTATTTCAAAATCATGTCTAAATTTTAAACTTCCTCCTTAGAACGGCTACCAAATCACCCAGCAAAGAGCTGCTCTGGCCAACGATGGCACCATGAGCTTCCCGGTCATAACACCCGGTAAAAAGGTTTACTACAAAAGCGTGAGACTTCTCCAACTGCAACTGGAGCAGGACAGTGGAAAGTCCCTGCATGACGAGCAGCTAAAGCGAAGTCTAGTTGATCTCAATCGAGCGGGACTGCCGCTAATTGAGCTGGTGTTCGCCCCGGATCTGGAGACGGGTGAGGAAGCTGCCTCGTTGGTCAAAGAACTAATGCTGATACTGCGACGTCTGCAGACTTGCAGTTGCAAGATGGAAGGTAACATCATCGTCCTGTTTATTTTATCTTTTACTATTTCATTGCTTTATATAGAGGGTGCTCTTCGTGTGGATGCCAATATATCCATCCATCAGGAGGGAGAACCGCTGGGCGTGCGCACTGAAGTCAAGAACATTGGTTCGGTTCGCAGCATCTCCCAGGCCATTACGTACGAAATAAATAGACAACTGGAAACGGTGGCCGATGGCGGAGTAATCACCAACGAGACGCGATCCTGGGATGCGGAAAATAGGCGCACTGTGGCCATGCGTGACAAGGAGGTGTTGCAGGATTACCGATTCATGCCAGAGCCCAATCTTCCACCGCTCCATGTGAACCTTAAGCCAGGATCAAAGTCTACCGAAGATCTGGTATCGGTGGCAGCTCTCAGCGAGGAAATTCCAGAATTACCAGAGGATACGCGACAACGCCTGATGGAACAGTACAATTTAAATGCAGATACTTCTATAATTTTGGTGGTGCGTATGTAGTATATAGTACGGAATAGAGTCCAGAAACTACTATTTGAAGCATTCTTTGGTGTGTTTTTCCAGAACGAACCCGTTCTTCTCGATCATTTCCTGAGCATCAGCCGCAGCTTGAGCCAACTGCCCAACAAAGTCATTTACAATTTCCTCATCAACGACCTGCTCACCTATTGCAATAAGCTAAACATGGATGTGGAGGATTGGTAACTACTTTTAAACAAAATAACAATAAAACTCAAATTAATTTTCCCATTCGATTCAGCTCCATCAAGGCTGATGATTTAAAAGATATATTAAGTTACCTGCACTCGGAGCAGATAAATATTCAGGCTGCTCGCCAGCTAATAGTAATTCAGCAGCAGAATCCCACAGCTAAAATCAGTGAGGTAGGTCCAACGATTGCACATAACTTTTCTGATTTCTTATTGGTTTCCCACTGCCTGCTTTTAGCTCATTGAACTCCACAACTTGCAACAAATCTGCAGCCCCGAAGCCATCGAGGAACTCTGCCAACAGGCCATTGCTAAGCAGCCCAAGGCTGTCCAGCAGTATCAAAAGGGCAAGGCCAAGGCTCTGTTTGCCATCGTTGGCGAAGTGGCCAAGCTCTCGAACCAAAAGGCCAACATGAAGATGGTCGTCGAGTGTCTGGAGAAGCAGCTGAAACCCGCTACTAAATAGAAACTCGTCTGGATAGTTACTGTGTTCATTAGAGGTGTGTTAATCTGTTGTATGTATATATATTTTATAAAACTTGCACTGTATATAGGATTAGATATGGCTAAAGTTAGTGGCTTTGTTTTGTGCTGACTAGTTTTTCGGTGTTTCCGGCCAAAAAATGTATGTAAATGCAACTGATGGTGATGAGATATATAGTTCGGTGTTCTCCCTCGCAGTGGGGAGAATCGGAACTTGTGACCCTTTAATGCGTTTAGTTAGATATAGATGGCATCGTCATCGCCAACATCGAATGCGACTGAATGAAACGCACTATATTCGATTGTCTATCGGGGCAGACAATGAACAGCTGGAATTGTACTAAGGCAAACGAGAACGAATGAGTTGGAGTGGGGAGGTCCAAGAAGCCTCTCTAAATAAATGCATGTGGCAGTGAGCGTTACGTCTTCTTCTTGGCGGGATCAAGTTTAACCAAAATCTCAAAATTCACATCGCTCCCTTGCTCTAGTCGCGATCGTAGTCCCGGCAGCTTGAGGGCGGCAGACTCATCGAGACAGCCGAATCGAGTCTGAAATTGGTCATAAAATTAATGTAGTGATCATCTGCTACCCCGCCGAATCCCCTTACTCACCGCCGGCTCTCGCTCTCCAGGAGGTGGGCATCCACCGGATGCTGAGACACATTCCTCAAGGAGTCCCCCAGAGTGCTTCTCAGGTGCTGCATCTCTCGATTGGCCTTAGAGCTGCGCAAAATATACTGCTGTCGCCGCTTGGCCTCCTGCGCCAACTGCTCGCGCAGCATGGAGATCTGCCACAGAAGGGGTTAGGCTTTGGTAGAGTCCATACTTATGAATATATACATTGTTCCAATTACTCACCTGATTTTCCAGCCGCAGAACTTGCTGTCGGTGCGACTGCTCCCTGGCATCGAGTAGCTTCTCCGCGTGCATCTGGGCACTGCGGTAGCGATCCGAATCCATGCCATCCACACACTTGCTACTGTCGTTCATCCGCGCCTTGCAACGCGCCAACTCTGACTCCTTCTCCGCCAGCAGCGTCTCCAGGCGGCGCACTTTTAGGCGAAGATCGCGCGTCTCCTGCTCAATCACACTGTGATCCAGGCCACAATTGAAGGAGCCTCCACCACCGGTGCCGCCATTGCCTCCGGTCCCATCATATCGATTGGAATCGAATTCCCCGGAATCGGCCGCCCCTCCTCCTCCTCCGTAATAGGAGTTGTTCTTCTCAGCCCGATCGTACGCGTTGCCGCCGGAGAACTTGCTCTTCCGCTCGCACTCCAGCTGCTTGACCTTGTCCTGCAGTGTCTGCAACTTGCTCCTTAGCTCTGACCGCTCCCGCTGCGTGGACTTTAGCTGCCTGCTGAGCTCCTCTTCGCCGCCACCGCCTCCGTTACCGTTGGTCAGCGGCTTGTCGCCGCCGCTCTCCTGGTTCCACTTGGCAATCCGCAGCTGAGACTCCAGGGCGGAGCGCTGCACCTCCAGATCGGTAACCTGCTCCTGCAGCCTCTGGTTGCCATCCAGCTGGGCTTGCTGGCTGCGACGCAGCTCGTTGAGATTGGTCTGGGCGCTGTCCAGGCGCTCGGTGAGGATGCGCTTCTCGTTCTCGGTGGTCTGCAGGGACTTCTGCAGCAGCTTCACCTTGTCCTCGTTGGCCTGGGCGCAATGACCCTGCTCGGAGAGCTCCTTTTGCAGGGTCTTAAGTTCGCCCCTTAGCTGGGTCTCGCCCACGGCGGCCTTCTGAAGGCGCTCCTTCAGTTGATCTACCGTGGACTTTAGGGCAGTGCAGCGATCTTCCAGTTGGGCCATGGCTCTATTCTGGTTCTCCAGTCGCTCGGCCATCTGACGGATGCTGCAGTCCTTCTCCTGAAGCGCCATTTGGAGGCGCGTAAGGTCGCCCTCCATGGCCACGCGCTGCAGATCCAGTTTGCTGGCCCTGCCCTCCACCTTGGCCAGCTCCTCCTGCAGCTGGCGCTTCTCGTTATCCAATTTGGAGCACTGCTGGCGACTCTTTTCCAGGCGGTCCTCATTTTGGGCATTCTCCTCCGAGGTGGCCGCCAGCTGCATCTCCGTTTGGGCCAAGCGCTCCCGCAACATCATCAGCTCGTCGTTGCGGTGCTTGAGCTTCTCCTCCAGCGCCTGGATGGCGGAGATCTTCATTTTACGGTCTGTTTCCAGGTTGCTCTTTTCCTCCTGGAGATTCCTTAACATAGCCTGCAGCTTGCCCAGCTTGGCATCGCACTTCACCTGCTGCTCGGCGGCATCTTGCAGCTGCATCTTGGCTGCTCCCAGCTGGGACTTGTAGTCGTCCTTCTCGCGCTCCAGCTGTGCCACCTGGTGCATCAGGTTTCGGACTCCCTTTCTCACCAAATCTGGGTCCACATCGATGGGCCCATCGGGGCACTGCGAAGTGCTCCTGGCATCGTAGTCGCCGCAGCTGCGGGACGGACTGAATCTCCTCGAGGGACTTAGCAAGCGGTGGGATAGATTCACACTGCCGTCCACCTGAATTCCGGCTATTCTTCGGAGAGTGTGCACCACCGAGGAGAGCTTCTGCTCTGTGTCCCGCTTGTGCAGCTCCACGCATGACAGCTGCTCATCCAGAGCACGGATACGTCCTTCGGCACCGCCCAGACGGGCTTTCAACTCCTGGATCTGCTGAGTGGCATCGGCCAGGCAGACCTCTAGGTTGTGCTTCTGATCCTCCAGCCGTTTCTCCCGTCCTCGACCCTCCTCCAAACGCTGGGCCAATTCCTGCTCGCGGGCATGGAATCGGTGCTCCTCCTGGTTATTCTGGCAGCGAGCCCGTCCCAGCTCCTGGCGCGTGGCACACAAATTAGCTTCCAGGTCGGACAACTGCTTCTTGATCTGGCAGAGCTCCTGCTGGGCCCGCTCCTTCAGCTCCACTTCGGCGACCAGCTTGCACTGCAGCTCCTTGCCGCCCTCGTCCTTCTGGGCGAACTCCACCTGGGCTTTTTGCAGCTGCGCCTTAGTAGCATTCAGATCCTGGGTGGTTTTCGTAAAGTGATTCTCCGTTTCCTTAAGTATGGTACTTAGACGAGTGCGCTCGTTCTCCAGCGAGTTCTTCGAATCCTCCAGATTGCTGATCTTCTGCAGGGCCTCCTCGATGGCGCGAGCCTGCTCCCGCTTGGCGCTCTCCACACGCTTGACATGGTCGCGCAGTTCCTTGTTGCTGCCGGAGTACTTGTCACGTTCAATGTTGCTGTCCGCCAGTTGACGGCGACTGTCCGTCAACTCCTTACGCAGACTGTCGATGAAGCCCTCAGCTAGCGGAGGAGAAGATTCCTATTTAGATTGGGATTAGGAGAGAGATTAGTACTTACCCTCCTTAGATTTGCGCAGAGCGTCCTGCAGTTCGTTATTGATGCCTTCCGTCTTGTCCTCCTTAAGGCGAATCTCCATTTTCAGCTCCTCACTGACCCGGCAGAGAGTGTCCCGCTCCTCACGGATGGTGCTCAGCTGCAACTCTTGTTTGCGAATGCACTCCTCCAGTTTAATCCTGTGCATAATTAGGAACAAACCCAATAATACACAATGATCCTAGGATGTTATAACACTTACCTATGCTCCTCCTCCTTGGTGCGCATTTGCACAATCTCATCCTTGAGCTGAGCGATTCCCGCCCGCTGTTTCTCATCCCTGGCATTGGCTTCTCGCCGGCTGCGATCGAGGGCCTCCTGCTCGGTCTTTAGATCCCTGGAGACAGCCTCCAGGCGCTCGGCCACCGCCTGCTTGTCCCGATGGGCAATTAGCAAGGCCTGCTGCTTCTCGCTCTCGGCCCGAATCAGGGCCTCCTCGTGCTGCTGGACAAGGCTCTCGAGATGGGCCTGTAAAGTGGCCAGACGCTCCTGTAACTTCTCGATCTCATCGTCCTTGGCCGTTTGCAGGGCCTGCAAAGCCTGCTGCATCCGCTTCTCGAGGGCAGTCCTCAGCTGGAGCACCTCCTCGCCGTGCCTCTTGGCCGCATCCTCGGCAGCAGCCTGAAGATTGGCAATCTTCTGGTTGAAGTCACTTTCGGCAGCGCGGGCTACATTGATGAGGTGCGTCTTGGTTTCCTGTGCCTTGCGCTGGCATTGCTCGAGGTCCTTCTGCAGCCGGGCCACATGGTTCTTCAGGGACTCCTCCCGAACCAGGGCCTCCTGCAGATCGCGTTCCAACTGGCTGCGTCGCTCCTCGGTGGCCTCCAGGGAGGTGTTGGTGTCGAAGAGCACCGATTCAAGCGACTCCTTCTCCGAACGCAGAGCAGCCAATAGTTCGTTGAGACGATGGGTATCCTTCTCGTGCAGATCGATGACCACCTGCTTCTCCTCCACATCCTTGACCATCTCTTCGAGATTTCTGTTCAGGCGACTGTTCGTCTCGGTGGTTTGCTCCAGGCGCTGGCGAGTCCGCATCAGCTCCTCGTTCAGGGCCTCCTTCTTGCGGCACATGGCCGTAAGCTGGTTATGAATGTCGCCGCGGTCCCTCGTCACGCAGGCCAGATCCTGCAGGATCTTTTCCTTCTCCAGCTGCAGGCACTTAAGCTTCTCACCGGCAGACAGGTTATCCGTCTCCAGCTCAAGCCTTGCTTTGTCCAGCACCGCCAGCTCCTTCTTGAGCTCACCGATTTCGGTGCACTGATCGGCGGACTGGAGTCGCAGCTTCTTGCGCTCCTCCTGCGCCTCCTGCAGGCAGCCCTGAACGCTCTTCAGCTCGTCGGTGGTGGAGCAACTGTTGCTGGACAGCTTCTCGTGCTTCTCTTGCAGGTCGCACTTCTCCAGGAGCAGCTTATCCAGATCGTACTCCAAGTCGGACTTTTGCTTCTCCAGCAGATTGATCAGGTTATCCGACTCGATGCGCTGCTGTTCCAGCAGATCTCGGTTCAGGCTAACCCGGTTGAGTTCCTCGCGCAGGGAGATGGTCTCCTCCCGAAGGCGACTGCTGCGATCCTCCTCGGATCTGTTTACGAAAGCTTAGCGGAATTTGTTACTCTACGAATTGTGGCCTCTTACCTCAGGTTAAGTTCGGTGATGTTTTTGTCCTTCAGAATGCGCTGGATTTCTAGCTCCACGGCCTTCTTGTCCTCCTCCATGGAATCGATGCGTTTCTGCAGTTTTCCATTATGCAGCTGCAGCTTCTCATAGTCCGCGCTCAGATTCTCAAACTGAAGGAAGTAAAGGTGGTGTTTGGGACTTGTTATAGACTATTTAACTTATAGTTTTCTTTTGAAACCAGAATTTAAAACCTAATCGAATCAATCAGAGCTTAGTTTTAATTAAAATGATTAAAAAAGCAGTCTGGTATTCACGCAACCTTGGTAATTTTTTGTCATTTCTGCAAAGTCAGCAAAAAGTGTACACAGTTTTTTTAATATGTTTGACGCGTGTCTGGACAAATCTTGCTATAATGATCAGTGTGTGATCTTGGCGATATAGTCGATTCTCGAAATATTTTTATATATTTTCTATAATTTTTTATATATTTAAATTTAAATACAGTCCTAGTCCTATACTTTCTATTTAATTCAGTGATTCGATTACATTTTTTCTTATAACTTTTAATATAGTTTAACTTATACTTTGCTGAAAATGATTAACAGCAGGAAATAATATAATTATACAAGCGGAAATAATATTCTTAGGAAACTACCACTTTATATATATATATATATCCTTATGGTTCAATATAAGATAAAAACGATATAGTAGAGTTAACCTTGAATAGTAAGGAAAAAAAACATGTCAAGATTGTTTTATCTGGAGATGCTTATAAAAAAAATATAGAGATATACTTTATGAGAACGCTGTGCTGACAAATCAGTGACAGTTTTAATATATCCTTTAATATTTCACTCCCATAGCTTCCGCCAGTACTTTTCCGACTCCCTATAAAACCATTTAGCGATACGAGATCCCGAGTGCTTATGAACTTATCCCCTCTCCACGGCGCTGTTCACGTCGGCTTGAGATGCAATCGTAGCGGACATAATTTGTAACTCATCGCAGACATGGCATCACCCCGGATTTAAGTTGAAAGCGTTATTATTAATTATAATATACAATCTGCGGCGTAATCAGTCTCAGACGCAGACTAATCGAGCTATCACTGATCCGCCCCCAATCCGCCTTGACATCCACACACTGGGAGAAATAAGGGGGAGTCCATTGAGTCATTAAAAGAAATCTTAAGCCGAGTGAAAAAATATTCCCTAGATCCTCATAGAAACTTGATTTATCTTGGAAAGAACCCAGAACTTCCCCAGACAGTACTCACCGCACTGTTGATATCGGCTCGTCCCATCTCGGACTGCTGCTTCTGGCTCCGGACATCGTCCAAGCCCCTCTGCAGACTCTCTCGCTCCTGCAGCAGCTCCGACAGTTTCGAGTTGCTGGCGTCCAGCTTCTCGGTGAGCTGCTGCATCTTGGTGGTCAGCAACTGCTTGGTGCCCTCGCTGGTGTCCAGCTGCGTCTTGGTGGCACGCAGCGTCTCGCTGGAGTGCTGGAACTTCACCTGCATGTCGTGAAGGGCCAGCTGGTACTTGTGGAGCGCCGCCTGCACGGCTGAGATGGTGCCCTCGGCAAAGGCCTGTGAGGCGCGTGTCGAGTTGCGACGCGGCGACTTACCGCCTCCGCCACCGGCAGTGCTGCCCGAACCAGCTCCAGCGGCGGCGTCACGCGACAGATGCATGTGCTGCATGGCCCCGCCGGTGACCTCGGCGTCTGCCTCGCGATCTGCGATCTCGGCGTCTTGAACGACGGCCTGCGCAATTTCGCGCATGGAATTGTTGAGGCGTTCGATCTCGTCGCTGTAGCGACTGGCCAGCGCGGCCTGTGATTCGGCCTGCGCACAGCGATCCTCCAGCTTCTTGAGCTGATTCATCAGCTCCAGCAGCCGCTGATCGCGCTCCATGATCTCGTGGCGGGCACTCTCGTACTGCACCTTCAAGGTGGCCAGCTGGTTCTGCAGCTCATCGTTGCTGCGCTGCGATTGCTTGAGCTCTTCGTCCGCCGCCCGCTTAGCCTGCTGATGGGCGAAGGCCACGGCCGCATTGGAGCCACTGATGTCCTTGCCCACACAGTTGATCTCCTGACCCATCTTGGCCACCTCCGCCTTCATGGCCGTCTGCATCTCCTTGAAGGACCGCTTGACCGCCACCACCTCGCGCCACATCTTCAGCAGGCGATTGTGCTCGCTGTTGTAGTAGTCCTTGAAGGCCTGCTCCTCTTCCTTGAACTCGTCCTCCTTGATCAGCAGCTCATCGCGCAGGCCCGCCCAGTCGTTGGTTAGCTTCTGCAGGTCATTGGTCAGAGCCTCGTTGGTGCGATTGGACTCCTCCAGCTGCTGGCGCAGTGCACTGTTCTGGGCCATGATCTGCTCGCAGCGCTGATGCTCCTCTTCCAGTTTGCGGCATAGGTCAGCAGTACCACCACCGCCGCCGCCGGCGACTAGAACATCGTCGTGGACATAGTCCCCCCGGCTGCAGCTGGGCGGTGGCGAGTCCAGCGATGAGCTGCAGGGCAAACTGCTCTGGCCCAGGGTCAGGGAAGTGGAGCACTAAAACAACACATAGAAATTTAAACTTCCTTTAAAAATCAAGGCTTTCAGGTGTACTCACCAGAACCTGACTGGTCGTCGGACCCGTGGTCAGCTTTGGTCCACTTCCGGTCGTTGGCTTGATGGTCTCGTGCATGCGCTCCTCCAGGTCGCTGCATCGCTGGCGATACTGCTGGATCTTCGACTGCAGCCGGCTGACCAGATTCGCCTGATTATGCTGCGCCTGCTTGTAGGTGTCCAGGCGTCGGCGGTAGCTGTGCGACTCGTCCGCCAGCCGCTGGCGCAGCTCCTGGTTCTGACGCAGCAGGGCTGACGAGGGATCGCCACCGCCCACTCCGCCTCCTCCGCCACCGCCACCCGGAGGACCTGGACTCATCATTCTGGGCGTGAGAACGCCGGAGCCGGCAACGGAGGCGGCACTAGCCGAAGGGTCACGCCCACGCTGGCCGCGCGAGAAGGGCAGGCGCGAAGCGGTGGGTGGTGGTACCGACGCCGCCGTCTGAAGGTCGACGGCCGATGGGCAGGGCGTTTGCTTGAAGTTATCGCGATACGCCTGCATCTGTGGGTGGAGTCGTGGAAAGAAGGCAGAGAGTGAATTTGATTTGTTTCCTTCGATGAAATTGCTGTGTTTTGCGGCTTTGCATTGCGTGCAGAGTCCAAAAAGTTTAATTGTTGTGGCTTAGGGTTAGGCTTTATGTTACCCATTAAACAATCTAGTCTTTAAGAGGGTCCCGAGGTATATTTTATATAATAAACATGAGTTCTTGCTGAGCTAGTAAGGATTTATTAACACAGAAAGTCACTTACTATTTAATTTTTAATTATTTTAGAAAAAAACCTTAGTGACATTATAAGTACTTTAGCTAAATCTAAATTTGTTGGAATAACAAAAACATTTCATTTACATTTTAAAGCAATAACAAAACCAGTAAACAATGGCTTTTCTTACAAAACTGTGTGATTAAAGACCCATTTCAGTCAGTCCAGTCAACCTTTAAAGCCCAGCAATCTTAGGGTATTACGTGGCGGAAACTTTATGGGTAAAAGTTTGGCGCCTCGCCTACGCTTCAGAGCGACTCGATAAGTTAGTCCAAATTGATTTATTAACTTGTTCCGGGCCCTGGGAGCCAGTCGTCATGACAGCTGAACCCGAGTTGGTCATGTTCCTCGCAAATAAACAAGCTTAGGGCGCCCTTTTCGAAGGATCCCGCGGCAGGACTTCTTTGCGTTTCGTCCATACTTTCAAATGATATTATTTTTGGGGGGCCCACTTGAGGAAATAGTTTTTCCGGGCCCCAGTCCCTGATCCGGCGAACACGCATTGCACAGTCTGTCACCAGGACAGCAAGTGTTTGTGTTTGTGTTTACCACCCCCGCCGATTCCCCCATGTACCCCCACTCCATGCTCCTGCAATCCTGCAGTCCACCCTCCCGAAAACTCATAATAATATCCTTGTCCTCGTATTTATTTTAATAAACAACATTTCCGCCGTCCTGCCGTTGTTGAAACTTCCTTTGACACGAATGCGTCTCCTAATTTTTTAGGTCCTTATGCTGCTCTTCCCATACCACCCAATGCCACCCCCATTTTGCCATTATGCAAATCATAAAAAATATAATAATAATAATATCTCCCTGATAGTGGCACCGACTAGAATTTGGCATGCAATCGGCTCGACAAGGAGCTTGTACTTTCTATTTTAGTTACAGATTTACTACTTATCATCGTGGCTTCAGTCAAATGGAGGTCGTCGCAGTTTATGCTTATAGAAAGAGAGATATAGGGAGGGGGTAGAGGGTTTGGAAATCAATCATTGTTTGTCTAAGCTAATGATTTCTTGAGTTTCATAACTCATGAGTTTTTTGACTTTAAATATAATTTTCCTGGTAATTAACCAAACTAATCTTATAAGCATCATTACTTTCAATTGTTGCTTTTAAAAAAACATTGATTGCTTTTGTTAATATACTATTTTTAGAAATACAATCTGTAGTTCGATTTATATATATTTAATTATATTTAGTTTTTAGAAACCTATCTAATGATTTCTATTATTTAATTTTAAATGCTGAAATATGGGTTTGTTTTTTAAGGAAATACCCAGTTTATCAGTGTTAATTAAACCAAAAAAAACTTGCCCTTTTGAAAAACATGAATCCGGCATAGTTTTATAGCTGCTTCACACATAAGGCACGCTTTTTATACCCTTGCAGGGTATTATAATTTTAGTCAGAAGTTTGCAACGCAGTGAAGGAGACATTTCCGACCCTATAAAGTATATATATTCTTGATCAGCATCAACAGCCGAGTCGATCTAGCCATGTCCGTCTGTCCGTCTGTCCGTCTGTCCGTCTGTCCGTCTGTCCGTCTGTCCGTCTGTCCGTCTGTACGTCTGTACGTCTGTCCGTCCGTTTCTACGCAAACTAGTCCCTCAGTTTTGAAGCTATCTAAATGAAACTTTGCAGATAGTGTTCTATATGCTCTCACTACTATATAAGTCGGAACCGGCCGGATCGGACGACTATATCATATAGCTGCCATAGAACCGATCGAAAAATTTTGAGAAATAAATCGAACTAAGCAAATTTTCCGCATATTTTCATAAAATTTAAGACATGGCCATTTTTTATTATTTCAGAATTTCGGTTTTAATTTTATCAAAATCGGACCACTATATCATATAGCTGCCATAGGAATATATATATCTGTTTGCCTTTGTTGCTTGCAACATTTTTCGCCAGCAACATTCTGCATTGGCAACATTAATTTAATGACAGTACCCGAGAAAGCGAAAAAGTCAGAACATTTTTCTTCTTCTTCTTCATCTTCTTCTTCTTCTAATTACTGCAAGGGTATTTAAACTTCGGAACGCCGAAGTTAGCTTCCTTTCTTGTTCAGTATTCAAATATTTTAAATTTATGTATCAGTATTACAATTTATAGTATTCTAAATTTAGATTAATCAAAATTCACTCTTTAAGTAATCGCACCTATTCAAAAACTCTTCAACTTACTTCTCACTGCAGCTGTTATACGTATATCCTTGAGTTCTGTCAACCACTTTATGTCTGTTCTTATTGTTTTACTTTTTCGCTTGAATTAAGACCGCACACCAGACACTGTTGTTAACTGATTGAGCTCCAATTGAATACTCATCAAGTTATCACGAAATCCTGGGCCTCGAGGCCTGCGCGTCTCCACTGCCACTCCACCACAACACTAACGTGTCCTGCCTGGCGGCAATTGACACAAATTTGCGGAATGCGGAAGCTCTAAACGCAACTAACGCTCCTCCAGGAGGGAAAGTTAATCAGTGCCTAGAGCTGAATAAGATCGAACCGGAACAACTGTTTGGGCCCGCGAAACTGAGCCAACTGAGCGCCAAAGCCAAACTTTTCGAGCAAGGAAAGGAAGCGTAAGGAGCGCTTGGCAAGTCGCAAGGATTCCCCTTTCGAACTAACCGCCATTAGGGCCTGTTCGCCGTCTGGGGACTGCAACTTTCAGCGCTGCAGAAATCCGGGGGGGGGACTGGGACGGAACAAACATTGAATTAACAAATTCCTGGTTACCAGCGGCAACCGCAATTGATTACGGAAAGAGGAGCTCACAATTATGTTTGGCGTGCGAGCGAGCAACAAATGCAAATCGTGTCTCGAAGCATATTCCGAATGCGGTCGGTCAAATCGGGGCGATATCGATGGGGTACACGGCGACAAAAACTACAGGTACAAACTGATTTGATGTTAAATAAAATCCAAAGCCTGTGTAGAATTGAAGACATTCTGGGAAAGTATTAAAGTTGGTTTAGAAGAACTCTAACACTTAGAAAAGTGAGAAGTGATTCTTTAAATATTTGTATAACTATTTAAAAGAAATTAAATTATTTATTTTGGAAGTTTGAAAGACCTCATAAAAAGGTCTTAATAGGAATCTTTTCTTTTATATCCTGATTTGGTCTTTTCATAGTCGTTTGTCAGGCTCACAGAGTCTCTAGAATCTTATTGGCTGTTTAAAAACGTACATTTTTATATTAGTTTTGATAACATAGAACACAATTTTAAATCAATTTATATGATACCTTTTAGAGATAACCAGCTAGGCCTTCTTATAACCGAAGCCCATTATTAGCCCACTATTTAATGAAAAATGTTTCTCAACATTTTCCCCATTTACGTAAACATATTCTCATAGACAACATTGTCTTACACTTTCCTAGCTACATTTTCTTATAAACTCTGCCTTCTAAAATTAAAGTTTATACACTTATTACCACATAAAATAAGGTATGCACCTTATCTCACCTTCTTCCTTTAATATAATATTTTATTTTTCAATTTAAAATCAACTTCGAAAGATTTTTTTTAGTGCACCTGACGTTGGGCGTTTGGTGGTTGACTACTTGGTGCCACTGAAGGCGGTGCAAGTTCCACTGCTGGTCACATGGTTCATGCCTAACTGCTTTTAATAAGTCAACGAGCCGAGCCATAAATCGAGCGGGTACGGGAGGGGACTCTGTCAATGCGATTAACCCTTTTCATGATTTATTTGCCGTGAATATAAATGAGGTTCTATGTATAAATAGCTCAACCCTTTGAAAAAAGAGAAACAGCAAACAATCAAGCCTCCCCCTGATGCAATAGTTAAACATTATCGTCATGCTAATTTAGTTGGACCTTGAATCTTCTTTAATCTTCATATAAAATCAAACAAATAACCAAATTTCCCCGATTTTTAAATCCCGAAAAATTCAGATCAATTTGGCATTATCTGCAGCCCAAAGATCGAAGCAAAGGCGAGCATTTCGTTAGCCTTCGCCGGAGGCAAATGTCAAGATGTTTCCTGGCACAGGTTGCCCGGCAAATTCTATTGCGATGGAGAAGGCGAACCCTCGGGGTTATCGCCGCCGCTGTCGCATATGCATGTGTGTGCAGTATACACCCGGGGCGGGACAGGCACATATAGGTGAGACAGCATTTCTATATTTCTATGGCTCAACAACGAAAAATGGCCACGAAAAATGCCTGAGCCTGAGCCATCGCCTGGAACGATGATATTTAAATATATACTGCCGCCCTTATCAGTCCCCGCTTTAACCTGGCCAGCGACCTTGAGGCGGTAATATCAGAGGGACAGGTACACACACAGGATGATTTCTATAAAACTCGTGCAAACAGATCGAATTATATTCATTGTATGCCCTGGTATGAGCAGCTCCAAGCTCCCAGCTCCGCGGCGACAACTATGTGTCCCCAGACTCAGACTCTCAAAGTCCGAAGATTGGTTATGCCATTAAGGTGTTTGTTTGCTTCACTTTCAGTTTTTAATCTCGGCCCGATGCCATAAGGTCTATACTATGTGTAGGTGTGAGATTATATTTCCAGCATAAGTTTGCCTGGCTGCCTGCCTGCCGGCGAGCGGTGGGTTCATATAGTCAGACCCCCGCTTATCAGTCGGTGGCAGAAATGGGGGATTGAGTATACCTTGGGATCAAAGTCCCACTCTGGGACCTGCACTGCCGTCGCACTCGGAATCGATGGCGCAACTCTCCCCCGCAGATCCCAAGCAAGGGATACTAAGAGCGGAAGATTTTCCCGATTCAGCCGCCGCCTTCCCTTGACAACGGCCGCCCATTCCAGCGAGCTATTGAAACCTTCAATCCGCAATCTCCGCAAGCTCCGAGCTGTGATGATTTATACAACGATCGCCAAAGATCACAGACAGGGGACCCGGCAAGAGGAGGCTAAGGCGGTGAAGAGCGGACCGGCCATAGGAGAGTTGACGACAATATCACCAATACTCGCACCCTGATCAGGCATATATAAGTGTTTATAAGTGCGGTAGCTAATTACTACACTGGGAGAATGACTTTTCAACTGTTTTAATTGGAAGTATAAGAAACAATCAAGGACTTTTTTAGTGAGTTATATTTCAGGTGTTTCTATTTATTTAATAAATCCCCCATATTAGGTATTACCCTAGCAATTTCTAGCTTAGCAACTATAATTTTCGCTCTGCCAAAAAAAATCTGATACTGACCTACCAGAAATTAACTCAAATCACCATTTTTAAGGTCACTTTTGAGTAAATAGTTTGTCGTGCTGATTGTCTCGCCACGATAGTGTGATAGGTTCTTACAAATTAATCATGGTCACTATGTCTGAAATCTATTTTCAGCCGAAATATAAACAGTTCAATAAACTAATCAGAGCGATAAAGAACAACTAAAGGTAATCGTTTATAGAAACTCAATAGCATATGGGGTTTTCTACACTGACAATAAATTATCTGTTTTATAAAGTAGTCTTGATTGAACATAGCTTTATGTACAATCAGTTTCTTAATGGCTTAAGTATAATATTACAAAATATTTGTAGAATGGCTTAGACTTGGGACCCAGAAATGTAACAACGCAATTAGCTAACTTTAAGATGACAAAATATCAACACAGAAAGAAATGGGAGAAGAACAAATGCTATTTTATACCACAATTAAGCATAGATTTTAATTAGTTTATTAGTGAGATATATCATGACAGTATCACGCTTAATTAATAGTTAAGAAATCCTAAGGTTTCCCTTCGTTTTTTCTCCCCGTGTACACATGCAGTGGCATAGGTATTGGCAATGTATTGACCGATCCCAGCCGATGGGCATGTGCCTGGGGCGGGTTATCAATACGACACGGCCCGGCTGCATCCCGTAGGTTTAAAGTATAGCTCCTATTTAAAACGCGCTTTAGTCACAGTTCGGATTTTGCCAGCAACAGCACGGCGACGATAATCGTTGATTATACGGCGGAGATTAATACGGCTAAGATTACACGGAGAAAAACGCGACTCCACGAGAGAGTGTGTTGTGTGAGTGAGAAGATGTCGCAGACTTTGGACGATCTGCTGCTGCGCCAGGAGCATGCCCGGCAACTCCGCCAGGCCACGCGCTCCAAGTTCCGGCGCATCAATTCCCTGGACCTAATTCCGGAGCATCCCAGTCAATCGGAGGAGGAGGAGGACAGGGACGCGCAGGCGCCGCATCGCCACTTTGTGACCCTGCGACGCCAGCGGACGGCGGACGGCAATCTCCTGCGGAGCCAGTTCCAGACGCAGGCACCGCCGCAGCCCAGTTTGGGCACCCGGGTGCTGCTCTTCGGCCCCCAACTGCTGATGCGTCTGGTGCTGACCATCCTGAGATACGTCCTCTACATACCGCTTTCCATAGCGGCACCCAGCTTCTGGCTGTCCGCCCTGCTCTGGATCTTCTGGAAACTGTTGCGGGTGCCCATTGCCCTGGTCAAGTGGCTGCTGAGCGGTGAGGAGGAACTGGGCTCGGTGCAGCGCCAAAAGACGATTCTCCTCAGCTGCGGCAGCACCATCCAGACGTTGCATTTGGCGAGGAATTTCTACGGGTCTGGGGCCCGCGTCGTGGTGTTCGAATTCGAAGGACTATTCGGCCTGGCTCGCTTCTCCACAGCGGTGGACAAGTTCTATGTGGTGCCACGGCCCACGGCCAGCAATCCCGACCAGTACATAGCCGCCTTGTGTCACATCGTTAAGAAGGAGCGCCCGTCGGTCTATATACCCGTCTGCGCCACCAGTCCGGCCTATTACGATGCCCTGGCCAGACCGCACCTGGAGGTGCTGGGCTGCGCCAGCTTTATTCCGGGACTACAGGAGACCCAGCAGCTGGACGACTGCCTGCAGCTCTTCCAGAGATGCGAGCAACAACAGATGGCTCTGCCAGCTCATGTCGTCGTCACGGCGCCCCGACAGCTGCAGCAGATCTACGAGAACGGATTCGTGGGCAGCTACAGGAACATCCTGATGGCCGCCGGAATGCAGGGAGTCCTTGAGCGGCACAAGTACATACTGCCCAACCGCAGGGCGGAGCTGAAGCTGAACCAGCACGAGATTAGCGAGCGACAGCCGTGGCTGGTGGTGAGGGATCAGCCGGGCTACCACCACTACGTGACCTGCACCACCGTCAAGGACTCGCGGGTGGTGGCCAATGTGAGCTGCCGTGTGGAGCATCACACCAAGAACCTCATACCCGTGCCCCGCGACGACGAGGCCCAAATCGAGCTCTGGCTGCGCTCCTTCTTCGCCAAAGTGCGCTTCCAAAAGCCCATCAATGGACACATAAGCTTCCGCCTGGTCAAAAGTCCCGCCCATGGTGGCCAGTTTGTGCCGCTTGGCACGCGACTGGGCGTGGCCCTGCCCTACATATGCCACAATCGATCGCATGCCCAGCTCCTGTGCCGCGCCATGAAGTGCATCCACCGACGGGGCCTGCCCGAGGACGAGCTGCCCAACTGGAGCTGGTCGGCGCTGGAGCGGAGCACCTCGACGACGGCCCTGGACAAGCGGGAGGCGCTGTTCGCCTACTGGGACCCGCTGCCGTACTGCGCCTACTATCACTTCCAGCTGCCGCTCGAGAACGTGAAGCTGTTTTTGCAGCGCCGGAATCGCGCCACAGCCAAAAGTTTATCGCCCCGCATCACGGTGCCGGTTCATTGAACGGACGACGGAGCGAGGGGAGGGGGAGCCACTGCATCCGAGGATGGGGAGCAACAAGCACGGGAGCACGGGAGCACGGAGCAGAGAGCAAGGAGCAGGGTGGGGCCAGCGAGAGAGATTACACAGACTGATCAGTAATGGAAAATATATATGACAACTATACATATATAGTGCATAGTATATATTTTTGCATTTTATACTATTTCTTTTTTTTGTTTACGCCAATGGGGTTCAACATCCATCTAAGAGAAGATTAGGCTCGTTAAAAAAAACATGTACCGCACACTCACCAACAAATACACCAACACACATTATATTCGTCTATATATTATGTATAATAAATAATATTTATATTTTAATTGCCCATTCGACTTGGTTTTTTACTTGTTTGCGTTTTCAATTTCAATTTAAAGAATGTCCAGTTTTTTGCCAATGATTTGTCCTTGGGTTGGGTTTACATAGATCACATTCTATTTTGGATTGGTTTATTTCTAAGGACACATCCTATAAATATATCATGTATTTATTGCAAGCACTTATATACGCTTTTAATCTATTATTAAATATATAATAGACTATGTTGAAACTACCTTTCAGAATTGATGAATAGAGAAGTAGAAAAGAGAAATTTGTCTACAACGAAATGGCACAATTCTTTATTTCAATACTGTAATTTACGGTAAACAAATATTTTCTCAACAAGATTTAATCAATTTTCTATGCTCTAAATAAATTCAATTTAATTCAGTTATAAGTTAATGAAACGTTAAAGTTAATTAATAATTCCTTTCGGCCCTGCCCGCCCAATTATTAATTAGGAATTCTAGTTATCAATGCTCAAATCGAATTTTATTGTTCAAACTTTTTCCATTTTAACATTATTGTACTTCCCCAGATACACTTTCTGACCTATCTTCAACTTACTGCACATTTGTTAAATATATTTTTATTAATTACCCATTTGATTATGTATTTTATTTTGTAGCAACATTATTTGATTACTAATGCTCAATATTTTCACTTTTCTCGGCTGTTCTTTGTTTATAGCCACGAACTGAACTGACCCGACCACCGGCAAGGGTTTGTCCTTGGTGTGTTTCGGTGGTGCCTGCACCCGTTGGCGCGGTGGTTGTTTTGACCACGTTTTTCTCCACTTGAACCAAGGCTCGATGTTGTTGTGGACGGACGATGCGAGTGTTGCCAGGCAACGGCTTTGGGTCAGTTTAATTGCGGTTGGCTAGCTGGTTAACTGAGCCATTTCCACCTTATCCTTATCAAGGAGCCAGGACATACGTAGCTGCACACAAGGGTGGCCAAGGAAAAATTGAAAAATTATTTGCATAATTTATGGGGTAGAAATACTTTTTCAAGCGTGGCAATTGGAGTGAAATAAATTAATTTGAATTTGAGCCACACAAAATATATATACATACATTTAATTGTTAACTTATTTGTTGCATATTTTTAGAGCTGAAAAAAGGATATGTTTCACCTGAATAGTTTAATACAAATTTGTTACAAATTTTAATAAAAACTAAGCAAAAACCCTTAACTTAACTTGATTTGAGAATAATTCCTTGTTCAAATTATTTTAAAATGATTGAAAAAGTTCAAAAAGTAGAGGAAGCTAGAATTCCTCGGGATGCCAGGTGTGGGGTTCGAACCCACGCTCTCTCACGAGAACCAGAGCTTAAATCTGGCGCCTTAGACCGCTCGGCCAACCTGGCTATATAAACGACGAGAAAAAGATGTCAATCTGATGTAAATTTCTGGTTGTGGATATTTTATTAAGTATTTTTATTTTTAAGTTTAAAATATTTTTAAAATTATTTTTTACATAAATATAATTAAAAATACAAATTATTAGTTTAATTTATGATTTGAATCTAAATCTTTTGTCAAACTTAGAGCAACAGATAATAAATATTCAACACAAGATTCATATTTTGAGAGTATACTGTACATTAAATAAAAATAAAATTTCAAAATTTATAATTATAATAATTTTATTTAATTGTTTAGGCATATATACTTTTAATGGCTAGTCTCTTAAATATTTGCATACTTTTAAAACATTAACACCTTTTACAAGCCGGCAAACCATTAACTTTTCAATAAAATATTAATAAATATAAATAGCTTTTGAAGAACCGCGCCTTTTGCATAGAGGCCAGCATAGATGCTGCCATACCGCTCAACTCCAACAAATTCTTTGCATTGTTTAAATGACGTCCAGCTGATCAGCACTAAGCTCTGGTCCCACTGAGGTCTTGGTCTGGAGTCACAAACATTTCTTAAAGTGTTTTTAGCGTTGTCTGTAAAAAAAAAACAGTTCTCCTGCATATCTCCTAGGAATTCGCATTCAACTCGAGGGTATTCACCCGGACACTAAGCTGACAAAATAAAGTAAAAGCCCGAATTTCCTACCATAGTCTGGCAACGCCTATGCTATGAGCTATTCATGACCAGTTGCCGTGGAGGGGGAAATCCGCTATTTTTCTGTCTACGTCTGGCATTATAAATAGATAACCTGGCAGTAGTCTGCGGTCACACTAGCTGTTCTCAAAAGTGTAAATTCTGGAAAATAACACGGATACTATCGGCGATGAACAAAGATCCCTACCGAGGCGGAGGCGGAGTAGGAGGAGGAGGCGGAGTCGGTGGCCAACAGGACGGCAGCGGAGCGGCAGGCGTCTCCATCAGCATCGAGAGCGACGACAATGAGTCAACCACTGCGGAACACGACTACCTGCTGCCCGCCTCCTCCTCGTCAATGACCTCTGCAGGGGGCGGTGGCGGAGTTGGAGGGGGAGTGGCCAACACTACCATTAGCCTGGATCACGGACCTGTGCCCACGGCGCGCAGCAGTAGCCTGAGCGGTGCTGCAGCCCGTCACGGTAACATCCTGTCCTCCTTCCTGGCCCGCCAGCGATCGTACACGCCGGCCTCCAACAGTAGCTCGCCGGTGCGGGTGACCACGCAAATGAACCGCCGTCTGCAACAGTCCCGCAGCATGGGCGCCAATGCTGGCAGCTTGGAGGAGCCGCCTATCGGAGGAGGAGCTGGACCTGGAGCTGCCGCGGGCCCTTCACCGGGAACAGCAGCCAGTGTGCGACAGCTGGGCTTTTGGCGTGTCAACCTCAACGACGTCTTCTCGCTTTCCACGGCACCGTCCACGGAGGCACTGCGCTCCTTTATCACACATTCCAACTTCAGGTATCCGGCCGCTGCACCAGCTGCGGCAGCAGCATCGCCTGGCGTTCCTTTTCAAGCCGCTGTTCCCGAGGACAACGCACACATACTGCTTGGTCAACAGCAACAACCTGTGCCAGAAACCGTCAGTTCGCCGCTTCGCTTCGGCCGCGTGAGGTCGGGAGCATCAGCAGGACCCGGCGGAGCTATGGGCAGGAGCATCTCTCTACGTGAGGGAGAGATGCGGCACAACCATCCCAGCCTTAATGGAAGCCGGCACAATGCCAGCGTCATTGGACTACACAGCAATCCGGTGGCTTTAGAGGAAAACGAGGCGAATAATAGTCTGGAACTGGGCGACGGCGATGCCAATGGCAGTGAGAACGCAGGAGGTGGCGGTGGCGGCGGCATCGGAGCCGGAGGCAATGGCCAGGCTGAGCACCATGAGCACCAGGCCGAGGACGAGCACCTCATCTCTGACGACATGGTGGTGCAGATCCTCAGCCACTTTGTGCGCTATCTGCCGCTGATGTTCATACTGCTCATCAAGTTCATACACGACCATCTGCTGGGCATTTTGGATCTCCTGGTGCTCCAGTCGGTGATGTACAATGTGAACCGATCGGTGCGTAACCAGGTGGCCCGACTGGCCCAGAAGAACTACGCCGTGCTGGTGAGAGACGCCTGCCTGATTGCCGTGGTGGTCACGGTGCGCCTGTTCCTAGCCAATGCGCCGCCGAATCCATTCGGTTTGATTGTGCCACCACCCAGGGATTACTTTAGAGGGGATACCACCACAAGGCCTTTTCACACGGGTCTCACGGACGTGGGGGACAAGCTGCCGGACGATCCCACATCATCGTCATCGTTGTCGCCGTCTTCATTGTCGGATAGTAGCAATAAAAATCTGGTGATTCCCCTGGGCATGATGCTCTATTACATTGCTGTGAGCGATCTCATCCTCAAGCTGCTTACCATGCTGATAAAACTGGGTATCACCATGCTGCCGCAGACCTTAATGCGCCTCAAAGTGCGGGTGAGTCATGTGATCGTTACTCAATCTTCAGTTTAATGTTGCTGCAATCCCTTTTATCGCACACCAAACATATATTCTACGATTGTGTTAGTATTCACGGTTTTGATTAGCCATAATTACGCAGTATTATAGAGTTCTGATTAGCTGCAATGATATGTTCAGCCTTTTCTTTCGGCGAGCTTTCAATTGAACTCGTTCCTTCCGCAGTTGCATTTCTAGTAGAGTGACTAAGCAGAACCAATTGTTTATTTATGAGCCATACTTCCAGTTTCCAAGCGCCCTTGCCCTTGGTTTTGGTTTTATTTTTCAATTCGGTGTTCTAAGTTATTGTTCTCATTGTTCTCAGTTAACAACTTCTGTTCGAGATATTTCAACAACTTGGTATTCCCCAAATAATATATATATTTACACATATGCATTACAGGCCCGACTTTATGTGCTGGTGGAGTACATTTCGCAGTTCTACCGGGCTACGGCGCCCATTACCCAATGGTTCTTGTTTCTCTACGAGTCATATTCGGGCCTGGAGGTGGTGTCCGGTGGTCTGTTTTCCGCCCTGTATCTGGGCGCCAAGATCTTTGAGCTGGTGGACCGCGGCAAGTCCCTGCACAAGGCGATAGTGACATTCAGGAAGAATATTGTAAGAATGGGATATACAAATAAATTATGCATTTTCATTGACAAATTGAATTCTCTGCAGGACTCTGAGCGACCTCCGACCAAAGACGAACTGGATGCCGCGGGCGCCCTGTGTCCCATCTGCCACGACGCCTTCAACACGCCCATTGTGCTGGAGTGCGGCCACATCTTCTGTGATGAGTGCGTCCAGACCTGGTTCAAGCGCGAGCAGACCTGCCCGATGTGCCGGGCCAAGGTCAGCGACGATCCCGCCTGGCAGGACGGCAGCACCACCTTCTTCCATCAGTTGTACTAGCTCGGCACCCAAAAATATTGAAATTTCCACGGATGATTTCGCGTGTACATATAGTCTGAGCTAGAATTTTTGTTTAATTAAGCTGACAGTTATTAATTATATTACTAAAAAGACAAACAAATGTGGCTTTGGTTATTGGTTATTGCTTGACCTTCACTTGCGTCGCCTGGCGGCCTCCAGAGATCGGGCCTCGTAGTACTCGCCATCGCCGCGAGTGGCCTTCTTGTTAATATCCGCGTGGCGCTCCTTGGTAACAATCTCCTCCAGCACCTCGCTGTCGCCCTTGATGAGACGCGTGCGCCCAGTGACAGGGTCCACCTCGCGGCGGATCTGACTCTGGCGTCGCTGGTACTCCTCCGGCGTTTCGGGTGCGTGCGATTTGCTGTTCATCAGTGCTTGAATTTTGGTGGGGTAGAGTGTTCAGCAAGCACACACAAACAATAAAGAATTAGTTAGTGGGGGTTCTTACGGACCTATTGGTATGGCAAAATCCTCCTGCTCGCTGCTACTCTCCGCCTGCTCTGGCCGCGGAGGAGGAGCAGCGGGAGCGGGCGATTCCTGCTCCCGTCGGCTGCGCTTCTTAGATTTGGACTTGGAGGATTTGTGCTTCGCCTTGAACTCCTTGCGTTTGTCCTTGTGTTTTTTCTTTGATTTTTTCTCAGTCTTTCCCATTTTCAACGGCGTCCAAGCGGACGTAAACAAACCGAGAACCAAATAAACTAGGGAGTGACAGAAAAAGTCGATAGCCGGATACCCTGTTAAACCACAGAGATGAAACTCGGGGTGGTATGTATCATGACGACGTTCGGTAATTTTATGCTAAAATCTTTAAACAATTTAAATTATTTAATAATTAAAGTAAAGTGAATTAATAACTCGGTGGGCATATAAAATGACCATCATATATTCTTAAGTAACCAAGTAATGACAAACCCTATATACTCTTCATTGAAGGGTGTGCAGCTGCTCAGTGAACAGGGTTGATTAATGCCCAAACACTGCTTCGACCTACCAACACTGCACCGATTTGACAGCGCCGCGTGGAATGTGGACCGCAAGTGGAAGCCAATCAGCGCATGTTGTGTGTACAAAAAGAAACGTCAAAACTGCAGCAAAAATAAGCGAAATAAGCCGTAAAATAAGCCGATCAACAACAACAACAACAACTGGATACCCCCCAAATAGCATATTTGTTAACCAAAGAGCGGCCCCCAGCGAACCGCTCACCCCCCAAAAAAAGCGGCGGCCAAAAAATCGCCCAGCGCAAAGAATCCACCAAAAAACCCCGCACACACACAAGCACGCACACATACGCGCGCAGCCAAAGGAGAGCTCTGAGGCCAAAAGCAAACGACGAATTCCGCCAGAAGAAGCAGCAGCGGCAGCGATTGGAACGCACCGATCCTCCGTCCCATTGGAGCAGCGGCATCCACACAGCAGAGGCAGCGGAAGCCACGGCGAGATCAGCAAGCAGCAGGCAGCATCAGCCCCAGTCAGCAGCCCCACCAGGAGACGCAGAAGCCATTGGCAGGATGAGCATGGAGAAAGTAGCCAGCAAGCAGTACGAGTCGTAAGTGGAGCACACCTACCACCGCCGCCACCCACCAACCACCCGCCCGAACGCCCGCCCGCTGTCGCAGCCGACAAACGGGGCCAGCATCTCGCACACATCTGGGCGCGATTGTTAGGTTATGTTCTGGGCACCGTTTACGTGCACTTTCTCGCTTTATTTAGGGCAACTGCTCCTGATCATGGTCCTCCTCCTCCTCGGCCTGATTGAACAGGATCATGGCGGCCATTTCCTCGTTCTTGTCGCAGGCCAAATACGCCTGCACGGCTAAGGCGCGCTGAAATCCCAACGCCTCCAGACGCTCCACGGCAGCAGCCTCATCAGCCGTTAGGTTCACCTGCACAGTGTCGCCGGCGGTGTCCTCCTCGCTGCCCTGGATCAGGGCCATAAACTCTGCCTGATGGTTGCGAATAATCTCGAAAGCATCCGGCTCCGTTTCAGCCAGATGGGCCAAGATCTGGTTCAAGAGGCGCGGATCGTCCCGTATCATTTGGCGGACACGGGCCAAGGCTGGCGATGACACCATCGGCGGCATATTACCGGTCGGCTGGCCCGCCGGCATCTCTGTGTTTATGCTGGCCTGCGGAGGAATACCGTTGATCAAATACTCTATTGCCCGCTCCGGATGATTGAAGCTGGCTCGCAAGGCCTCCCGCACCTCCTGCTCGCCGTAGCCCATGTCCATGAGATCGCGCACCCGCTGTTCGTTGGGAGCGACCGATGGGAGAGCCACCGTCGGCTGACTGAGACCCTCAATAGGACCAGCGGCTGGCGGCGGCGGCGTGGGAATGGCAGGCACAGGGTCTGGTTTTCGCTCCTGCTCCTGCTCCTTCTCCTTTGACTCGGCGGGACGGACAATCTTCTTTCCCATCAACACGATGTTCTTGTCCTCGGCTATCTTGTAGTTGCTCAGGGGCAACTCATCCTCCATGATCCGGCCGGCGTATATCAGCTGCAGACTGTCCGGCGGCATAGCCACCTCGGGCATGTCGCTTAAGCGCTGCTTCAGCGTGCGCACGTCCTGCGATTCGCTCATCTCCACCTTGATGGTGCGCCGATCCAGCGTAATAATGGACAGCTTCATGATAGTAGGAAATGTTGAGTTTGCTGCTCGATGTAATGTGTGAGCTATAGGGCCTAGATATCTGGGTGATTGATGATGTGGTGGAGTTGGCATATGTGAAGTTGAGTTCTAACCCTTGACATACTAATCAAAAGCTTTTCCATCGTGCCATGCGCGCCCGTTCCAGTAAAATCTGGCCAGATCTCGTCGACAGCGACGACAGCGATGTGGAGAACGAGATAGATGTGGACAAGCTACCGCCGCTGGAAGTCGGGCCCGGCGAAAATCGCCTGCAGCACACATACTGCCTCTGGTTCTCGCGCAAAGGGACGCAGCGGGCGGCCGCCGACTACAGTAAGTCGCTGCACGTGGTCGGCCGGTGCGCCAGCGTGCAGCAATGGTGGTCGCTCTACTCGCACCTCATCCGGCCCACTGCCTTAAAGCCCTACCGGGAGCTCAGCCTGTTCAAGCAGGGCATCAAGCCGATGTGGGAGGATCCGGCCAACAGCAAAGGCGGCCAATGGGTGATACGACTGCGGAAAAATAAGATTGAACGGGCCTGGGAGAATGTGTGCATGGCGATGCTTGGCGAGCAATTTCTTGTCGGCGACGAGATATGCGGGATCGTTTTGCAGACAAAGTTTCCGGTGAGTTCACCTGTTGTTCCTTACCTCTTGCTGCTCTTTTTATTTGTAATCTGTGGAAACTGTGCCGTGAAGACCGACTAAAAAATAATATTTTGCATCCTGTCATGTCTGAGGTCACCACTACACTAAAGTGTCGCTCCAAATAAGTGACATAAAGAATATCCTAATTACTGACAGGATTGTATTTAATGACATTTATAAAAAAAAACTTGTGTTATTTAATTGCTTATATTTTTTTACCCTTGATAATATCCCAAACAAAAGCGATTATTACTTAATTCTTACTTATATTGTTCATAAAATGTGTATTTAGTGATTTGAAATAATATTACACTTTTGAAAAGGCCCGCTCTAGGTGACCAGTGTTGTAAAACGCTCCAAATGGAGCCTAATTTTCGTTAACTACCCATTTTTATTTTTCCACTAGGTATAGCTGGAAATAAGCTTAACTAGCAACACACATACGATACTTTTTGTAATTCTGAAGCCAGGCCAAATTATCGATAAAAGTCTCACTCCTGCGCAACAAATCTGGCTTCTTTTGAAAGTCAGCCAGATTGGCATTGGTGTTTCTCCTAGAGGTGCAAAAACATCGATTTTTTCGATGTTTTTTTTCCCCAAAACATCGATGTTTTAAAATTTTTTTGTTTAATTTTTTTAAATAACTGATATTCACTTTTATTGTTGTATTAAAAATGAAAGACCAAATATTTATTCTTTCAAGAACTAAAAAATCTAATAAATGAAATCAAAAAGGAAACTTCATAAACTTAAAAAACAAATAAATTAACTTAAAAACGGAACTTCAAGAAATTAAAAACTAATAAATGAGATCAAGCTCTTTTATATTATTCAAAAATATACGCTTATTTTTTAATAAACATAAGTTTATCGACAATGTCTAGGCTTAGGCGAGTCCTGCGGTCATAAATTAGATCGAAGACTCCTAGAGTATAATTAATTGAAAACAAATAATGGCTAAACAATTCTGCCAATACTTTAAAGGCTCGCAGATTTTTATTTCTGCAAAAGCTAATATAATTCAAAAACAAAAAATATCCGTTTACGTACCTTGCTTTTTTTTGATAGCAACGTCACAGAAACATCGATGGTCAAAAAAAACATCGATGTTTTAGAAAATTCAAAAAACATCGATGCATCGATGTTCTTATCGATGTTTTGGCACCTCTAGTCTCTCCGCCTCTATTGTTTTCGTCAGTCTCTTTTCAAATTTTCTCTTTTCGCGTCGTCGTTCGCATCGGTATATGAACGAAAATATTACAGTCGCCGGGAAAAAAGTAACACGAAATGATATTTCGGTTTCCTGCCTGAAAAAGCAACATCGATAAAACATAAATTCTGCCAATTTATGCCAGTTTGCTTTTTAGCAATGTGCTGGTAGAAAACAATAGGCGACAACAACAACTCGTGTGACACCCAAGACAGCCACTGGTGCTAGTGCGAGTGCGAGAGAGGTGGGTCGTGCGTCTCACTCTAACCACCGAAGCCGCCGACGACGACGCGTACGCAACAAACGAAAATAAACGGCGAGCAAAAGGAGAGAAAGAACAAATAACGCCCACCGTAACACCCCCCGCGAAGAAGAGGAAGCAGCAGTAGTATCAGCAGCACAAGCTGAAGCAAAAGCAGACGGCAGAATTGGAGCTTTGCGCAGAAATCGATTTTTTGCCCATTTTAAGAGATTTTCGGGAGCCTCTCCCACTGCCGAAAATCGTTTATCGTACGCGTGTACTGTGCCTGTGCGTTCGACTTGTCTGTGTGTTTGTGCGAAAGTGAAACAAACCAAATCGAAAGAAAAAAAGCTTCAAATTATATATTGTTTTTAAAAAAGCAGCAATCTCGCCGCGCCGTGAGTCACAAGAAATAAAGAAGCAAAAAATTAATTCAGCAGCAGCTTTAGCTTTTTAGCTGCTGGCATTGAAGAGGTGCTCTGCCACTGCCTCTGCCGTTGCCGCCGTCGACGTCGCTGCTGCCGCCCGCAACCACGCGCTCTCTTTGCCTTCGCCGTCTCCCCCATCCCCCTCGCATACCAATAGCGAAATAGCGGCACACACACACACAATAAAAAATAATATCAAACAAAAATTGCAGCAAAAATAGTGTCAGTTTAGTAAAATATACTAAAAGTAAACCATAAAAGAGAGCAGAAAAATCAATAAAGAGATCCATTTCTCTCTCTCTCTCTCTCGCTTTGCAGTGGGAAAAACGTGCAAACAAGTTAAAAAGCAAGCTGCAAAAAGCGAATAATAAACTCCGCGCGCGCTTACACGTGTGTGGTTTATACGTGTGTGTGTTGGTGTTCGTTAACGTTTAACTGCTAATCGCAAGACGCAATCTGCGAAACCGCGTAACAAAAGCTTACGTAAAGCTTCACAAAAGCAAGAAAAAAAAAACAACAACAACGGAAAACCCCAGAGATAAACCAATATAACAAAAAACCCCAGAAACACAAAACTACAAAATCAAAAGTCTCCAAAGAAATTCTTAAAAACGGATAACTTCAAAGGAGGAAAACCCCCCAAAACGCGCCCATATCCTATCAGAAACAAAAAAGAGTGAAACCCACAAAAAACCCCCCCAATTAAAAGCCAGACACAACGATGACTAAGGACAGATTAGCCGCTCTCCATGCCGCCCAATCCGACGATGAGGAGGAGACAGAGGTGGCCGTCAATGTGGACGGCCACGACTCCTATATGGACGATTTCTTCGCCCAGGTGGAGGAGATTCGCGGCATGATCGACAAAGTGCAGGACAATGTCGAAGAGGTGAAGAAGAAGCACTCGGCCATCCTGTCCGCCCCGCAAACGGACGAGAAGACCAAGCAGGAGCTGGAGGACCTGATGGCCGACATCAAGAAGAACGCCAATCGGGTGCGGGGAAAGCTCAAGGGCATCGAGCAGAATATCGAGCAGGAGGAGCAGCAGAACAAGTCATCGGCGGATCTGCGTATCCGCAAGACGCAGCATTCGACGCTGTCGCGAAAGTTTGTCGAGGTGATGACGGAATACAATCGCACCCAGACCGACTACCGAGAGCGCTGCAAGGGAAGGATACAGCGTCAGCTGGAGATCACCGGCCGGCCGACAAACGACGATGAGCTGGAGAAGATGCTGGAGGAGGGCAACTCGTCGGTGTTCACGCAGGGCATCATCATGGAGACGCAGCAGGCGAAACAGACGCTGGCGGATATCGAGGCCCGGCACCAGGACATCATGAAGCTGGAGACATCGATTAAGGAGCTGCACGACATGTTCATGGACATGGCCATGTTGGTGGAGTCGCAGGGCGAGATGATCGATCGCATTGAGTACCATGTGGAGCACGCTATGGACTATGTGCAGACGGCAACTCAGGACACCAAGAAGGCGCTCAAGTACCAGAGCAAAGCCCGCCGAAAGAAGATCATGATACTGATCTGCCTCACTGTGCTGGGCATCTTAGCGGCCTCATATGTTAGCAGTTATTTCATGTAAATCTCGAATGCAATTACTTATATGCCAGACACACCCACATCCTCCCGCAACATACACTCACACAACCCCCCCGATATCATTGAGTAAAAAACCCCCTTGATAGGATGTTGCGCAACCCACCCAGAGAAAATGATAAAAAATCGAAAAACTTAAACTGTAAGAAGATCGCAACCAGTGAAGACAGAAACACACACACATGATTAGCAGGGCTCTGATCACACCAATTATAGCTAATATATATAGAAATGTATGGTTAGTTCAGTTATATACAAAAAAGTCTCCAGGGTCTAAACCTTATATACACACACACACGAAAACTCAACTCTTAGCTACCAGAACATTTAGTAAATAAAACGAATTGCTAAATGAAACAAGCGAACAAAAAAACTAAAAAAAAAAGTAATTGCAAACATAGAAACATGAAATTTTATTGATTATTGTTATAATGCGAAGCAAAAAAAAAGTATAAAAAAGAAAGGATTATAATAAAAAGAAAGGAACACACTCTCACATACACTCACTGCTAATGCTTTGCAAGAAACACAAACTAAAAAAAAAAGAGAAAGGAGAATGGTTGCAAGAAGAAAATCGTTTTTCCGACTTGGAAAATGCATTTAGTTTTGATTTGTTCAACTAGTTTAGTTTGTCCTGTTAAAAACTCTCACTTAAAGTAGCCTCATACTCACCCACACACCCACATACTCACCCACACTCGCCACCCACTGAAGATGTTAAAGAAGAAGAAGATGGAAGAAGAGAAGGATGCAACAAAGCTCTAGTTAACTTTTGAATATTTATTATAAAAAGATTGTTTATTATGCTAGATAATAACTATATTGACTATTTACTATAATGCTATTTACTTAACATGTTCATATTTATTGAATGCATATATAAATCTATATATATATATATCTAAATTATACAAAACACACACAGCATATATATATATATATACAATTATAAAACTAGATAAAAGGCTAACTCTCAAACATTCTCTCAGCGAAAAAGTTGATAAAGCGAAGCAAACAAACAGAAACCGAAACGAATCTCAAACAGTTGAGGAAGTTGACGGAATGCTGACTTAACAGAGTAAACAATTCACTCAAAGACTCAAATTAATCGCTAAACCGTTTAAATTCAAACTTGATTATTCAGTTTTTGTTGTTTATTTATTATTGGTTTTGTTGGTATTGCGCAAACAATTGAACAAGTTTTTTGTTGTTATGATTTCCTCTTCTTATTTTTTTTTTATGGCAATATACACACAATAAGCTTACTTCCCTACAAACTAGTTTCTCGCTTGCCATAAGTTCGAGTTAAGTTTTTAGCTGCTTTGATTTCATTTTACACTCAGCACAACTACACACACACGAACGCTTTTAAGACTTTTTTTCTTTCCTTTATTAACCTAATTTATTTTCCTTTCTTTTCCCCCATCACAAACAAATAAAAAATTAAAACCAAAACTAACAATCGGGAATCGAATTAAAATATTCCCCCCCTTGCATAACCCAAACACCAAAACTATTCTATGGCATGCGGCTCTTGAAATCAATCTAAAAAAACTTTAATAATTAAACAATAATATGTGAAACATTATTCTGCACTCACCACTCACTTGGATGCACCTTACATAGTATCCAAGCCAGCAAGTAGCATGCTTATCATGGCCTATAATCTGCATACAGAATCCAAGGGAGATGCTAAATCATTCTATTTTAATACCGAGTGTAATCTGTATGAGTTTTTTGAGAGTTAAATTATGTAAATTGTGATTTAAGACATGCCACAACACGGAGCTTTCGCTTTTAAGTAGGAAATGCAATTTGTTAATGCACCACCAATAATGCCGATATAATAATAGAGAAACTCACCACAATAAAACAAATTTCGCGTATGGAGAATTTCCGTTCTGATTTCTGATCACACCTTAAAGCAACACTGTGCACGTTTTTTTTCCTTCGCCCCGTTCGTTTACCTTTTGATCTTTTTCAATGCAAAAAGACACCCAAAAAAAAAAAAAGAAAACTGCAACGACAACGGCAACAATCAGCACGTTTCCACTACAACAATAATAGCCACTGCAACAGCAACAACAACACCCAGTTAACACCGCGTCTAGTGAAAAGAAAACGAAACGAAAATCGCTTTTTAAAACGAACGAATTTCGGAGCCAACTTCGTATTATGTCAATCAATCAACCTGCAATTCAATTTAAACCACAAAATGCAATCTAAAGCCCCTCAAACATAAGAGAGAAAAAAATGCAAATCGAAAATCGAAAATAAATAAAACGCGACTCCGCCCTGCCACGCTCTCCGAATTCGGCAAGTTCCAGCCCGCGTTCCAGTTTTCCAGACCTGCAGCTTTCCACAGCTTCCAGCGATAAATATACAGCTGCAATGCTCCATCCCCATGCGCTGAGGTGAGTAAAGAAATTATTATTTAATATTTTGCATTCTTTATATAGTAGGCGGCAATTCCCCTGTAATACTCTCTCTCTATGCCCAGGGTTTCCCCCGCGTGACTTGAATAATTGTCGAAGGTCGAGTTTCGTGTCCTTCTCTACACCGCCTATTTTACGTATTCCTCCGCCCACTTCTATTAATGAATTTCGTGCCCTTTGTGTTGTTGTGACATTTCGAGTTTCGAGAGTGTAAAGCGGCAGCGATAAACGAAGATCTTGGCAAAACAATGAAAAGCTAATTATACCCAATATTAGAGGGGTATAAATGGGTATATTGGGCTTAAGGGTATACTATTAGGTAGTAGCATGTATCGTGGGGTATATTTTCTTGAAGTAAATAACTTCTTTTAGCCTTATTCTGTGTAAAAACTCTTAACTAAAACTGAATTCTAAACCATTTTTCGTATTAACTATTTTGGTATTTGAATTGTAAAGGAATATAATAATTTGTAATTTATTTATCAATATGTTCTTTCCATCTACTACTACGACTACTATGAATTAAAATATCTAATTTAATAGCTTTAATTTTTTCTCTTCTCGTCGCTTTCACTTCTATCTATATACAGATTGTATATATAGCTTGCCTCTTGTCATCTCGCCGACATTATAAAAAAGACTCAATTAATACACATTCTCTTGCTCTCAACTAAATGGGATATGAACAATTGGCGAGATAATGAATATTTATAGTACAATAATAATTATTAAGAGTTCTATAAAAAGTTCTCTTTCCCCATAATTACATTATTAATACACTGCGATTGATGTTGATTGCCTTTGTACGTGGAAGCGAGTGAATTCAATTTGTCATCAATTACCAATGTTGCAAAAATGTCTCATTTAAATATATTTTTGCAGCTTCGTCATTCGAACAAAGTTATTTTCTCACTTTGCCTTGTTTTCTTCATTTGTTATTTATAAAAAAAGGCATCGTATTTTCGGTGATCTCATAGGAATCGAGTCACATTTTTGTTTGGGTAGACCAAACTCTGGAAAGTCCAGAATTTGGAATACTTTAAAGATATTTCACAGCTTTCTGGCTGTTAATCATAACAAATTCTTTAAGCTTTAATTAGCAAAGGATATTTAATGGTGATAAAGACTGTGATATTGGGTTTAAATTTTTTGTTTTATATTACGAATTCTACTTTGATAGGCACCATTTCCAAGACTCTTCATTCATTAATTTGCTTTTGTCTAGGTCTTTTTTTAAACGATGACCCTTGCTGAAGAACACGATATCGTGTCAGTTGCGTGTTTAATATGAAAGCATTATCTGTAAAAGTTTCTCGTATATTATAGGCCGTTTATCATGTATCATTTCATTTCATTTCATTTCTTTTCGCTTCCCCAACGCTTCCTGTCAGCGGCGTTTTCTGAATGAGAGTCGGCTGCGAATGAGACTGTCTATCGCCCCTCTAATGTGAGTCGAACATGCACAGAGTTCGCGCCTCCCCCGCGATTCGTAATGTTGTGAATGTGCTGTGGGCTTTGAATTGAGTCATCGTTGTCACCCAGAGCGACCTTAGACGATGTGTCTCCCTTCACCCTGCTGGCCGACCCATCCATCCAATTTATCATGTGCGAATGCACTGATAAAAAATATAATCCAAATAAGCTGTCTTTTCAGCTAATGATGCTGAAATAATCGCATCGTAAATTGTAAGCGATACATTATTGTGATTAGCAAGTAACAAGTATATGGGTTTACGTTATTTTTTGGCTTTAAAATGTATTCTTATTTGAAAATTTAGGTATTAAATGTGTTGTACTTGAAAGTATCCTACACACTCTATATTTACGTTCTATATATCTTACATTAGTACCCAAAAATTTCCCCCACACCAACAGTTTGACTTTCCTCGACGGCGTCAGTGCGATAAAAAGTTTATTTACATTTCGCCTCAATTAGTTATTATAAAACGATCTATTGGAATTGTACTCATTGGCCACACAAGTGAATAAGGTGAATCATCAGACTAGCGAATGAATCATCAGTGCGTGTCTTGTTATCACTTGATAAAAAGCCTATCAGTTGGTTTTGATAAGAAAACAGTGGCCAGCAGAGCGAGTCTCTCCTTTTTCTAGCCACTCTTTAGCCCCCATAAATAGAGAGAAGCGAAGTAATACCTGTACTCATGCGAATGCAATTAAAAACTACCCTCTTGAGTGACATACACCCCTCTTTCGCATTCTCATGTACAATTTTATGCATGTCTCTTTGCCTTTTTACCTTGTTGTTTGCGAGCTCTATTACATGGCTTTTGTTTGCCTTTTTGTTCTCAGGCCCACATGTAGTGGAAATGCCCGCAGCATTGAGTACCCTACCTCCAAAGGGTATATTGGTTTCTAAGATATTTTTGGATTTTTGGATTAAAATGTTTAGGGTTTTCCTTTAAAAACAACACAAAATTTTGAAATCTTTTATGTAATGTACTCCTAAAACTGTATAGCTCTTATTATTATTGAAAATAAACTTAAGGTATTGTTTGGTGTGATTTGTGTGTATATTTTTTTTGTAATGCACAGTTTGATGACACCGCTGCAGTAAATATCAACGAGTCATGAATTCAATTTATATATTTATCTATTTCCTCACTTTTTCTGAGCTTTTCTTGTTATTTACTGACTTGTCTGTCGATCTATCTATTATTTTGATTGCTTGCCAAATCCAAATAGCAATTTTTCTTACTTTGTAGCGATGTTTTTGTGGATATACTTAATACATACATATGTGGGAGTTTTTTGTGCTTTTTCGCTGTGTCTTTTTTTTTTTTTACCTTACCTTGTTTTTTATTTCTCAACTTTGTCTGGTGAGTCAGAAATTTTACCGGCTTATGACCATATATAAATAGTGTTTGTTGTTAGCCATCAGACTGCGGTTTGATTTATTGATTCGCAGCCAAGTGCCAGCTGTACGAACGTATGAATATATAGTAAATACATATGGAACATCTATGTAAACTCGAGTGAGACAGGGTACTTCATCTCATCTGGGTTGTGCAAAGTTTTTTAGAATCGTCATTGTCATGTTAACTGTTGAAATTTACTTGTCTGCCCGAGATTCTCTCAACAGAACTTCTATTCGTCTCTTGAAAACTTTTTGATTTCCCGGAGGAAAGTTTCCTTCTTCCTCTTGACGTTACTTGCTTTAACCATGTAGGAATTTGTCATGCTTAAAGGGAAGAGGATGCATCCGGCATCCCGTTTCCTGAATGTCCTTCGTTCGATGCAGGCGGAATTCATGGAATTTATCTACGGATAAATGAAGAATTTTTCCAACTAAAAAGCTGATGATATTTTATATTATTTAGGTTTTTGCCATGCTCTAAAGTTTTTAAATCAAATTCATTTTAACGGTGCAACGAAGCAAAAATTCTTTGAAATCATTTCCCCCCTTAAATTGTCAAGAAATTTTGCCTGGCTGAGCCATCGATTTTTGTGTCCTCGCTTCTAAACAATTTGTTAATTGAAAACAAATTTCATGGCACGTCGTCAGATGAGCAGAGTCCAGAGGTGTGTGGCGCCGACAGAAGTGGGTAAAGAGTTGAATGGGCGGATACAATGTGACCCAAGGGGCACATCCAGATGGAGGCAACACACATGCACGATTTGGGGGCGTAGATTTTGTTAAGCCAGCAGAATTAATTTAGAGTTTTGTGCGTAAAACCCATTTTTATTGGCTATTAAAACCAGTAACAATTTGGACCATTTTTTTTTTAATTCTTGTAAAATTATAATGAAAAATATAATTAAATTTCTGCGGTACCTATTTTTCACATAAATGAAATGTAATTTTATATATATTAATATTTATATATTATTTATTATCCAGATTTTTTAATGAGTTATGTTTTCAAAAAAGCTGTTTTTTAAATCGGAAACCACTAATGAGACCAAGTTAACTTCGATTCGGTGTTAGGCCCAAGGATATTTCTACCTAAAGGTCCTTAAATATATGTGGCTTGACCCTTTTTTTTTGGGTTCTTCCTGCCTCGTTCTGCGAAAAGAGTTCATTCGCCTACTTTTATGCTTTTATGTACTTCCGAAACGACAAGAACAGCGTCAGATACGCCTGGCTCATGACCACACCCACCTGCCCTCTTTTCTCTTCTTTTTTTTATATATTTTTTCTTTGCCAAATTATATGTGTATTTAATGCTGCTGCAGTAACACACAAAAAAAAAGAAAAACAAAAACAAAAGAGGAAAAAACGACGATAACAACAACTTGAAATGAGTTCTGCTGGGCAGTTAACGAGCGGTAGCCCGAGGAAAACCTGACCCAGTAATACGATGTGGGTGGCTTGAACGTTGTTCCCGTTAACCACTAAAAAGGGTTGAAACTGATGCCCATTTCCAAGGTTGAGCCAGGCCCCTGGCGAATTTTCATATTCGTTCGGTTCACCCGCTTTGTTTTTGTTGTTGTTGTTTTTCCCTGGACCAACAAAGAAATTCGAAAAAAATAAAATAAAAAGAAAACTGAAATTCTCACATTTAAATTCCATGCGCTTCGCTTCATCTTCAATTTCCTTTTTAAGTTGGCTCACAAAGACGAAGAATTGCCAGTTAACCAAGCGTGAGGCAGCAGCAAAGAAAGAAAGAAAGAAAGAGTGAAAAGGTTGAGAGCATAAATATTAATGGTTACGTCGATGGTTTTCCCTTTAATTAAATGAACTTCTTGTTAGAAATGGTTATAAGTCTTTAAATCTGATGATAAAAAAGATAGACTTGACTTTCCTATACTCATAAAGTAAAGGAAAAATGTAAAATTAAAGAAAATTGTAATTTATACTTTAACTATATAGTTTATATATCGTTTTTTCACCCTAGCTTACTTCTCACTATTAAAGCTTCATTTTCAGTTTATTATAGTAAACAATTGAACGTTGAGGAAACTTTTTATTGTGTTTAAACTTTCTGGAAACAACCCTGGACTGTAAACGAGTTTTGCGTAATTTTATTTTGAGCGTTGATTGGCACCTTTTGGCACCTTCGGAACACCTCCGTAACACCCACTTTACCTCACGCTCAAACTGCGCCATTTTTGCTTTCTCCTCTCCTCCACCTGCCACTAATTAACTTGTTCACGAAATTCTACTTGCGAGTGCAAAAATTTGCATCTTGGCAGGTAAAAAGTGTGGAATGGCGGAATGAAGAACCTGGAGCCAGCCCGGTTATTGCAATCAACGAAAAGGCGCCGAGTAATTACTGTTGCCGAAAGGAAGGTACAGAGAGGTCCTGTAGAAGGATATATGTATGAACTGAAAAGCAACAAGAGCGGAAGCGTAGCAACCAAAAAAGAGAAATACAAGAAAAAACAGGATAACAGGTCCTGGTGAAAATGCAACAGTGGCCTAGCACAGCTGGATCCCAGAGTGGCAGGCTTCAGAAACTCCTCAGGGGGAAAGCACTCACTTCGTGGTGGACAGAGTGGCAAAAAAAAAAAATACCCACAATTCCATTTCAAAAGGCATCATCAACTCCTGCAAGTCACTGACAAATGGGCTTGACATTGTTACCCCTAAGCAAATAAGAAGGATTGCCAGAGGCTAGAAATTCTCCTAGGGAAATGCTCTACCAATCAGCTTCGTTTTCAAATTCAGAAAAATCTACATAGAGTAGAATCTTATATAGCAGTAAATACAATCGGTATTATTCAGGAGCTCTATTTAAACCCTAGATTGCAGAAAATAGGATTATAGATTGCAGAGACAACTTCCGGCAGGAAAAAGTTGTAGCTTGCAGGACTGCAAACGAATAAAACATGAAAATTGCAGTTGCATACTTCAAGGCGTGCACATAATTGCATTTGACATAATTCCAACTTTTGCCTTTTGCCCTTCACTTTTTCCTCTCCTTCTGCTTCTCTCCTTGGTGCTGGTCTGGTCTGGTGACAGCAGAGACAGCAACATTAAGTAAACCGCATAGCGGCAGTCAGTAGAAAGCAGCATCAACACTAAAAGAGAACAAGAAAGAGTGAGAGAGAGCGCGCATTTCTTACGGTTATTTGGCTGATTCAATTGCTGACATAACCTCTCAGAGTGCAGTCGCCAGTTGCTTATGTATGTACATACATATGAATATCCAGTTACCCCAACTCCGAACCCATTTTTTCCTTGTTGCTTTTCCACGTGCTCTGCCTTAATCTTTTAGTGTTTTTTTTTTATGCTTTTAGTTGGTGAATGAACAGAAAACTGCAAAGGATGAAGAAGAAATATTGGGTTTTAACAATTTTACTTAAAGAACTTCATAATTTCTCTAATTCATGAGTTTAGTTTTATTATTTTGTGAATTAAATATTTTATATATTAATCTTTATAAAGACAATGTACTTTAACTGTATAAATGTTTAAAATGTTAAGAATTATATGGAAATATAGCGGTGGAAAACGGATCTTTTTTTTGACCAGCATGATCTGGATTTTAATTAATACAGCAATCTTTACTGCACTTCTTTAGGGACCTAGTGCAGGCTCCCGACCAATTCCTTATATACACGCCCCCATATTCCCTTGGCATCTTCTGATTTCCCCACAAAAGCTTCAACAGCTCACCACCCTCGACATGAAGCTGGAAGATTTCATTATCGTATCTTTTGGATATGCAACACCTCTCTAGCCCCATCCCACTCAAGTCGTCCCCCATTCTCTGCTTGGAGAATTCGCCCGCATACTTTGGGGATTCTGGCTTGAGAGCAGCAGGTTTTGCGATTGTACGATAAAATGAAATGCGGATTGCATTCATGCAACGGGTGTTAATGTCTTCATTGTTGTACCTCCATCCCGCCCAACCTGGCCCATTAAACTTGAACGTCTCTCTGCGGTTTACAGTGGCCCTGAAATGTCAAATGCAATTTCTGCACAAGAGATGGAGAAAGCTAATTAGATTGCATTTGAATATTAAATGGTTGAATCCAAAGATAAACGGCTCTCGGGTATTAATTAATTGCCGAGCGCTGTTCTCTTGCATTGTGATTATCCTCGGGCAATAAGCCATATCCGTTTCATCATTCTCCATTCTCACCCACTGCTCCTATCGACCACAAGCTCGTCCTGCTATGCAGCCTTGTGAGGGGGAGGCTTTTATGAGCTGTCCTCGAGCGATTTCTGACTGACCATGGAATGCTTTTATGCGTCCATGTTATAAAGAAACGTTTTTCTAGGATAGTGTAAAGAGTAACTATGGTCAAAGTGGTTAAAAACAGTACTTGAAATGTCTGATTAAGTTGGTAATAACAAAGATAATAATTTGTAAATACAAACTAATTTTAGATATATATATTAAATATATATTAAAGTTCAGAACAATTTCTGAAATAATAAAGTTGATAATCTCTTAAAATTCTATCAAGAGTCAACGTTTTCGAGGCCATCAGCATGCTACCCTGCACTTTCGGTCCGCATTGCGTATACGCTTCATTATCCTGGTAACCACAAGGATTCCCATAAAAGGCACACAGTTTTTGCTGGCAACATTTTGTGTACCTTCTCCTTTCTTGTTCGTTATAAATAAAAGTTATATTTTAAGTAATTTTTTCTTTTATGCTGGCATGGCTGTGTGGCTTTGGTCGGTCGTCTCCTTAGTCCTTAGTTCACAGTCTTTCCCTGCTCGACTTGTGTCGACAATTTGTCCAAGGCGTTTCCTTCCGGTGGGCGTGGCAGCAGCCGGCAGCAGAGACATGCCTGTGTCGACTTCCTTCCTGTCTTCCTTCGAGTTCTTTGTGCGTAAAATACAAAAAGTGAACAACAAGGTGACCAAAAGGATGGGAACTTCGGTGGTCAGAACATGATGTGTGTGTCAGCTTTCTTTTGGGATTTGAGAATTAGGAGTATGTGGTACACTTGGCGAAAGAGTCAAGTCTTCTCAAGCTAGACATTTTTTCTGGAATATAAAGCCATTTCAGAAATGCCACTTGAAAAATTATAAATTAAAAGGGAATGAGTAAAAATTAAATGGTTTTATTTGATAATTATTGTATTCATTTTTTTATTAAAGCGTATTTTTAACCTATGCCCTTTTTTCGAGTGCATCGATACAAGAGCAACATTTGGTTTGTGGCTTACGTCATATTTTACTGTTGCTCTTCCATGCTTATATTTCGACGGCGGGCTTAAAGGATTTCTACTTGCGCTCTCCCGAAATGCCGTTACCGTTACCATGCTGTAAAATTCATTCATATGTGAGGCCAAAAGAGTTACAAAGAGAGAGAGAGTGTGTGTAACACCGGTAGGTTGTGATGCAAGTGGAGAGCGGGACAGAGGGAGCGAGACGGCAGCAACAGCATCATCATCATCGTCGTCGTCGTCATTTTCAGTCGGTCACAATGTCAAACAGAACTGTACACAACAAACACACCAACACCATCACACACGCACGGGCTTACAACAAAGCAAATCGCCGAAAAAAAAACCAAAATGAGTGAAACAAAAATGGCACAAACAAGTCACACACAGGCACACACACATGCGCCTACTTGGCCTCTCCTCAGTTCGCTCTTTTTCCTCATCCGTTTCGCCGTTTTGCGTTTCCTTTTTGTACGGCTCTTCCTTCCTTTGCTTTGGGGCTTAGGCAACTAATCCATTTCGCTTGCTATTTTTAACAGCGACGCGGCGACAGGCAGCGGCTGCGACAGAGGCGTCGACTGAAGCATAGCTCCCAAGGGTCCAAGTGGCTGCAACAACAACAAATACAAAAGCAGCGCTGCTTGCGTCGCAGCTGTGCCAAATCAAAAGCCGCACACACACAGACACTCCCGCATACACGCATCCCCTTGGGTTAGGCTACAGTATTTTGGTGCTCGCTGCGCAAGGCGCTCTCTTTTCGGCTCAGTCATTCTCTCCTCTCCCGCTCTCTATAGGCTTTTCAATTGTCATTTTATGTGGCACTGTGTTAATTTCCACACGGTATACAACTACACGCACACAACACACACAAAAGAAACAACAGACAGGGGGCGGGGGGCAAAAAAGATGGAAAGGAAGAGGCGGAAACTGAAACCCGCCTCACGCAAAACAACTTTGTCATAAGCGGAGCTCTTCCACCTCAGCCAAAACTCCCCCCAGCTCACCTCGGGGCAAAACTCACCTCGACTAACCCGCAATCCGCCAATTCACCCCCTACGCAGCCCTTCCGTGTGTCCTTCGTGTCCTTTTGCTTTTGCGTGTGTTTGAATTTTGGTTACCGCTTTTTTTTCTGTTTTGCTCTTTGCCTCTGTACCGTTGTGTTTCGGGGGAGGTAGAGAAAACAGCAAGGGAAAAGAGCAAAAAAAAATTTTGGAGCACTTGTGAGAGTTTCTAACAAACTCGAAAAGGGTGATGAAACATACACTTTTTAATTAAACATAAATATTTCAAGCATACCGACACAGCGCTCAGAAATAGTGGAAGCAAAGAATGTAATTTTTTATGTTTACCAGCACGAATTATTACTCATACGCCATGTTGGCAATTTCAACCCTTTTTTTTCATTAGAAATTTATTTTATTTATAATATTTTAATAACTATTTGTGGTTGCCACATAATTTTATAAGCTATTTAATAATATTTTGGCTTATCTATCGATTTATAATTGTTCAATGCTTTAATTAATAAATTGTTTCAATATTTAATAGGCAAAACGAAAAATAATGGGGATTTATTCCATCTGCGATTGTCCCAGTTGGTGGTTAAGTTTGCCAATTTATTTGAATCGCCGGCACTTAACGGGACCGTGGGTGGGAGGGGTGTGTTTCTGAACTGGCAGACAATCGCATTACTGGTCAGCCAAATCGATGCGACCTTCTCGTTCGCCACACCCCCCTCCCCACCATGCTGGACACCCCCACAGTCTGAATTGCTCTGGTCTTTCGGCACTAATGTGGCTTCGGATTTGGCTGGAGATTACGACTCCCCGGCATTATCCCATAAAAGCAAATAGAACACAACACTCACTTATCGCTGCAGGCATATCATTTAATTTCAACATTATTTGTCATAAAGGAAAGGGAGCGAGCGGGGCAGAGGAGCGGACGGAGTGAAATGGCAACACTGTTGTTTCCCTTTGCCTTTTGGGGGCAGGCACAAAATAAAATGCGCTATTAATTAGTTTTCCCAACATTGCGAGTCCCAGCTTTGCTCTCTGGCTGCCAAATGGCCTGAGGATAGATACAAGTCCACACACAATCTTACATTGAGAATAACAGGGGAATATTTCGATTGATTTTGAGAGTATTTTCGAAATTTTCGATGGGATTTTGTCTACAAGGTTATCATTTTCTAAAACATAGCTTTAAAAGTTATATTAGTTAAATAAATTTCGTTATTATATATATATTTACGTTACTTTTCATAAAATATTTTGATATCTACAGGTATTAAGAACATTTTTCTCAGTGCCAAACACACTAGAAAAACTTTTTCTGCTGCGCACTCACACACAAACACTGGCAATCTTTAACCCACAAGTGCGAGCAGTGTGGGTGCAGCAACACTACCAACCATATACATAGTACTCGCCCTTTTTTGTCGCTTTCCCCACGGAAAGTTGTCGGAAATTTTTGTAGCCTTTTCCGTCGCGTCATTTCAGCTATCTGTGTTCATGACTTGTAATTATTTTTGCTGCGCTTGCTGCTGCCACCATTCTTGCTTCTATTCTCTACTCTCTCTTCCCGTTTTTTCCATGTCCTTTGGGCACAATTACTTTTGGCACAAAATTTATTTTTATTTGCCCGAGGGCCGCCGCTGTGCCATTGGAATTAATCAAACCCAGCGACGCGGCGCCATGTTGTGTGCAACATAATGTTGTGTCGGTTGATGATGGAGGGGGTTGCGAATCCATATATAGCCCACATATATATCATATATGGATCACGCCCTCATTTGATTGGAGCAGCTGCCGCATTGTGGATTGCATGTCAATATGTAAACTGCAATTGATTGATTGATAGATGGATGGATGGCTGATGCCTGATGCCTGATAGTGTGCGGAGTTGACCTGGGATGAGTGACCTGTTAAGCCGGGTCCAGTCCTGAGTATTAAGTTACTTGTGCTACCTCTGACATTGATTAAATCAGCAGAAATCGGTGATTACAAAGGATTATGTTTGTGCCATAAATATTAATATGAATCTGGTGTGAATAGTTGTATGATTTATATTTTTTTTAAGACTTAAAATTTAACTCTCACTCTCTCTCTCTCTGAAGCTGATTATAAACTTTAGCAAAGCCTTTAAAACATATTTTAACTTGCAAAAAAATTATAACGAGCAGCATGTTTCTCGAATGTAAAAACAAGTTGCAAAACTTTTCAATACATCCCCGAGCAAACACTCGGGTCGACCAACAACCCGTCCAGAATTTACCCATCGAGGAACCCCGCAACCCGGCCCAGTTTGTTGAACTCTCTCCCGTTATGGGAGGCAGTGGGCACAGAGAGCTCAGGTGAAGTTGGCCCACCTGGCCACGGTTTATTGGCCACCTGCTTCTCCACTGTCCCCCCCTTTAGCTCCAGGGGTTGCCTCTTCGCGCATTACATAATGAAATTTCTCTTGAAATTGGAAGTTCATATTTTTTTTTTTTTTTTTTTTTTTTTTTTTTTTTTGNTTTTTTTTTTTTTTTTTTTTTTTTTTTTTGGGTGAGCCCCGGGCGGTTACAGTCGCTGGCGTTGTCATTGCTTATCTCTTAACCATTTTTGTTGGTCTTCTTAATTTGCATTTATTTCGGAACTGACACCACGGAGAGTACAAAAAAAAATAAAAAGCAAAAACATAAAGCAAACCGTTAAGCGAGACACATTGTGGTGTGTCATAGACCCGGTTTAGAGCCGCTGCTTTTGGCCAAAAGTTGTGCCGTCTCTCTTGTCACCATTTTTTCCCCCATTTTCCTCTGTCACCTTCATTGCGTTAATGTTTTTTTCTTCAGTCCGCTCTTCAAGGCCAGGCCATATCAAATTGTTTAACGACTTTTTCTTTATTGTCTGTCACCTAAGACTTGGTTTGCTTTTTGTTTCTGTTTGTTTTTTGTTTGTACATTGCGCCTTTGCTCAGTTTTGATAATGTGCTGCGGGGCGATGACGGCATTGAAATAATGGTGTTGTGGTTCTGCCCGACTTTTATGAGCTTTCTCGGCGCTTCGGCCAAAATGACTTTCAGTTGTCAGCGAATGTAAATTTACAAATGGGTTCGATATGAACAACAGTCCTTGTCTCATTCATTTTGTCATTATAAATGATACACGTTAGTGAATGAATCCCGAAATTGGCATCATTCTAAAGGCTTAGTGCTTCTAAGTTATGTTTTATGTGAGGCCAATTTATAATCATTTCGGTGACAGGGGATTTTGAAAGGGGAAAAGAGGATATAAAGGAGTTGTGTGATTTTTAAACCCTAATATACTATTTAGAAAGTAAAAATATATACGTATGGTATTATAGACTTGTAAAAAGTAACCCTTACTATTCAGTTTTTAAGGAGTAAGAACTTATTTAAGGCCAAGTAAGACCCAAGTACTAAGTAAGTAGTAAGACTTGATTAAGTCAAATCTCCTCTTACACTTAATGCACTTCCGCTGGAAATCTTATCCAGAGTTGTCAACCCCTTTGAGCATTAAGAACCGGCTTTCTCTGTCTTACACTTTTCGTGGGGTAACATTTTCTTTTTATTTTTTCAGGCAGACATTTTCCTGTCAACGCAGGCTTTTCTTTTCGGAGCTTCTCTCGAGTTGAGAGAAATGTGTGTGTGTGTGTTTTTCTTTTGGCCCTTTCTGCTCGTAATGGAATTGTTAATGCTAATCGCAGTTGCAGGCAGCTGCAGAAAGAGAAAATAAGCTCGAGTTGTCTGCTTTTATTGTTTGTTAGTTTGTCTCTTTTGCTTGTCACAAAATTTATGCTCAACGTTAATTTGGGCCAAATGGAATTCAGGGCCTGAAAAGTGCCATAAAGCTGCTGCCAAGTGCAACACAAATTTGGAGTAAGATTTAAGGAGGTGGAGAACGAGAACGAAAATGCTGGCCATGATGATGATGATGAGGATAATGTCCATTTACCCTAAAGCGGCATTTGTGCATCATTTACAATAAACGACGGCGGGGGCCGTCAACACGCCATCATTAAAAGCACAATTCCATGGCGCTTATGTCCTTTGCAGCCTTTGCAGCTGCCAGGGCATAAGGGGAGGGAAAAGCGAAGGCAAGCCGGCAGCATTATGAGTTACACTTAAGACAGGATAATCGTCCGCGAAGACTACTTCAGTTTTTCTGGAATTTTTTTTTATTTTCTTCGCGGCACAAGAAAATGTTTGACATTTCAGTGGAATAAAAATATTAGAAAAATATTCTTAAGAGGCAAATCGCTTGTATAAGCCATTTAATCAAATTTGCTGGCACATAAAATGGAATACGAAAATATGTGAGTAAAAAAACCGGCAAAAGATAAATGAAATGCGAAGAGATTTATATTTCAGAGGCGGTCGTCTCTCTCTCCTTATTGGCTTATCTATTTATTTGTTGTATTTGTAGCTTTCCTCCCCATTGTTTTGTGTTGTTGCGGCTGTGTTTTTTTTTGGGGCTCCTTAGCTAAATTAATAAATTAAATTGGCGTGCAAACAATTTTCTAGATCTCGCGGCGCTTTTTATTGCATTTGCATTCGTTATTGGTCTTTGAGGCCGACGGGTGGGGAGACGCCAAGGGTGGCGCCTTGTTACCGTGTCAATCATGATTAACGTTCTGCCTTGACTTTGACTTGCCAATTTGTTTTAATTTAAAGAGAGAGAGAGAGAGAACGATAAATCTTGAACAATCTTGAGTCAGTCGTAGTTTAAACTATTTCTGGGAATGATTTATATCCGCAGACTTTTTGCTGTGAGGCTCTTAAAATTATAGCCTAAGTCTCTTAATTTATTTTTAAGGAAAACATTTAATTTCTGATAAAATCCCGTAATAAATTTCAACCTTTTCCCCAAGGGAGAAGGCTTAGTTTTAGGGCCTTAATCAAACATTTGCAGCCTGATTTTGGCCCTGTAGCTTCCATCTACTGTTTTCTTATCTGGATCACGTCCTGTTTGTTTTCTCAGCTCTTCTTTACTCCTGGCTATATTTTCCCATACCGATTTTTCTTTCATTTCGAGAGGGCCGAGTCTTTAATTTGGTTTTCGGCTCCTCGGAGGGCGGAAAAATCTTTGGCCTTTTCTGCTTTCGGTGCTGCTGACAACGCCACTTTCTCGTTGCTGCTCGGCAGGGGCAATAAAAACGGCTTTACTCCTCTTTCCCCTCTTGCTTTCTCCTGGCTTTCTGCTTTTGGCCATTTTATGCCTAGGTCTGCCACACGCACCGACCACAAAAACAAAAACACAGCCAGGACGAGCGAAAAAGAGGCTAAGCATTTTTCCTTAACAATTATCGCATTGGGTTTTTATAACTGCTCTGGTCCCCCCCCTCTGGAAAATGTTGTGACTCACAACGGACCCCAAAACACACGCACAAAAGTCATAGCTAATAATAAATACATATATACATTTTCCTGGTTTTCCTTTTTTTTTTTTGGGAAACATTTTCTTAAGACTTGTTGTTATTGTTCAGTGCTGACGTGTGCATGCCATAAAAATCCAGCAAAGTGGGACGACCTTGCCCTGGCAACAACAGAACACCAAGAAAATTCCAAAGGAGGGCTTGGAGGTGGTAGGGGAAACCTTTCGCCTGTTTTGGGTGCGGGGTACCAGCGATTCTTGGGCAGATATTTTTGTGACTAGCGAGTATACGCCAAAGGGAACTCAATTTGCATTACAATTACTTTGTTCGCATAATATTTTATAGATGTAGATATGTCTGTGTGTATATATAGCCAGATGTGTACACTCATATTGAAGCTTTTATAGCCGAAAGAGTTGTGTGACTTTTCTGTGGGTTGCTGGGAAAATGGAGTTGGGAATTCTATGGTGTCACTAGGGGAAAAAAAATAGGATATTTAATTTTAATGGCGTTTAGTTAAAAAGGGTTATAAAAAATGAGGGGATATTCTAAAATCTAAGTTTTAGATTTACTTCTCTTAAGATTTTAATGGTTAACTGACAGAATTTGAAGCAATTAATACAATAATTTTTTAATTTAAAATAATAATAATAAGTTAATCCTATAATATTTCTTTTAAAAATTATGATTGCCTCTATAAATAAGATACACAACGCGTTGCCTAAGCGCAATGTTTCGATTCTATAACCCTTTTTTTTTACTTTACCAAAGAATTCTCAGTTAATAACTTTAAAAGAGCACCTGTTTTAAGTGTTCTCAGTTGAGCTGAAGGTTAACGCATTTTAAATAATAATTTAATTATTTAGACAGTTTAAAAATAAACATTAATACCCATTAAAATGTAATTAAATTATTTACATCACTTAAAAAATAAATATACCAAGTAACCAGAACCGAATTTGGACACTCTCTCAAAGCTAGAGCATTAAAAATGTTCCTGTTTACCAAACTTATTAAAATTTATTTGTTACTTTTTGAGTTATTTTTGCAAAAACCCCTTGTCAATGGCATCTTCAAAATATTCGGTTCCTTCGCGGATGTTATGATGTCTGACATGCTTTATTGGGCCATATATAAAATTTGATTAGCTGCTGCAATGGCAGATACACACACTTGGCGCCAGTTTAATGAAGCAATCAATTCGCTCGTTTCCCTGCCACGAGCCACTTTGATTGGGGTTTGGGAAAGAAAGGAAAATAAAAACAATAAAACTTTCCTACACTGACCCATCGTAAATCTCGCAGCGGGACTGAAGCCGGGAGATGCGTATAATTTTTGAGAGTGAAAACCCTTTTTCCCTTTGTCCCTTTTGCCTTGATTATGCCTCCTTGGACTTTTTCGACTCGCTTCGGCGGATAAAGGAGCCCCGGAAAAAGTGTTGCCTACATTTCGGCGACGACTACAACTCCGCTTCCTTTTTCGGAAAACAGAAGGCCTGACCTTTGACTCGTCTGCTGCTGCTGCTGCTTCTGCTGTTGTTGTTTTAGCCGTGCTCTCACTTGGCTGCGTGAGTTTGTTCTTTTTCTTAAGGTGACCCAGGCCGGGCCGAAGCACAAGAAAAACTCAAAGTTTAGCGCTCGAGGCGCACTTGTAACTTTCCACATAAATTAACTGTCAAAAAGGGCAGCCTCCGAGAGGGGGCGAGTGGCATATCCTGCCGCCCAGGAATTTCCTTGTAAATTTGTCTTGTAATTACATTTGCCAGTTGTTGTTGTTGCTGCCTCTGTTTTTCACTCTCTAATAACAATCATAATTAATCAAAAAAAAAATTCTTGAAATTCAAGCACAAAGTATTTCTGGTTTGGCATTAGTCATGAGTTTAATTATGTTGAAATTTCCAATGTAAATTGTGTATACGCATATTACGCATACGAGACGTTGACATGTGCCTAATAATTGCAGCAATCTAAACAAGTTAATAAGATTATTTATCAACAATTCATGGGTTGTCAAGTGTTTGTGAGGTGAAAATGCAATTTTAATCAATCTTTATTACAAATTTCTATACAGATAACTTAGCATAACTTAAATATAAATTGCATATTACACATACGCCATGTATAACCCAAAGCTAAGCATTATTCCATAAACCCATAGCATTTAATACGCTTATTTATGAGAATTTTATCTTTTTGAAAACAATAAAATATACAATACAATTTTAATTAAAATCAATTCAAATAAAGTATGCAAAAACTATGAGGAAGGCATTCGTAAAAACAGAACAATTACAAATGCATTGAACAAATGTAGTGGAAAAAATTGCAATATATATATTACATATACAGCTGATAACAGGCTTAATAATAATAATGATATTCCTTTGGCCTGTCAAAAATTATTAATATATGAATATGCGCATAATATATGCTAAGGATATACCTGTTCCTGTTCTCCCAAATAACAATTTAAGCCCTATTTCGACTGTGAGACACAAGGCCAATTCTATTTGCGTTTCTGTGGATTTTCTTTTCCTTTGTCTGCTGATGCATAAATAAATCTTCAAATTAGTCAAGTCGAATGGGAAATTTGTCAAGTTTTTTTTTTTTTTCGTCCTAATGCGAGTGTAAAGATAGTCTCCGGAGCTCACAGTTTTTCCTTTGCAGCTTTCCTTTGTCTCTCGGCGTTTTTCTTGTCGTTGTTTTTGCTTCGATAAAACATTTTGATTTATTTAGGAGTTCAGCCAAGGCAACAGTGTTTACACACAGACACACACGGACATGTGTGTGCTTATCCTTGTTTGGTTTATGCACAGGCAAAAAATTGAAATATTCTTGTCTCGAAAATAAATTTCTTATAAGCACACTGAATCGAGTTCATGCTTGAGTTAATAACTGCCTTTAAACTCAATGGTTTCTTCAGTGTACTTCTGCCTGGATAATATATACTTTCATATATATATATCCAACCATATCCCACCTCTATATGCACATCCCCCCTATAAGCTAGCTTTGTGGCAGCTTGCTTTCTTGGGTTTATGTGGCCAAGAAATTCCATGACGATGACCTCGCCCTGTGCAATCGCTTTTGACTGTACAATTAGTTGTGGGCGTGGTCGGTTTTGCCTTGATAAATCCCTATGCGAGTGTGTGTTTCAAGTTGTTTGCTAATTAGCAACAATTTACGTACCACACACACACACAGCATAGAAGATGGCATAATGAAGGCTATGAAAAATGCTCGTACTTCTCCCCTTGGCTGGCTCTTTCTTCCCAAAAACCCCGGCTAATGAATAGTCATAAATTTGTAAAACTTTTTCACCATCTTTGTTAGCACTTTTCCTCCATCTCAGTTAGCTTTTTCCTTGATTTTCCTTCGAAAGAACGAACAAAGCAGCTGGAGGTGTTTGGCCTAATGTCTGGCCAATTTATTGGCAATTTCTTTGCCATCACCTGATGCCCAAGCCACGCCCTGAAGGAATAAATTGTCTCTCGGGCAAAGCCACTCCACACACACTCCAATCTCCCTCCTTCCTGTCCCGAATTTGACATTTCTCATATCAGCAACGGCGGACGGGGATTGCCACTTCCTTTTGGCAGCCCCTAACTTTGATTTATATTCGTTATTCGGGTTTATTTTTTTGCGATTTTGTTTTCTCCGTTTTTTTTTTTTCTGTGTTTTTATCAAGTACAACGCACACTCCTCCCCTCGTGTGAGTTATCTGCCAATTTGGAACCGAAATACAAGTGAATTTTGCCAGCCAGGCATCAGCAATAATGATAATGGCTGGCCGCGGCGATAAGATTTGCAGCTTAATGAAATTGAAATGGAAATCCAAGTGGGAAATAGTTGGCTCATGAGTAACTCTACTCCCAAAGTCGAGTGCTTAAGGGTTGTGAATGAATGTAGATTGGGGAGAAGCCAGAGTAGATGAAGGTCAAAAAAGGTTGCCATAGACAAGAATTAGCTTTAGTTTAAGCTAACAATGTTGATAGTAAATATTTGTTTAGTCTTATCTGTAAATAGAGTTGAGGCCGATAACAGTTTCAAGTGGCACTGAAAAAGAAGGTTCAAAGTCATTCTCAAACTGATAAAAGTTGAAGAGTTTGTTGAATAAAGAAAGAGCAGACATTTTTATTAAAATGTACTGGCAATTACACTATTCGTTTTGTATTATTTTTGAATGATTTTACCCATTAATTTATTTCGATTTCATCAATTTATCATCATGTCCCTTCATGCTGCGTTGACTGGCAATTTTTCTCGCCTGCGGCCATGTTTTTATGTATTTTCCTGGGCGTGTCTGCATCGATTTGCATTATATTAATGCTCATATTTCACGTAGAGTGTGGAAAAAACATTACAGAATACAACACGTGCCGTAAAAAAACTGCCCAAACAGATTACTATAAATTCATATGGCTGCCACGTTCTGTTAAAAAAAAAAGAAAATATTATTTTCTCCCCAAAAATGAACTGAAAGGCGATGCAGGAGACACGAAAAGTTTGCTGTTGCATTGCATTTTTGTAATAAAAAGTAGGAGAAAAGCTCCGAAAAGCAGCCAAAAGCCAAAGGAGATTGCGATGAGAAGCAAAAAGCATTTTGCAACAGATAGGGGCGAGTATGATGCAAGAGAGGGGGAAGGGTAGAGACGGGATGGGATAAACATCTCTCATTTTGGCCGCAAAAAGTTTGCCATTGCGGTCTCGGGTGGGCCTTGTGAAACAATTTTGAATTTCAATGCGAAAAGCCAGTCAGTTTTCCTCCTCTCTCTCTCTCTCGCTCTCTCTCTCTTCCCCTCTCTGCTCTATCCACTTTTGCCATTTGTCGGTAATTAATTTTGTGAGTGGTTTTCCATTAATTCCAGAGGATTTTAGATCATCGTCGTCGATGTTGTCTTTGTGCTAGCGATGGTAGCTTGAAAATCAATTAATTTCCGTTCTGCTTTTGGTTAAACTAAAACAGTGTGCAACATGTTATCAAGATGATGACAATGTGCACTTTTCCAGGACTTAAAAAGGGGGACATATGGATCAGGCTTTTAGGGTGATTTTATGAATTAATTCAAGACAAATATTCCTGTTTTTGTTTGTTAATTATAAATGTTTGCATGAGTGTATTTTTACTCTAATGATTGTTATAATTAGAAGACTTCAAACTATGCCCAAAATTCTTCAAGTTTTCCTTTAAAATTCCTGAAAATCAAATCTAAAAACTGTACAAACTTTGTCCTGAAATCTTGCCACAAACAATTAAACTTGTAGAGTTCATTAGCTTGCAACAATTAAATGGGGAAACCTTAATTGAAAGTTTTCCCTGTTCGTATGACTTGGTCAGCTCTGTGCCCTGGGTGTGGTGTGCTGTGCATATGTGTGTGTGTTCTTTGGGTATCCGTTATCCGATAGCAACCGCTGCTGTCGCAGCATCCTGTCACACACATTGCCACAGCAGCTGCCACTGCTGTGCAATGTCCTTGCTGCAACTGCGTTAAAAATCACTCCGAAGGTCCATAAAATCCTCTCCAGATCCAGGGAGAGACGACGACGACGACGACGACGACGACACAGTGTACGACAACCTTAATAAATTTCAGAGCAAATAAGTAACTTTGGCGGGTGACAAACATTTGCGGTGGGCGAGATGGCTGGTAAGCGTTCCGAATCGATGGATTTTCTGCTTGTTTGGCTGTAATTTTCGATGTTCCTTTTATATCGCCGAACAATGTTTGATCGCTTGGCTGAATTGCTTGCCTTTTTCTGCATTTCTGCATCCTTGACATAAAGCAGATGGCCAAAAAAAAAAAAAGAACCTGAAAATATTTTCCTTCCTCTCTCTGTGTTGTCCTTGTGCCTTGGACCTTGAACAGGTTTGGCACTCCCTTCCCTGAAATCGCTTGTGTGTGCGGCAAAATTTGCATAGTTTTCCTTTCATTTACACGCAGTTTGAAGCTGAAAATTGGTTGTGCAGTTGGAACGGTGCCGCAGTGTCCACGAAAAATATTCAAAGCAACAATATATCACCTTGCTGCAGTCACAAAACTGTTTGTTTTGTTTTTGTTTAAAGTTTAAAATCTGGTTTGTAAATTGAAATAATTAAATCTGCATTCCAAAAGTGTGTCCTGACAATGCAAATATGTTTTTCATAATCTAAACCAGGTTTTTATCGCCCTCCCTTAGGAGGTGAGAGGAAATTCGCGCGGGAAACGACACTGATACGCCATTTTCCTGCCCGCTATGTAAAATTCATTAAATAAACAACTTTCGCTAATTTGTGTAATTATTTATATTTATGGGACAGCTGCAAATTTCCGCACGTTTCGCGCTCATCCTGTCTGTTGCTCCTGCCACACAGGCAACACACACACCGACATGAACACGAACACAAACACGTATGCATGCGCACACACATCCTGCGAGAGGTTGCAAATTAAATGAGCGCCCATAAGTAGGCAACAGATTTCATATATTTTCAATGATATTTTCGGGACCTCACACACACACACACATAGCCCTGGAGCAACACTCAGACACACACACAGGGCTACAGTTTTCAATTCCAGGGAACCTCCCGTCGCCGTCGCCGTCGTCGTCGCCGCCATTGCCATTCCCTTCAAATGGGCTGCCATTTACTTTCCGTTTCCGTTACATTCTGTGCACGACTTGATAAGATATCACGGATATCGGGGTTGCTGAGAGGGGCCCAGCGAGAGCGCCAGGGGGCAACGGACGGACTGGCTTTTGTCTGCCTCCTGCGCCCCCTTTTTATGCGCCGCTCATGTAATTTGATTCGCTTTTGCCATCGTCGTTTTTTAGTGCAAATATGGGTTAATGCGATTTTTATGTCATTTATTTTACTCACTTTTCTGCGCCTGTGTGTGTGTGTGCTGGGGTCTGTCTGTCTGTGAGAGCAGCCTAGGAAAATTCTTAATTTACCTTTTGATAGCTAAAAGTGTCAAAGTTTGAAAATAGAGAAATAAATGTAGCTGAACTATTTGTAAGAAAGTAATTGAACTATTTTCAGGCATAACAGTAAGCTAAAAATATCTCTGAGAGTTATTATTTCATTTTAATTGAAATGACGTTCATAGTTTTGTAAAGAATAGGTAGGACTACACTGCGTATACTTGTTTTTTATGCATAATCAAATCTTGTCTCTTCATCTTTTTTCTACTTCAATCAATGAAATCCTTTGATTTTACATAAACAAAACCCTAGTTTAGCATGAGATTATTTGTTTTTTTCATTCAAATCAATAAAATAGTAATTTATAGATTTCCTTTTGTCCTGTCACACTGCGTATACGTTATTTTTTGTAAAATTCACATCAATTGCATTTTATTTATTCAACTGCTGCAACAAATTGAAATCCAATGAACATCATTTATGTGTCAACACGAAATCAGTAAGATTTTTGCCAGGGACCACACTGCGTATGCGTGTTCGTGCTGTGCTCGTGTGTGAGCCATGAAAACTAGTATCTTTCTAACCCGCAAACTGTTGACACTTACATGTCAGCCGCATTTAAGCCATGTTGGCCACAAGAGTTTGCAACAGCCACCACCGAATGTTACATGCAGCAACTGTAACTAACTGCAACATGTACTATGTACATCTGCGTGTCAAGGACACCAAAGAGGCGGTACCCAGAGCCGCCATGCAGCCTAAATGCCATTCATAGTAATTTACCATAATTGAAATGAACAACAAAGATTTGCATATTTAATGGGAAATGATAAACAATAAAATTCCTACAAAAAATCAATAGCAATTCATTAAAAAATATTAACAGACGCGAATGCGAATTAAGCTACCAAATTGGTATTGGAATTGCACTCGTTATGTAAGTCAGGCAGAGATATAGCGCAAAAAAACATGTACAAGTATGTGTATATATATATAAATAAATGCACACAGCACGCATATATGCGAGTATATCGGGAGAATGTGGTGTGTGCATGTCAAATGTGCGTGATGGCAACGCAACCAGACGTGACCTCATCCACAGTCCAAGCACAGTCCGCCATGCCACCCCAGAGCACTCCCACAGAGCACCCACCCCACCCACAGACCGACTATAGGCCATCTATTGATGGGGCATGTGGCACAAAACCGTGAAATGTTTGCGTTTGTTTAACAATTGCTAAATATTTGGAATGCACACTTGGTCGGCATATAAAACACTTGTCGATATATGAAGCAATCTTAATAACTGATCCATTTCAGGTAATGGAAAACTAGGAATAGGGTTTTATAAAGTGTATAAAAATAATAAATAAATAAAATAAATAATAAAAATAAAAGTATATTAAAAGCATTATGAAGACCAGAGATAGGGTTTTATAGGGTTTTATAGGGTTTTATAAAATGTATAAAAGTAATAAAAGTATATTAAAAACCTTCTTATAAAGTTATCATAAATAAAGTTCACTGCTTGTAGAAGCATTTCACTTTCAATTAACTTTATAATTATTCAAAAACCTTAAATTATTAAAAATATTTAATACAATTAACTCATTTTAAACTTTAACTGCTTTTATTGGCAGTATAAACCCTATAAATTATCCAGTAACTTTGCTTATCAACTTGATTTCCATTATGGCAACAACTTTTCTACTGCTTTTAAGGTTTTTATTGATCGAAAATTACTGGTATTTTTAGATCCAATACTCATCGTGTATTTTATATTCACATATACATATAAAACTTTGTTAAATCATTTAAAACTTTTAATTGCCTGAGAGCTTATTCATAACTTATGCATTCCCCTTATTCAAAGCACATTAAATAGAGACCGGAAACTGGATTAATACGAAATTTTAATTTATTCTTTCTGCTGCACATTGTGATCCTCTGACTAATGCATATTTGATGCTACTATTATTTTCTTGAATAAAAAATTGCTTTGCTTGTGCTGGTGAGTGTTCTTATTTGCAATTTATCGATTAGCTGTGCATCTGTTCTTGCAGCGATAATAATTTATGGGATTTACGTGTGCGTTCTTTGGCTTTTATTAAGCCACATAACCTTCAATGACGTCAAGCGTGCGGGTAAATAATAAATGTATAGTTTTCTAATTCTGCCAGTTTTATTTTATGGTTTGCATTTAAATATTCACACCTATTACTGTGTTAATAGTCGCCTTCCGGTGAATCATTTTTACTCATTCCCAAAGCTTGTTTTTTTGTTTTTATTGGTGAGGTGACCAATTGACTCTATAGTCAGTGTAATTACATTTAACTGGATGCGATATATTTGTTGTATCTACAACGAGTTGCAAGTCACGCTATGTAAGTACACGGCGGGAAATGGGAGTGAAATATAGAGATGAAATCGATTTAGAGTAAAAATAATATAAAAATATTATATAGGGGATCTTATTCTTTATTTAAAATAATTAAGAAGGCAGAAGGTTAACTAAACAATAGGTAACCGAACATAAAAAGTTTGTCAAATTATTTTTAAGCTAAGGAAACTTAGAAAACTTTCAAAATTAAGGTGCTAGAATCCTAAACAAAAACAAAAGTCCAAGGGGCCTGACACATAATGTAATAACATCTAAATATTAATTATTATTAATATATTTATTTAATATCAAATACCTGAAATATAATTAGTTGATTATTAGTTAACTATTTTAAGCTTTATCAAAGTTTTTTTTTCTGCTCAAAAGAAAAAACTGTTCTCAGTGTGGTTTTTGATTGCACAAATCGATGGAAAAATGCAAATAATTGCAGTGGTTAAAATAAATGCAGCAATATGCGTGTACAACGTTTCCCAGTCCCCCCTTGATACTGAGTATTTTTCCCATCATTATTGTAATTTTCATTATAATTTTCACATTTAATCCAACGCTATCCCGTTCTATGGGAACTCGATCTGATGCTGAAATGGTATTTAAACTTTTCTCTTGTATTTTTCTGAATTCCATCACAATTGTCTCCGAATTTTAAGCGTAATCCCTTGGGCATTCGTCTGACTCACTCGAATTCCTTTGTGGAGATCGCGTCCGTTGATTGCAATTTGTGGTAGTTTTTATTTTTTATCTGCTTTTAATGGCGACTTGTCTCTGGCTGGTTGTTTTTTGTTTCGTGCAATTTAACGCCAACGCTGGGCATATTTGCAGACTCATTTTAATAATTCCTTCGCGCCCTTCGCCCTGCCATCATCGGCAAACAATGCGAAAAATGAGCGAAAGCAGCGCAGTGCTGTTGCCATGAAATATTTAACGCCTGCCCCGCCCCCCGTTTTTGTGAGTAAATAAACGCTGCATAAATGAGGGCGCGCGCGTGATGGTGATGTATTCATGAATGATGACAACTAGTCGACCTTGTCATTGTTGTAGAAAGTATAGTTCCTGCTTTGGGTACATCATCATCAGGAGCAGTTTCTGCGTAGGAATACATTGTTGGTTTTTTGTACATTTTGTATTTGTATTTTTATTTGTATTTTTATTATAAATATAAATCCTAACGCTAGAAGTCTGTAACTTTTAAATAAAAAGGTAAAGTAAGAGTAAAGAACATTTCACATGGTGTCTGTTTTTATAAAGCCTATAAAAATTGTTATTTAATATACAAATTTCTTAATAATATTCTATGAATTAATTAAAAATCTATTATAAATTAAAAGTTGATAAACCACTTAATGCAGCTTGTAAAATTTAAATAAATGTAAAATTTCTTAACCTTATTCAATGATTAAATTTAAAATCTCAACTAATTCAATCGTAATACCATAATTCCTCATATTTTCCCCATAAAAAGGGAATATTTGATTAGTTTTTCTTTCAAATAAAACCTTAAATTATTTTTGTCTTCTATAGCTGGTCTATTGCCTTTTCTTTTGTGTTCACTTCTGTCACTATTTTTACGCGTTGATGCACAGAAAGTTGGCTGAGTGACACATTTTCGCTATGAATTATTCAGAGTCGGAGAAATGTGACTTTTAAATTGGTCGACGCTTTGTCTCAACAAAGTAAACAGACATGATGACAAGTATTTGCAATATTATTGTAATTTATAAAACGAAAGAAATGACGAATTTACATTCTTAAAAACTTACTGAACCTCTCTATTTTTCAAGTTTTTTTTTTTTAAGCATGTTTGGGCTCTGAAAGTTGACTTTTCCTAGGTGAGTTAAAATACTTCTTTCCAGCTTTCAGTTTTTTGAGTTTATTCTGTCAGTGTTGCCCCACCTCTGGTGCAGCTGACCGCCGAGCGAGTCAATTAAAGTGCAGTGCAAACACTGCATCCATCACGTGCAGATGAGATTTCGCTTGCACAGAGCTTGTTTGCACGTTTTCTGTGTATCTGACAGCTTTAAATTGGTTGTATCTTTAGTTAGAGTTGTATACAAGATACTTTTTGTGTGGGAAAGTGTTATAAAGCAATAAATGCTTATTATAAATTCTATATTGTATCTATGGGTAGAGTTTTAGATACTTTTTGTGATGTCACAAAGCAATAAATGCTATTGAATTAGTTGTTATATATTCTAAATGCTATTGAATTAGTTATAATATCTTATATTTACATAAAAGCATTTATAAACACACATTATTTTACTATTTGTCTCGAATTAAAACCCTTTCTGCTCATTTTGATATCCAAAACTCTGTCAAAAATGTATATTTTTCTATAAAGCAGCCTCGCCCTAATTGTTTAATTTCCCACATAAAACCCCTAACAATATTCTCTATCAAAATCTGCAAAACAGGCTTATTTTCCCCACAGCCACAATTTTTTTTATAGTTTGCATTTCAATTTGTTTGCGGTGACTGACTGGCCAGCAAACAACAAAAAAAAAAAACACTACTCTTTCTGCGTGACGAGGCATCGATTTTTTTGTTTTTGCCTCTGCTGTTTGCTGACCACGCCCACTTGATTGCATTAGCCCCGATCGGCGGATTGCATGCAAAATGGGGGTGGCTTGTAAGGGATTTCGGAGAGTATGGGGACTTTGGAGGGAGGTTAGGAGGCCACCCAACTCCCTTTGGATTTAAGTTGGGCAGAAATTTATTTCGCAACGTCGTTGTAAAGATTCCCTCTTTTGTTCTTTCACCAGTACATGCTCCTATATAGTGTGTGTATATATCTAAATGTGTATAGTTCTGTGCTTATATAATACGTGACGCTGTTTGCATGGCAAGCGCGGGGGGACACAGTCGCAGCAGGGCAAATAGGCAACAGCTTGGCCTCAAATAAAAGGAAGGCGTTCCAGAAGCTGAAACAAAAAAAAAAAAAATGTTGTAAATACGTGCGGCTAACATGTGTACCCGACCCGATGACTACTATAGTCGGCCATATAAGGCGGCGGTGGGGCAGGGCTCCTCTTACTCCCCCCCTTCAAGGGAGCCCTAATAGGTGCGGAGCCCAATTCCGGGGCACAGATTGCGATTGTACGTTGTGTACACATCGTAAAACCAAACTGAAACTGAAAAATTGCTTGTCAAACCATCCAAATGGAGGGGCAAATGGAGGAGATGTAAAATTGTTTGGGAGATTTTCAAACTTGTTGAGGGAAGAGGATTTTGGTAAAAGAACCGATATAGCTTTAAGTTTGCTTTATTAAAAAATGGCATAGATTGTTTTAAATATATTTTCTAGAGTCTCTGAGTGGCAGTGAAGTTTTAAGTATATTTTCTCGAGTCTCTGAGTTGTAATGAAGTCAGTTTTTCAATGAATTAAATTGGGATTTCTATCATTTTCCAGCTTGTTCTTTTATTTAACATAAACTAGTTAAATTAAGGACATTTCAAAACCATATTTATAGTTTTTCCTACTTTTTGTAACCCTTAACCGTATATGTTCCCTTAGTTCCCTTTTTCCCAGGCCTTAGTGCTATGCAGTTGAGCACATTGTCCTCGGGTAATTGAGCAGTACCTGCTGCTGAATTTCCCACTGCATTTCCCACCTTCCACCTTGTGCAGGCGAAAATAATTGGGCTTTGTGCTTAGAACACTAGCTCCAGGCCAGGCCCATCCGCCCCCGAGCTATTGTCAAGGATCGCAGAGTGTGTGCAGGGGCCTTAATGCCCCAACAAAAGGACAATGAACCACGTCAGTAGCCGACGAGGATAAGTAAACGCATTGAAAGAAGTTTTTGTGACATGAATACCATGGTCTAATCAGTCACTTGATCATCGTTTTCACAAACTCAGAGAGACGCCAATCTGCATTTTTGGCATTGATGCAATTATGAGGAGTGCCGTTGATAGATTCCCATTATGTTTGGGTTTCTAGGTGAAAAGTCTACATATATAGGCTGCGTTTTAAGTTTTAGGTGTTAATCAGGACACCAAGCGTTGGCCTTTTCCTATTTACAATCTCCTTATACCATTGATTACGTCAATACAGTATTTTTATGGCTTCCTTGGTGTGTTTGTGCCGTCAAACAACTTGAGAAATTTGCCTCTTATCTCAGTGTTTAATGAAAGTTTATCCAGTTTTTCGCCAGAAACTTTTTTCGATTAAAATTCGAATTCTTCTCTAAATGTTTCCCTTGGTTTTTGTTATTTTTTCTCTGTTAGTTTGCCCTTTTTTTTACTGAAATGGATTTTAGTTACTAAATTTCAATATTCTTTCTTTTTAAAGTTTTTTGGGTAAGGTTGCCATTTTGTGTTTATCGAAAACTTGCATTTAACACGCAACTTGACAAAGTTTACATGTTGAAAATTAAGGAAATTTAGCAGGAAAATTAATTGCAATATTAATTATTACAATATTTTGGGTTTAGTTAATGGTTTGCTTTGGGTTTTTACATTATTTAGTAAGTTTTCTTCAAGAAATTATAAATTATAATTATAATTATTATAAAATGTTGGATTTAGTTAATGGTTTGCTTTGGCTTTTTACATTATTTAGCAAGTTTTCTGTAAGATCTACTATCCTTTCTTTGTTATCCTTTAAATAAATTATAAATAATAATTATTATTATAAAATCTTTGGTTTAGTTAATGGTTTGCTTTAAATTTTAGCAAATTTTCTCTAAGATCTACTATCCTTTATGTTAATTCTTATCCTTTAACTGTGAGTTTGCTGTACTTGCCGCTCTTGGGACCAATTTTCTTTGGTGGAAAAGAAAGAAAAGTTGGAAACAAGCTGGGCAAAAAAAAAAACGTGGCGGAGCGAGACGTGCTAAATTTGGAAATGGAAATTAAGTTAGCGCCGAAAGCGAGGCAGGGCCAGGACACACACACACACAGGAGCAGGCAGGCGCCTCCAATATGGCGTCAGGTGGTGGCCAGCCAGGCAGGAGGACTGGTTGCTAGCCGGGTATGTGTGTGTACACAGTGGGTGTGCGGTGCGGCGATGATGGTGGTGTTCGTTCAGGGCTGAACATAAATTAAACTCCACTTGACAACAAGGAGCCTCGCTGCTGCTGTTGCTCCTGCGGCTCCTGTGCCCATTCCCGCTGCTGCGGTTCCTTTCTGTGGCGTTTTCTGCTGTGCCCCTGCTCATTTGGCCTGCTCTTGGCTTTCCTTTACTCTCGTTGTTGTTGTTGTTTATTGTCGCAGGCTAAACAAACAAACACTTGACTACACGCACGTACACACACACAGTGCCTGTTATTACCATTACCAACTTTTCCTGTTTTTTTTTTGGTTTTTTTTTGGCAGTGTGCTAATGCTCACAAAAAGCAAATTTACATTTAGTGCTGCATATTTTAGGAGGAGCTCCTTGGGCCCCCATTACTTTCCCTTAATAAAAACTGCAAAATCTGTGAAATCGATTTATGTCATTTGCATTTTATTGCCAGTAAATTAAATAATTCAATCAATATAAAGAAATATTTAGTAAGACAAAGACTGGAATTGAAAAGAGAGCAGAACTTTATTGCCTTGATTATTGTTTCTGTGTTTTAATTATAAAATTTATAAATTTATACTTGTTTAGATTTTAATTATAAAATATATAAATTCAAACTTGTTTAATTTTCTTTGTGATTTTCCAAGCTTCAAAAACAAGTAATTGCAACTTTGAGTATTAACGAAACTTGAGATTTTGAACTATCCAAAATACTTGATAAATTCTCAATTTGAATTTCATTTTCCCCCAACGAAAAAAGCAATGATTCTGGCTAAAAGTTGGCTCAAATTTCCAATTAAATTTAACTCGGTTAAATTTAGAAGAGCCACGCACTTGGACTAGACTCAACGAGCCCACAACACAACACACACCGCCCACGCCAAAACCCTTGGCTTAAATATATATATTTATATTTATATATATATATATATTGGTATATCTATAGAAAGAGCACAGCGTAGGAGCTTAAATCAAATCGCATAAGTTGGCAGCTTATAATGAAGGCGAACGAGGCGGGTTTAGAGGCATTGGGATGAGCCGGCTAAGGCTAAGGAGACGCCTCCGTCGACCGCCACTTCATCAGGCATTCAAAATCCTCAACTTTAGCAGCCGAGCTAAGTCGCTGCCAGTTTAATCCCAAGTGCCTTCGTCCCCCCAGCCCTAAGTACGTCCTCGGCGCTCCGCTACTCCAGGGCACCGCAGCAGCTTCTCCCCGACCTTCTCTCCTCTCCTCTGCTGTCACCAGCCTGGACCCCAGTCTCCTTGTGCGTTTGTCGTTATGCTCGAGTTGATGAAACGAGCGAGGGAGCGAGCGGGTCGGGTACCAGGTCCTAAGACCATGTATTTATGTTTGCCGTAGGTTTTCGGGAGCCAGGAAACTTTTCAGGCTCTGCACGGTGAGAAAAGGTTTTGTAAATGTCTTTAAATTGCTTTAATTTCTGAGCCTGAATTGGGAATAGTTTAATAAATAATATTTAGAAGATTTCACATATCAAATCTCATTTGCAAATTCCTCCGAAAAGCTTTAATTTTTTAGCCTGGAATGGGAAAGTTTTTAATAGATAATATTTAGAAGATTTTACATATTAAATCTTATTTGAAAATGCCTTCAAATTGCTTTAATTTTTAACCTGAATTGAGAATGTTTTAATAGATAATATTTAGAAGATTTTACATATCAAATCTCATTTGAAAATGCCTCCGAAATGCTTTAATTTTTTAGCCTGAATTGGGAAAGTTTTTAATAGATCATATTTAAAAGATTTCACTTATCAAATCTCATTAAGATCCAAATATTGTCTGGTATTTCTTTTTTTATTTCTTATTTCTTTTAATTTTAAAGTTCTCTAGTTTATTTTCTTTAAAAAAGCGCCAAGGAGTAGGCCAAAATTATTGAAAAAGGTTACTATTACTATGGTTCTTTAGGCTCGCGTTTTCTTCTGTTTGAATTCCATTTAGCATAGAATTTGTTCTTTACAGGACCACAAAAGGGAGTTCCCCAGTCTAACATGGAGGGTTATCTTTTCCTCTTCTCTTCTCTCCTCTCCTCTCCTTTTTTTTTCTTTTTTTTTTGAGGAGCAACTTGGGGTCCTAGGTTCGGTTGGCTTTCAGAATGTCGCTTGTCGTCTCTCCGACCTCGAGTCATAAATTGAGCACAGTGCCAGCATAACAATAAGTCAGAAACACACACTGTTGTGTTGTGCTCCACTGTCTCCTCACCCGCTTCTTTTTTACCCCGCACTCCTTTTTACCCCCTCTTCTCCACTGTCCCTCTTCCTGGCTCGATTTCATGCATAAATTTAGGCAGTGCCAGAGGAAACGCTTGACTTGGCAACAGTTTCTGGGCGTTCTAGCTCCACATGGGGAGCCACATACTCAGCCAGACTGTGTGTCCAAGCCTGGGGGACGGGCGACGTCATTTGTGCAAACATAAAAGCATTGTAAACAAATATGGCCAAAAGCTTAATACCAACGAACACACACACACGCACGCATAATACACGAAGGACCCTGCATAAGCTGTAAGTTAAACCGTTAAAATTGGTTTACACAGGCAAAGGGGAGAGGGGGAAATAGGTGGGGTAACGTGTGGGTACAGTGTAGGGAGTGCGGAGTGTGCCACTGACAGGAGGAACCATTGTTGTCAGATAGTTTTTATACCCGCCAACTCCTGCTCTCCTGCTATCTTATCTGCTGTTTGGTTCCTCTGCCACTTTGCCAGCAAACAAGAAGTTGGCCAAGTACTCGAGTACAGTGGTAATCCAAGAGGCAGATACCAAAACTTGGACATGGCAACTGATTTTGATCAAGTTTGATGGGTGAAAGTCATCTGAAATACAGAGGAAACCTATCAGATACAATAAGTTGAGCATACGCAGTGTGGGACATGAGTTAAAACAAGTTGGTGATGAAATGTGCGAAGAAAATATTGAAACAAATAAGGGAAAGGATGTACAAGTTGTTTATATATCTGTATATTTTATGTTTATATATAAACAAACATTAAAACCAATTTTAAGGTTTCTACAAATCATAATCTCCTCTAAAACAGAATGTAAAATTTTATAGCATACTTTTTAGCAAATAATTTAAAATCCTCAGCAATTTAATTAGACTTCCCTTTGTGGTAGAATGCTTATCATTTTTGCCTTGCTAGGCAATACCTACTATCTCTTCTGGCCTTCAGCTGCACTCTCTGGGCCAGTTGTTTGTCCCAGTCAACATTCCCCACCATCCCTCCCCGATACATTCACCATACCCGCTTTGGCTGTCACTTAACCGCACGCGCCTATAAGCAGGCAATACATTTTAACGGTAATGCAGAATGGAGGGTAAAGCAGGTGCCGAAGGAGGAGGAGGAGCACGCACAGTGGGCATGGGTAACTCATCACTTATGGCCATTATGTGATTGTCCCTCCATGGCAGGCGGCGCATACAGAAATTTATGCAAAATCCATACACATTCTCCTCGCTATTCGGAATCTGTAATGAGGATGGTAAGCGGGATGATGATGATTATGATGCTCCTGCTCCTGCTACTGCCACCGATGACGTTGAGGACAATGTACCTGCCTCTGGCCTAATTTGCATGTGTGAGCGACAGAGTGCATCGGTGCAGCTGTGGTCGTGCGGTTACTAGTGATGCCAAAAGGTGTTTTTAACACACAAAAAAATACAGAAAGAAGAGAAAATTTCATAAAATATCATATTCTTTGGAAACTCTATTTGATACCAATTAACAAGAGTCTAAAGTTGAGCAATCAAAAACTTGTACACAGTTTTTATGATTTTCTAAGAAGGAATATTAAAAATCACCTAATGGTTTCTGGGAACATATCCATCTACCTTTTTTCACCAGAACTTTGACCACATTTTCAAGCATAAAAGCGGAATTAGCAACACAGAATGCCAGCAGCAGCAGCAGCAGCTGCAGTGAAGTGCCCTATCCCTTCCTGCTTCACCACCTTAACCCATTGTTGACTGTCGTGTACAATTTGCAGAGTGCGAGCGAAAAAGGGAGAGTCCTTGATGGTTCAATTTAATGCCAGTTACCCACACACACCCCCTATCCGTGTGTGTGTGTGTGTGTGTGCGTGCGCTCGTGGGTGTGGTCGGCCACGCCCCTGATTGAGTTACATGCTGCATTACCCATGCATCCGCCTCCGCACAGCCCTCGGGCTGGCTGGTGATGGTCAGCCATTTGAGCAGAGGATTTGCGTAGGCGAACCACATAAATTGTGATGGAATCCCAAAGCCACCACCGCCATCTGCATAGCAGCTCGCCACCCGGCACCTACTAGTCAGTGAGTTACCTATAACCAGTGGAAAGGTCGGAGACAAGGGAGCGAACCACAAATCCCCAGCATGCGCCGAGCTTGTAGGTGAGCGAGCGAGCGGCACGGTGCCGCCCAGGCAATTTGCTCCTGCGGTCGGTCTGTCCTAAATCCGTTGCTGTCCCATTGTGCCTGATGGATGACCATCAAAATTTCCAACATTATCCGACCCTAACCTTTGTTCTTGTTGCTCGATTGGCCGCCTGAAGTTGACCGATTAACTTTCCAGCGCCGCGACACAAAAGCCAAGTCAAGTCCAATGCCAGCTTTTCCTTTTGCTGCCTTTTTGTTTACAATTCCACAAAACAAATTTAAGTTAATTTTAGCTCAGGGGGGGGATAGGGGAAAGGGGAAAGGGAAGAGAGGGGGAGCCAAAGAACCATGACGATTTAAATTTTCAAGGGATTTTCGGCGGGTCGTTTATCTAGCTGTCCTGTCCCCTAAAAATCAATTCACTTGAGTTTGATGCCAGCAAGGAACTAGTTCTTTCTAGACAGTATAGGGATTCATGTGAGAATAAAGTGTATAAATTATATTTATAAAATATATTAGAATATAATACAATATAATAGAATAAAGTATATATAATATATTAATAATATATTAACAATGAACTATAAATTCGGAATAAGAGTTTGCTTTTTCCTATAACAATTTTGTGGAATAAGCAAAGTCTTCTAGGATTTGGGAGTTTTAAACTGACACATTTCATGGGTAAAAAAATAAACAAATTAAATAAAATATAGTATCTTTTCGTGGTACTATATTTTATTATATTTTTCTATTTTGTTATTATTAACCTTTCCAAATTTATCATAATATGAGAACTAGTTTTCCTTTCTTTTGCATCCCAAACTCTTCATCTCCGCTCAGTTGGTTGCCAGTTTTTAGCCAAGTGAAATCATAAATTTTAAATATAGTCCAGGGCTGAGCTCTCCCACCAGGCTCCTCCTTCCATGCTCCGCTTCCCAAAGGATCCTGAAGCTGGGGGCAAAAAGACAAACAGTTCCGCTGCTCCGCTTCAATCTCCTCCAATCGCTGGCTGTGTCTCACTGGGGGACAAACTAATTTGCATATTTTTCGAGCGCTCTCGCTCAGTGCTCCCCCTTTGTTTCATCATCTGACTGTGTCTGGGAGTGTCCTCAGCCCTCTATTGGCTAGAAGAGCTGTCCCTCAATTAAACTGTCATGTCAAAGTCAGTCGCGTCAATGGCGGCATTGAAAATGGCAATGGCCAGCGGTGGGGGGGTTATCGGTGGTGGAAGAAGGAGGAGGAGGACTCCCTCTTGGTCGGGTAAGGATTCGGTCTCGGTCTCCTCCTCCGTTTCTCAGCTTTTACGGCCCATTCGGGCCCGGCACGTCACTCGGATTTTAAGTGTCAGACGGCGTAGTCGTAGGTGGCTCCTCCTCCCTCCTCCTCCTTGGCTCTTGTTCAATTCAATTTGCTCTGTTGCTATTTTCAGGCCTTGCCTAGGCATCAGCCGTTGCCTTCTGACATTTCAAATTGATTCTGGGCGATTTATGTATATCATGTCCTCCCACACACGGAGAGAGTGTGTACGCTGTGGGTGATGGGCGATATAAGGACAATGCAAACAGCAGCAAATTATCCCGTTTTTGGGGGATTTATTAACTTTATCCGGATGCGAAATTCCAGTTTTGAGGTTGCAATAAGCAAATAGTGACCAGTTGTAATTAGAAATTGCCAAATATGGCTTTAGAGTTAAATCCTTGAACAATTTCAACCGCATAAATGCTTTGCATGATTCCTTTTCCATGAACTTCCTTCTGCTCATTATGAATTTTCAAAATGCTCCACAAAGTTCCCAGTAACATGAATTGAGCTTCCCAAGGACCCTCAGGGACTCTCAGAAACTTCCTGAAGTAGACCTTAGCCTTAAAACTGAACTAAAACTGGAAACCACACAGGTTTTAGGAAACGGAAATGTGGTGTTATGCTAACCACTTTTAACCAGGAACTGAACCAAGAGCAAACCACACATCCAGGAATAAACTAAACCAAAAGCAAAGCCAGGGAGGCCGTTATGAGCAAGGACTTGGCCATAAAATAATTGAATCCTTAACCCAGTTACGTGCCAAGGTCCTGCTCGATCCACCCAAGCCTGCAACAGTGTCAGCCGAGCTGTGATAATGAGTGATTTGAGATGAACACTCGCACCTGCTTGCAGCTGACGAAAATTTAATGTCTCCTCTCCAGCTGTGTTATATTGATTAATGATTGACTTTAATGTTGTGTTTCTGCTGAGAAGTGAGATCAAGTGAAAGGCGGTCCCGTGGGGGTGGCAACTATTTTTAAGCATTTCGTGGGGGTCAACCAAAAAAAAAAAAGAAAAACAAAAAAAAAACGAGGGAGAAAACTGCGGGCCAATGCAGTGACGCAAATTACGCGATTGACACAGTGAGAATAATCTAAAGTGACTTATGTTGGACATTAAAATATGATGAGTAACAATTCTTCGAAGTATCAGCTTTTCCCAGCCTGTTTTTCGATTTTATATACACATATTTAATGTTGAAATTAATTTGTTATCATTAGAGTATTATGTTTTTCTGTTACCTTTTGTATTTCTCTCACTGCATCCCTCCAATCGAGAGGGTTGTTTGCGGAGCTGGCGGTCTTTAATGGGGGTCAGTGGGCGGTGGCGCTATATCGCGATTCTAGCTGATGTCATCAGCCAGACGACAAGGACTCGTGGCTTCTGTTTCTCTCTGATGGTTTCGTCTTGGTTCTTGCCTAAAGCCGAAATTAAATAAATAGAAATGTTTGGTTTTTTTTTTCGCTCTTTTTGTGGTTGTATGTTGCATCGTTTTAATGAAATTCTAACACGCGCCGCTCTGCTGTCCCTGTGTGTGTGGTGTGTGTGTTTCTTTGCAATGTGTGTGTGTGTGGTGTGTGTGTGTGAGCAGCTGGTCATAATGAGCCACTTGAGTGGCGCACACGCATGCAAAAAGCATTCGAGGCCAGCAAAGTCGTTCGTCCTGCGGTCGTTCGGTGAATCCAACATCTGACCTTCGGCCAGAGACAATGCCAAGGCTCAATGAGACGTAAACGTGGACGAGTCCAGCGGGGGCAGGAGGTGTGGGTTCAGTGGGAAGGCCAAAGATTTTGCAAAAGCGGGTGTGGCACGAGCTTAACTTCCTGTTGCTGCATACAGAGGGAAAGCAGTTCGATGGGAAATCAAATAAAAAAAGAAATTATATTAATTTAAAATCTAAGAACCTCTAGTTTATAGAAATAATATTTTCTAGAAACTAAAGAAGTGTGCAAACGTATTTAAGTACGATTCATGCATTTTGCATGCCACTTCCCCTCGTCGTTTGTCGCTCGTCGCCATGTGGCCAGGACGACATGCCTGCATCGGCAGCAAAAAAAATCCCCCAAAGGCCTGAGAGAGAGAGAGAGTATAAACATTTTGCCACCGCCACCAGCTCCGGTTGATAATCATTTAACACTTTTCTATACTTTTCTCGCTCTAGATAAAAACCAAACGCGGCCGCACAATGCATACAAATGAGCGGAGGAGCCCAGGAGAGTCACGTAGCCCAGTCGCCGCCAGGACGGGAGGGGGACAACACCCGCCTCTCATCTCTCTGTCAGCCAAAAATAGGTGGCACTAATTAAGAAGACAGGCCTGGAAGGAGTCTTGGTGCTGCTGCTGCTGCTAGGTCCCGGTCCTGGTTCTGGTTTGGCGAAAATTAATGGAACCCACGAGTGGCAGAGCATTTGTTGGCGTTCACACAAATTAAATTCCATCAAGTTTATTTGCTGTAAATGAGGCAGTGCCAGAAGGAACTTCTTCGCCCGAATGGCCCTAATTTAATTTTCCCACTCCCCATGGTGGGCAACCCTTTTGGAGGAGGGAGTAAAGTGTGAGGGGAGAGAGCTAGCACGTGTTGCCATGTTACCATTTAGCATATAGCATTTACTACTTAGAAGCGAAGGTAGTACAGTACACACACACACACAGAACAGAAATAGAAGCTAATTCCGAGTTGGCACAACGTTTCGTTAGATTTTCCATGTAAATAGTCATTATAATTATTATTATTTTCTGCGTTGATTTCTGTCTCGAGGGGAACCTTGGAGAAGAGCCCCCCCAGACAAGGCGAAGGCATCAAGGAAACGACGAGAAAAATTGTAAACAAAATCCCTATATTTATTACGAAATTTCACATTTGTCTGCATCTTGAAAATGCAATGATTAACGTTTATTAAATAAAAATGTATCGAGGCGAACCGAGCAGCGGAGGAAAATCTATTAATTAGTAATTATTATAATGTGATGTTATATATAAAAAAAAATCAATCGATAAAGGCAAACCAGCAAAAACAAAAGAAACTACAAAAAAAAAAAACTATGACAAATTGTTAACCAACGTAACAAATTTCACTAAGTAGATTTTTCGAATTAAATTTAAATAATAATTAAAGTATGGAAAAAACCAAGGAAAACAAGAAAAATAAAAAGGAAACTAAAGAACTTTGCTGTATACACGAGATAAATGCGTTTTTCTACTTCAAATGAATATGTAAAATGATTTTTCAAACTTAGATTACCCTATACATTACCTAAATATATATATATATATATATACCTAATTATACATATAAAGAAATTACGAATTCTATGTAAATGTTGTGCGTATATAAAAGCAAAGGCGTAGAAACCGACCCACATTTCGAGATCTTTTAGTTACTTATGTGTGTGTGCTATATATTATTATTATCCTCTTCTATGTAAACGCAAGAAGAGCTCGCTTGGCTTCGTCAGCAAATAGACAAATTTTTGGGCCTTAATCCAACAACCGAACGAACTACTCAAGCCGAGGCCTTGGCGTTCTTCTAATTAGCCAGCATTCTTTCTCAGATATCAATATATCTCTCTATTATACCCCTGGAGAGGGGGGCAACCCACACACTAATGGTTATATTCTCTATCTATCTAAGTGAATGTGTTCGTTTCAAAACTTGTATAAAAGCACGCCCCCCTCTCCGCTCAGACACGAAATGTTTGTAAAATATTGACCGAGCGAAATATTGACGAAGCGAAGGATACGAAATTAACTCATTAAATAATACGTATTTCTGGAAGTATGGGAAGAAGTCATTTTTAGGTTTTCTACTTGAATCGCATTTCTTCCACTTTTCCACCAAGTCTTAGTAGCGAAGATATAATATTTTGAGTCTCTTCGATCCTCAAGCTCAAAAAACGAAACCCTAAACGACGAGTATAAACAAAATAATAATGATAAAGATGTTTTCTAGGCTCTATTCTACGTTTAGTTGTCTTGTTATTTATATGTTTAGATTTAGTTTGTGTCTAATTTACTTTTAAGTTTTGGCTCTGCAATAAATACCGACAATTATATATATTTTTTCTATAATTTGTTTAATTTTATCATTTTCGATACGTCAGACCGGAATGATATGAAGAGTAAACGATTAACAAAATGCATAAACAAAATGAATTGCTACAATTTAAGCGCAAAAGTTCAATTAATAAAACTTAGAATTTTAAAATTAACATAATTTGGAATATTTATATACATACGCATATATATACAACTCTATATATGAACAAATTAGTAACAAATCAAACCAATTTCCATAAAGACCGACAGAAAACTAAAAAAAAATTAAATTAAAATAGTGACGAGTGCGAAACACTCGTGCAATTGTACTTTAAAATTGAATAAAATTCATAAGCAAACAAAAAAATGAACAAAAACAAGAAAACAGTGAAATTGGAGAAGGAATGAGTGGAATGGAACAGAGCTTCACATTCAACTCCCATTGCCTAGGGTTGCCACCGCCAACTTGCAAGCAGCAGCCTTTAAAAGAGGACAGCAACAGACACAAGCAGACTCACACAGACACATTAGCGGAGCTTGCAGTCGTGGCTACGATCCACAGGTAGCGGGAGCAAGACAGAGATATATTGACTATTTTTGGTGGACGGATGGATATATTGTCGTGCATTGGGAGCAGCAATTGCAACAATAATTCCAGGCATATCGAAGCATTTTTACTCTCAGCAATCAGCGAAATCGGCAACCAAAACTGATGGCAATAACAAGCGACAGGAAACCAATGCGATGACAAACGCGGAAAGGGAACACTAACACGGTCACACCGAACACCCACACACAGACACACGCACACAATAAGGGACGAATGCGAGCAAGTAAAAACTTAACGGGATTCACATATGTATATTCAACAAGCAATAACGATATATTTCCACGTACGATAAACGATATTAAAGAATAATAAAAATCCGATGAATAGGAATCAAGAAGTCAAAAACTAACAAACAAATATTTATACATATATTTTAATTATAGTTACAAATTAGCATATACATAAATATATATATATATATATAATTATACATACATACAAATATATATACAGAAAAGATAGTCCAAATAATTTAGCGAACAGAAGAAAACGAAGTAAACGTTTAATATTTACAAAATATTAAAATATCAATGTGCAATTTAACAAGCGTTTAAAACAAAAGCAAAAACCAAAACCGAAACATACACTGACACAGACACAGCCACACATAACTAAAGCTACATTCATACATACATATATACACAGCTAAACATATGTAAACTGATTATATACATTATATATGCGAATATAACGAACAAGTCGTCGGTACATATAACGATCCATTTATAAACGAAGCGAAGGCGAGCAGCAAAATTTAGTCGAAAAACGATTCAATTTTGTGTGCACTCGAACACCACCACCAACCAGTAAGCACAGTAAAGCCTACCTAAAGGGAAATCAAAATTCAGCAGATACAAAACAGAAGATACAACCGATAGATACACACAAAGGCAAGCCGTGCTCTTGGAACTGCAGCAAAGGCGGTCGAGAAAGTCAAGTTTTTGAGAAAATACTCATAATTGTTAAAAATGTTTAAATAATATAAAAGCAAAATAAAAAAAAACAAACAAAAAAAAACATAAAAACATTAAAAATTAAAAACAAACAAGATCCGCAACAAAAACAAATTGCATATTACATATATTTTTTCTCTCCTTAGACAATTTAGTTAATTATGAAAAATAATGAAAAACCAAAAATTATAATTAAGTGTTAGTCTTATACATAAAGAAAAGATACAATTAATAAAAATTAAATGGAGAAAATAAAAAAGGAAAACAAAACCTAAAAACGATATATGCAGCAAAATGAAAATCACGGAACAGAGGCAGCCGATGAAAGCAAAATGTGCAAAGTAACAGCAAATAAGTGAAAATGAAAAAAACCAGAAAAGTAACCCAAATCGAAATGAAAAAGAAAAACAAAACCAAACATAAATTAAGAAATTAGATTTGCCTTTGTGTTAATATCAAGTGTGTTTCTTATTACCATGATTATTATTATTTTTTCATTTCCAATTGGTCAGATGTGAAATGATTTCCTTACATAATTATTGATTGATTGAGAAATAAAAATTATTAAACAAAATAAAGCAAAGATCTTGTTTTTTTTTTATTGGTTTCCAGGGGTCTTAGGGTTACGGCTCGGTGTCGCATGGTTTCCCAGGTTTCCAAGGACTATATTTTTGTGTACCGTATACTCATCAGTTTTTTTGCCCACAGGAGGACAGCTTATCAGTATGGAACCGGACTGCCACTGATATGACCAGTACAACACGTATCCGTGATACGTTACGCAGGATATTAAATATACCTCTAACAACGGCAATGGAATATAAGATACACTGTGATAGCCTTAAATATGTTTCAATGTAAGTATCTTTTTAATATAAATCTATATTCTGTTTGATGTATCGAAATGTGCCAATAAACAGCCTAAGCTTTTGTTGCGACAAGATAAATAATTAAAATAAATTTTATCTGATATTTTTTTATAATAATAAAAATGCAGCAATAAATATGATATTTTTCGATATATTCAAATTTCAATATTCAAAGCTACGATTATTTCGATATACATTTATAATTGGAAGTTGAATATCATAGATTAGAATCCTTATGTTTTGCCATAATAAAAATGGTTCTGATGATTGACTCTTAAAATGTAACTTGTTGCAATAATGTACACAGAATTAATTTAATAATCAAAATCATTTCCTGTACCATACACAGGCCCCTGTTCCATGCGCAGGCCAGGCGGCGAAATCGCATGGTTTGGAATTTTCGTAATCGAAACCGATTTTATACTCAATCTCGTTTAATTCAAGACCAGCCAGATAGTTCCTGAAAGTTTTTAATGATGATCCTCATCATCGGTGATTGTGGCACTCTTTTTTTTATTTGGATGAAGGGCTATTTTAAGGCCAATGAAAATCAAACGAAAAAAAAACTAATTAAAAACCAATATTCTTTTTTCTTATTTTCCAGTAATAAAGGCCCCTTGAAAAGCTGAAATTCAGTGAATAACTATAAACAAAAGAAAAACAAAAACAATAATTACACAAACAGATAATATATATAAGACGCTAGTGAAAGCAGGAGAAACAGACACAAATTCATCGACACAACAACAGCCAACAGACAGCAGCAAGCACAAGAGGGGAACCATCGTCAGCCTCATCGAAACCCGGATACCCGAGACCCCTAACACTAAACCTCGAAAGCCGCCGCATACACAACGAGACCCAGGACTTCATCCACAGCGAGACAAATTAATATTTAAGCGCCAAATAAGACAAATCTTTGTATTTTAATCAGCTTACAAAGTGTGTGTATATATGAAACGCCATAAATATTTTAGTTTGTATGTATAAAGTTTACATTAGGCATTCCTTCCTAATTAAAAATTCAAATCCCCTTACTACTACTGCCTGAAACATATGCCTCCTCTCCAATCTGACTGTATTTATCTCTTTCTTACTTTATTTCGTATTACTCCTCCTATACCTTAACCTCCCCGAGAAGAAGATTGGACCACATCTACCGCAGGCGAGACCTTGTATTGTAGCCTTATCGATTATCGCCATAGCCGGCCGGCAGCCAACACAACACAACATATACACACACACACACACAAGTTAATGAATCAATGAAACTGACACATTACACTAACTAGCCGATACTGTATTTATCTGTTTGCAATGATTATTTTTTTAATTAATGATAAAACCCTGAAACTGAATAATCAAATTGTTTTTGTTCTTGAAGAAATACAAAAGTTTTTTACGTGAAAAAAAGAAGAAAAAAAACTGAAAACTGAAACTAAAAGCGAAACCAAGTTGTTTTACATATGCCAAGCACACCAGCAAGACCACTCCAACACTACCGTCAATCGAACCGAACACCACATTCAAATATTTATCTCTCCCCTAGACTCTTTCTCCAGAACAGTACAACCAACGCAAGCCCAAATAAATGAAACTATTGAAAGTTGCAGAAACTATTTTCCATGCATGTTACTACGGGATTGTTCTGTTACTTTTCTTGTTTGTTTTTTGTTGGTAAGTACAGCAGACGGATAAAGTTCAGGGCTTAACAAAGTTGACATGCCTCTGCATAATTGTATTTTGGTTGGCTATTCGGATCTAGGTTGATAAATACAAATCAATATTACCCCAGAAGATGTATAAAGACAAGTCAATTTTAAAAGCTTTTTCTTGTTAGTTTTCATGAGGTTTTAAATTATTTGAAATTAAAATTTAAGTGTCTTCACCAGACCTAAAATATTCGCTAGTGGTGGGGAAGCATCCTATATTTATTTTACAAATTAACCGGATCTCGCAAGCAGCTTCTATTAAAATTGGAACACCATAAATAATTTACACATTTACTGGTTTTATTAATGGGAAATCGCGGGGACAATACGGTTTTTTGTTTTATAGCTAATGCTTAATACTACGTTTTGTTGTTTACTTGTCCTCGAACATGGTCAGATCGATTATATAAACATTTGATACAAGACAATCGCCTTCCTGCAAGACAAGGGAATTATTTGTAATTATTAATTGTATATTCTTAAGCTGCAGTTCTGCCGCAACTTACCCCTGGCGTTATGCCCACGAGGGCATCTGCATGGCCATAGAACTCCTCCTTCAAGGAGATGACAATGGTCTGCAAATTGGTTTGATGATCCCTTATGTACGAGGCGACCTTGCCGATGTTTGTGTTGTCCAAGGCGGCATCGATCTCGTCGAGCACAAAGAACGGCGCTGGTTGATAGCTACGGAAATGTATAAATAAATAAATATATTTTAATATTTAAATGCGTTTGACCTCACCTGTGAGTGGAGAAGAGCAGGGCTAGGGCCGCGATGGTTTTCTCACCGCCGCTTAAGTTGCTCATCGGCTGAAAACGTTTTCCTGGCGCCACACAATTGTAGTTGATGCCATCCAGATAGGGCTCCTCGGGATTATCGGGTCCAATATAGGCCTGCGCCGCCTCATTGCGAGCCAACTTTTTGTAGATACCGTCAATGGCATCGGAGATGTGCTGACAGCATGCAACAAAGCGTGAGGAGCGCTCGTTCTTTACCCTCTCGAAGGCCGCCTTGGCTTTCTTGGCCTTGCGTCTGGCATTCTCGAATTCCTCGTTTGTAGACTGCACTTTTTCTGTGACGGCATCGAGTTTCTGCATGGCCTTCATGTTGGGCGTCTGTATGCGTTCGAGGATATCCAGCTTACTTTGCAGATCCTTTTGTAAGTGTTCGTTTGCCTTTTTGAAAGCGGAGTCATCCTTTAGCTTCGTAAATTCACGCGGCAGTGATGAGTAGTCCACCTCGATGCTAATTAATAGTTTCATTGTTTAATGAATTGTCAATGAGAGGAATTTGAAGGCACTTACATGGGCTCCATTGCCATAGCTGACGTGGATGGGCCGGTCATGTCCGGGTCGCTCTGTCGCACTGCATCGTCCAGCGATCCACGCAACAAAGGCACCACAATGCAATCGGTCTTGGCTTGCAGCAGAATATTCTGGCGTTCGTTCTTCTTAGCCTCAATCTTGGACTCAACCGACGACATCTGGCTGCCCACGTTATGGATCTCTTTGGCCAAATTGGCCACATCCTTGCGCGCCTTAGAGATGTCCTCTTCCATGTCGTCCACTGCCTGCTTCTTGGCCTGCTTGTCCTGCTTGAACTTCTCCATCTTCTCCTTGTCCTCATCCATTTCCTTCAGATAGCGGGCTTCTGCCGTTTTGAGGCCCTCCAATGCATCCTCCTCGTCCTGCACGCTCCTCTCCCAACGCTCAACGTTTTCTGTGTGGGCACAATTATCGTCTATCTCTGACTTGACCTACTTGTAGTACTTACTTCGCGTATCCTTCTGCTTCTCGAAGTCCAGCTGCGAGTTTATGGAATCCATTTGCTGCTCGAACTCGGCCCGCTTCCGTGCTCGCTCCTGCTGCATGACCAGCTCCCTCTCTTCATACTGGCGGATATTCTTTACACCCAAACGGCGGCAGAAGGCTGCATATACTTTGTCCTCGACATTATTCATGTTTTCCTTGATTTCCTGGATATGCTCCTCGCGATTCTGCATACGCCGCTCAATTTCATTGATCTTGGGCTGTGAAAAAGGGATAATATAGAATAGAGAAGATGCAATTTTCGGTTTTGGTTATTGAACTCACCCCGAAATCGTCCAGTTGGGTTTGAATCTGTTTTAACTGGCTGTCGTACTGCCCGATCGACTTCTTCGATGACTCCAAGTCGACCATGCTGTACTTCAGTCGGTTCTCCAGGCCCTTGATCTGTGACTCGACGGTGGCCAGCTCACTTTGCTTGCGCGACTTCTTGACCAGCTCCTTGAGCTCCTCGTTGAGGCGCTCCTTCTGCATCTTCAGCTGCGCCATATGCTTCTCGTCCCAGCGCTTGGCTTTGCGTGCCAGATCGTGACTGCCGCCCGATATAAGGCCCGATTTCTGGTAGAATGTACCGTCCAGGGCCAATGCATCGAAACGCGACCGATCAATCTCGTAGGCAACCTTCATGGCGTCTTCGGGAGTCTCGCAGACGAGGGCATTACCGGTGGCGAAGAGCACGGCACGCTCGATCTCCTGCGGCTCAAACTTTAGCACATCGAAGACCAAACGCACGTTGCGGGGATCGCTGATGTTGCGGAGACGCTCCTTTAAAGGTTTCACCTGCAGATAGTCGAGGGGCAAAAAGGTCTCAACCTCCAGCATTTGCTCCTTCAAGATCTGCAAGTAAATTATGAAAGGTTTAAGACAAAAGAGAAAACTGTGATGAGGTATGATCCTAACCTGAATGCAGTGACGCGCCGTCTTTTCAGTGTCCACAATGATGGCCTCCATGAACTTTCCCAGCACCTTGGTGACGGCCACGTTGTAGCGCTTGTGCGTGGGCTGGCACATGTTGATCATGCGGTCATATACGCCGGGTACCTGTTTCTTGAACAGCTCCACCACTTCCTGCTTTTTCTTGCGCCGAGCATCTTCATGCTTGTCGCTTTTGGCGTCGCCAAGCTGGTCACGCACGTTCTCCAGCTCGCGTTGCTTCTCGGCAATCTTCTCCTTGGAACTGCCCACATCACGTCGCAGCTCGTCCTTGATGCGATTCTGCTCCTCCAGTGCCGCCTGCGAGGACTTTATGTGATCCATCAGCTTGTCGCGCCGCTTTACGGCTTCCTCACGCTGCAGGGTGAGTTTCTTGAAGGACTCCTCCACCGAGGCACGGCGATTGGTCTCGCCATCGAGCGTGTCCTGCTCGGACTTTTGCTCTCGGTTCACGGAGTCCAGCTCGGAACGGTACTGGGTAGCCGTGGCCTCCGCCTCCTGCTTGAGACGGTCGTACTCCTGCACGAGACCTTCCTCCATGTTGACACTCTTGCCCCGGCGCTGCGATTCATTCTCAATTTCGTCTTCGAAGCGCTTTTTCAGTGCCTCCACGTCGGCCAGTTGCTTCTCCAATTTTCGGATGTCCGACTGGTGGGCATTGTCCGCCTCGCGTGCCGTCTCCAGGGTCTTTTGCAGCGAGGCCAGCTTCTTCTTGCAGTGGGTAACCTTCTCTTTCGCCTTAATATACAGCGGCCGGCGTTTGTTCATCTGGGTTTCAAACTCGCGTATCTCCTGCTCGATCTTGGCCAGATCCCGAGTTATCTTTCCAGCGTCCTTCTTCTTCTCGCGCAGTACCTCGTCGGCGGCCTCTTTGCGCTGCTCCACCGCCTTCACGTCCTGCTGCTTGATCTCCAAGTCACTTATATACTTCTGGATATCCTTCTCCACATGGAAGAGTCGGAACAGTTGATACTCCACTTGTTTCTCATTCTGTAAAAGTTATTCTTATTGATTTCGACACACAATGGAGGTGAGAATGAGGATGCTTACGTATTCGTTTTGAAGGCGAGTGTATCGATCGGCTTCCATCTTCTCGTGCTTGGCCTCCTTTCGTTCCGCCGCAATGCCCTTCTTTTTTTGGTAGGTAAACTGCGTCTCTTCCTCGGCCACAATCATTTCCTGCTTGAGGCGGTTGTAGTCGTCCTTGAGCAGGCCAGAGCTACAAAGCGAAAAAATGAAGCCTTAATAATGTACGATATGAAACCAGGACTTAGTTACCCGCTGATTTCCTCAAACAACGCCGTGCGTTCCTTGGGTGTCTTCATGGCTATATTTTCCACGGCTCCCTGGAACACCAAAAAATTCTTGGCCTTCACATTGATGCCAATCTTTTCCAGCTTGTTCAGGTACGTGCTACTGGAAATACTCTAAAATGAAGAGGAGCATTCAGTGATCTGGCATTCATAACGTTCCTCTACAAACCTCTCCGTTAATGCGATACTCCGAGGAGCCGCTGATGACAGCCCGCTGGAAATCCATGTGCTTCTCTCCGTTGAGCACAAACTTGGCCGTCACATAGCAGCTGCGGGACACTGGCTTGCCAATGGAGGAGCCATGGATCAGATCGTTCAGGCGCTTCACACGCAAACTGCTCGTCTTCTCGCCCATCACAAAACTGATGGCGTCCATGAAATTGGATTTGCCGGATCCGTTGGGCCCAATGACCGCGTTGAACTGCTTCAGAGGACCCACGACTATGTGGCCGCGGTAGGACTTAAAGTTCTCCATCTCAATGTACTGCAGAAAGGCCGTCTCGTCGTCCGGCTTGCGTACGGGCGCAGCCGCCATTCGCAGCCCCACCTCATCGTCGTCGTCGACCATTCTCGCGTTTGGCTAGCCAAAAACCCACGGAATATAACAATAAAAGCGCGTAAATTATGTTTTTTCACCAAAAAACAGAAAAGACGCGCAACTGGAGATGGCAAGGTGTGGAACTAAAAATATCGATAGACACACTGCAACGATTAATCGATTTCGATTGTCCAAGTATCGATTGTCTGCCGATGCAAGGAAAGAATCGAATCGTCCGCTTTTGTTTACAAACAAAACTAATTTGTAATTAAAAAGTACGGTTTCCCAAACTACTATTTTAATATAAAAATATAAAGATACGGCGCCAATCCGATTAAGCTGAAAAGTGTAACGTAACTATCTCAAATATGTATAAATTGCTCTTCGATTGCATTTTCTAGACATAAATAATATTTATTGAATTAAATTCAGTATTACTAACTTAAATAGAGATTTTTTTGGCTGAGATTCAACTAATACTGAGTAATTCATAAACGCTATGGCACTTAGTCAACCTCCTCGACATTGGGACCCTTGTAGCCCCCGCTGCCGAATCCTCCCGCCTGCTGGCCACAGTTTGGAGCTCCTTGGGGGCCATCTCCACCTGCAGCTCCCTGCTGGTGCATCTTGGTCATGATGGGGCTGCAGAACTTGGTCAGCTCCTGAAGCTTGTGTTCGAACTCCTCCTTCTCGGCAGTGGTGTTGCCGTCCAGCCAGCGCACCGTCTCGTTGCAGCGTTCCAGCACACTGCTCTTGTCCGCCGCGCTGATGCGGTCACCGCCTTGCTCTGCCGCCTCCTTGACTCCGAACACGTAACTCTCCAGCTGGTTGCGGGCGGCGATGCGCTGGCGGTGCTGCTCGTCCTCCTCAGCGTACTTCTCCGCCTCGCTGAGCATGCGGTCGATGTCCGCCTGCGAGAGTCGGCCCTTGTCGTTCTTGATGGTGATGTTCTTGGCGTTGCCGGTGCCCTGCTCCTTGGCGGTCACGTTCAAGATGCCGTTCGCGTCCAGATCGAAGGTGACGTCGATCTTCGGCACTCCTCGTGGGGCTGGAGGGATTCCAGTCAGGTTGAAGGTGCCCAGCACATTGTTGTCCTTGGTGAGGGCGCGCTCACCCTCGAACACCTGAATGGTCACCGCCGGCTGGTTGTCCGCGTAGGTGGTGAAGGTCTTGGACTGCTTGCAGGGGATGCGGCTGTTGCGCTCGATCAGCTTGGTCATCACGCCGCCGGCAGTCTCGATTCCGAGCGAGAGGGGAGCCACGTCCACCAGCAGGACATCCTTGATCTGGCTGCTCTCGTCGCCCGAGAGGATGGCCGCCTGGATGGCAGCTCCGTACGCCACTGCCTCGTCGGGGTTGATGGATAGGTTAAGGCTCTTGCCGTTGAAGAAGTTCTGCAGCAGACTCTGCACCTTGGGGATGCGCGTCGAGCCACCGACCAGGACAATGTCGTGGATCTGTCCTTTGTCCATCTTGGCGTCGTTTAGCGCCTTCTCCACTGGCTGTAAGGTGTTGCGGAAGAGGTCGCCGCACAGCTCCTCGAACCGAGCCCGGCTGATTTTGGTATAGAAGTCGTGGCCCTCGAACAAGGCGTCCACCTCGATAGACGCCTCCGTGCTGGAGGAGAGGGTGCGCTTGGCCCGCTCCGCCGCAGTGCGAAGGCGACGCAGGGCGCGCGGGTTGGTTCGCAGGTCCTTCTTGAACTTTCGCTTAAACTCCTCGGCGAAGTGGTTGACTAGTCTGTTGTCGAAGTCCTCGCCGCCCAGATGGGTGTCTCCGGCGGTGGACCTCACCTCGAACAGGGATCCCTCGTCGATGGTCAGGATGGAGACGTCAAAGGTGCCACCACCCAAGTCGAAGATGAGCACGTTGCGCTCTCCTTTGAGGTTCTTGTCCAACCCATAGGCCAGTGCGGCCGCTGTGGGCTCGTTGATGATACGGAGCACATTCAGGCCGGCGATGGCACCGGCGTCCTTGGTGGCCTGGCGCTGCGAGTCGTTGAAGTAGGCGGGGACTGTGATGACTGCGTCACGGATCGAAGTGCCCAGGAAGGCCTCGGCAGTCTCCTTCATCTTTGTGAGCACCATCGAGCTGATCTCCTCTGGGGCGAAGCGCTTCTCCTCGCCCTTGAACTCGACACTCATCTTGGGCTTGCCGCAGTCGTTGACCACGCGGAAGGGCCAGTGCTTTATGTCCTCCTGGATCTTTGAGTCGTCGAAGCGTCGCCCGATCAGCCGCTTGGCGTCGAAAACGCTGTTCTTGGGATTCATCGCCACCTGGTTCTTGGCGGCGTCTCCGATCAGGCGCTCAGAGTCTGTGAATGCCACATAGCTGGGCGTGGTACGGTTTCCCTGGTCGTTCGCAATTATTTCCACCTTGCCGTGCTGAAAGACGCCCACGCAGGAGTACGTGGTGCCCAAGTCGATTCCGATAGCTGGCATCTTGGCTGTTGTGCGTGTTCTTTCTTTCGGATTACTATGTAATGGATTGAAAATCTCGTGCTCTTAGTGTTCTCTTTGTTCTTGGTTTTGGATTCACTTTTTATACACTTTCTGAGTTCAAATTTCAAATGTCTCTTTTTGGCTGCTTTTCAGCTTTCGCTTGTTTGTCACTTGCTTGAAGTTTTCACTTTGACTGTTTGGATTCAAATGTGCCGGGTGGAAATTTGCGCCGCTATTTATACCCTGGCGCAGTGAGGGGAAATTTCGAGATTTCCCTGCTAGAAGAGTGCAGAAGGTTCGAGGCGCTTCGAGTAAGTGCGAG